>NESQ01000143.1:0-200538 GCA_003070745.1 Tuber borchii | reverse complement strand
CATAGCCCTAAGGCTATCCCTTTTAGTTCTTTATCCCCGCTTCCAGAGCCTGTTTGATTCTTTGGATTTCTTTCTGTTTTTGATGCTTCTCGTATCGTTCCTTCGTCTTTGTCGTGGAACTTGCTTAGTTCCATTTCTTCATTGTTGCTTCCTCCCAGAACTGCTCTTGGGCAGTAAGTATTCCTTCTTGTTTCGATAAATGTTTCTCCTTCAGGGTTTGTATGTCTCCTGTCCTTCTTGTGAGGGCATCTGGTTTTCCCCCTTCTCTTCCTGGTCGATATATGATTCTGAAGTTGTATTGACTCAACTTCCGCACCCATCGTCTTTGTCTGTCCGTCAGGGCCTGGTCGTCATGAATGTTGTAAGGTTTTTGTGGTCGGTGAAAACCTGAATGCGATATCGGCTGCCTTGAGTATATCTTCTCCATTCTTCGAACGCCTGTACCATGGCTAATAATTCCTTGTCGTGTACATCGTAGTTGAGCTGAGCGTCTCTCATCCCTTTGGACCTGTAGGCTATCGGTCTCCACTTCCCGTCTTTGCATTGTTATGATATTATGCCCGAGCATACATATTTCGATGCGTCCGTCTCAATTTTAATAGGTCGTGTCGGATCAAAATGTACTAGTACCGGAGTCGTGGTGAGTGCCTTTCGGAGTTCGTCAAAGGCCTGTTGTTCTTGGCTTCCCATTTCCATTTGCCGTTATATTTTTTATGTGTTCGTTCGTATAGAGTTTTGCTATTCTGCTGAATCCTTGTATAAATCTTCATAGAAGTTGCAAATCCTAGGAAACGTTGAATTTCGGTTTTTGTCTTTGGCGGTTGCCATTCCCATATCACTTGAGTCTTGACCGTGTCGACTTTCACCCTCTTGGCTGACCACGAATCCTAAGTATCCGTTTCCTTTTTGTGGAATTCGCATTTCGAAGGTTTGACCTTCATTCCTGATGGTGGGAGAGCTTCCAGTATATTTTTGACGTCCTTCTGATGTTGTTTCAGGTTGTTCGAGTATATGAGGATATCATCCAGATATACTATACAACACATATCGATATATCGTAGTAGTACCCTGTTGATCCATTTCTGGAATGCGGCTGGTGCATTGCAGAGTCCAAATGGTACCACCAAATATTCGTAAGTTCCTAACTTGCTGCTGAAAGTTGTCTTGTGTTCGTCTCCTTTCGTATTCTGATGTTGTGGTAGGCGTCCTTAATATCCAGTTTTGTGAAATATTTGGCGGTGCTCAACCGATCCAACGCTTCGCCTATCAATGGTAACGGATACCGGTCCTTTTTTGTGACTTCATTGAGTCCTTGGTAGTCCAGCATAGTCGTAGGCTTCCATCTTTTTTCTTGAAGAACATGATTGGTGATGCTCTTTCGGCCTTTACTTCTCTTATCCATCCTCTTGCTTCGTTTTGCTTGATATATTTGTGCAATTCCTGGATCTCGTCATAGCTGAGTGGATATATCTTTTTGTCGGGGTACTTCCTCTCCTGGTTCCAGGTCGATGCCTAGGTCGATTCCTTTTCGATGGGGTGGTAATGTTGTTTTTTCCCCTTTTCGAACACATCGAGGTATTCATGATATTTGTTTGATATCGTTTCTTGGAGGTTATATCTTTCTTCCTCCTTCTTCCTTTGTTTTTCCTTGATTGCCAGTTCGGTGCTGATGTTGATTTTTCCAGGTAGATCTCGTCGTGAATTTGGGTCCCATCTTAGGATGCCCGTCGTGTCTCCTCTTCGGTAAAAGCTTCCGAATGCCTTTCCTGATATTTCGCTGATGCTGATTGGTTTTTTGTCTTTTTCGGACTTGCTTGTACTTCAATCCTTTCATTCCTCGATCTGTCTTTTGCAGTTCCTGTACTTCCTGTAGTTTTTCCGTATTGATCTTTCGATGATCAGTTGTGCGATCCGAATGCCTGGTTCTACCTGGAACTAGTTGGTATCTGGTTAACCAGGACTACCTTTATTTCCCCCGGTATAGTCCGCGTCTATTACCCCTCGTTGGTTGTGAGTCAGTGTTTGACCGCTAAACTACTTCGCGGAGCTATGCGCCCATAGGTGTTTTGAGGTAGCCCTATGGCTATTCCGGTTCCGACCAATTTTTGTTCTCCCGCAAGTATACAGACTTGCTCATTGGCATACAGGTCGTGTCCTGCACCTCCTTCGATCCTTTCGTAGGCATCTTAGCCTGAGGAGATAATTTTTGAACTGGACTCTTTCATTCCTTTCCACCTGTACTTCTGAGTACTTAGTGAGGAGGTTTTCTTCCAGAGCTTCATCTTCTGGTACTGCATATGCAACTGGCGAACTGTTGAGACACCATATCGTACATCGTTCGCTGTTGAATGTGATCTTCTTTTGGTCTCAAACAATCGTGGGATTATGCGTTCGTAACCATGGCATTCCTAGAATGACCTTGTGGTTTTGGAGATTTGCCACTTGGAAAGTTACCAATTCCCTATGGCTGTTGATGTCCATAGGTACTTTCGCCAAATGGGTAACTGGACCCATAGCGCTTGGTTTTCCATCCGCAAGGTAAATCTCTCTTCTTTTCTTGGCCTTTGTTTTCGTAATTCCGTGTTTAGCACATATGCCTTCATCAATGAAGTCCTCAGTGGCCCCTGAATCTATCATCGCGTTTATCGTAACTGACTCCTGCTTTCCGTGTAGTTGTATCTTGATCATGATGTGATCGTTTTCTCGTTCAAGTGATTCCGTGTAGTTGAGTACCGCGTAGTAGTTTTCCATGATGATGGGTTTTCGTTCCGGTCTGTCCCTAGTACCATCTTTTACTGAGGACTTTCGTCGTTTCCCGATTGTTCGGAATCCTCTTTACCTCGATTTCCTTGATGCTTGGCTTCGCCGCCCAAGGTCCCACCCTTCTCGGGAATTATCCTTGTTTGGGGGTCGTGGTATAGTTCCTTCTGTCTCTTGGTTTGTCGCAATTTCATACTTGGTGTCCCACCCCTGCGCATTTGAGGCATAGTCTTTCCCTTATCCTTCTTTTAAATTCTTCCAGGTATAGCCTTGGCTTTCGTCTTATTGCATCCAAGTCCATCGGGTCTCCTTCTGGGGTCGTATTATTGGTGGTCTGAATGTCCGTTCAGGTTTCGTGAGGCGCTAGTAGTCCTTTCTGTGATGCTCCTTTTTTTGTATGTGTTTGAACGTAGCTAGCTTGGTTTCCTTCTTGATTGCCCATTTGGCCAGTGTTTCTGTGTTAACATAATCACCACTGTCCGTTCCCCATGCTTCTTGGAGTGTTTGAGTTCATGCCCGCGAGTAGGCATTCTCCTACTATATGGGCGTCCAATTCTGCTCTGTAGCTGCGAGTCGGAATTCGTTCCAGTATTCTGTCATGGTTCTGTTTCCTTGTCGTAGTTTTTGTATCTTGAGTCTTGCTTCTCCCATCGCATCGATAGCTCCGAATTGATTTTTGACTTCATCCACGAACCTTTCCATATTCCCACTCATGAGAGAGTCGTCCTTCTGCGTATGGTGTTATCCATGCTCCTGCATCTCCCCTTAAAGGCTATGTGTACAAGATTCTGTCGGTATGATGGCCGTCAGGTCCATCCCACAGCTGTGAAGTAAACTTTAAGCTTTGCCAGCCATCCTCTGAGTTTGGTTCTTTCTCCTGTGAACGTTTCTGGTTCTTTAATTTCGGTCTTCGGTTACCTCCTGTGAGGTTTGCTATGATTTGCTGAAGTTGTTCCGTGGTAAGTTCCGGTACTGGGTACCGGCATTCTCCGGCCTGCTGTTCTCCTTCCAGCGATGTCGCTGCTCCTGTTGCTATGACATTGTATTCGTCGGGTTCTTCCTGTAGTGTAGTTGCTTCTGACCCCGGCTGGTGATGCTGTTCTGGTGTATCTGGGCTAGTTGCCTTGATTCTCCTAGTGTCTGGTCGAGTGCTTCTCCTAGTGTAGTAGTATCGAATACTGCTACTTCGATGTCGTCTTCTTGTGGTGATTCCGTTTTTCTGTTTCTGGTTAAGTGCTGCATATGTGACGCAATCAAATGTTACAATCCTCTTCTCTTCGGGCAATACTTGCAGCAGGTAACCTTTTCTGATAGCGATCGCACTTTCTTTCGTACGTAGAACAACGACAGCTGAGTATACAGACTCCGTCTCGTACATATATCGCTAAGCTCGTGAGAGACACTATGTCCTTGGCCCGTATGAGTATAAAGATAAAGTATATTGTAGGAATTAACTTAGATGATTGCGTGAAGAACTCTAAACCAAGAGGCCTTTTTTTTTTTTTTTTTTTTATATCATGCGTTCATTGTTTTAAGGTACAAAAAGCTTCATGTAGCGGTGGCTATGGAAAAAACAAAACCTATAAAGCAAAAACATATAACAAAAGAAACCATTTCCCACGCCTTGGTAGTACTAAGTAGTGAAGCCAAAACCATCGGCCTCGTCTGTCAAAAACATAAAAATATAGGAAAATCCAACATACTTGCGTACGTAAACTTTACAAGGAAATTTTACAAACGCAACATGCAGGTCTAGGGTGGGGGGCGATGGGGGGGAATTAAACTGTGCGGGGGTGGGAGCGGTTATTCTTCGAGGGGGGGGGGTCACGGGGGGAACCCGGTGGGGTGTCTAGGATGAAGCGCCGAGGGCTGAGAGGGAGGGGGGTGGTTCCAAATTGGGCTCTCGGGCGAGAGGCTTTCGACCGCACTTAGGTGGCAGTGTCTGGCTTCAGCTCTGGCCGGGCAGCGTAGGATGGCGTGTTCGAAGTTTCTGGGGCTTCTTGACACCGGGGGCAGGTGGTGGGCGGTCTGGGTCGTCGCGCCAGGTTGGGTGGGCCAGCAGGTAGCTTTTGCCGGCGCGCATTTGGTGTATGCGGCTGGCGGGAATTTGTCGAGCCCCATGAACGGATGGGGGACGTAGAGGCGGAATACGCGTAGTAGGGGGGCCGGGAGGATTCTTCCCAGTCTTGGAGTAAGAGTTTCTGAGACCTCTCTTTGAAGTGGCGTAGGTCCGTGCCATGAGGGTCGGGGGTGGGATGTCTTCTGTCTGGGGGAGGGTGGCTCCCCGATCTGGGGGAAACGAGGGAAGCCGTGACCGAGGGGGAAGGCTAAATGTGCGAGTTCGTCGATGGGGAGATGTCTCCTCATGGGGGGGGAGGGGACCGGAGTTTTCCAGCTAAGGGGGAGGTAAACGGATGAGAGGCCGACAGTCATTGGCCGGCAGGTGTCGGGGGCCCTGAAACTAGATAGGGAGGGAAGGTGGGCGGAGCCTGGCTGCCGCGGGGTTGAGTGTAGGGGGTGAGCAGCAGAGCCTGAGAGCCGCGGTGCGTCTCTTATGCCTGCAGTAGGGACCTATGGGGGGGAGGCATGCCTCCCTGGACAATATCGGGATGGGGGTGGCGAAGAAGCAGTTGGTGGTCCATCTTTGAACCCTGTGCCAGAAGGAGCTCATGCGGTGGTAGAGCGGCGTTTGGGACAAAGAGGTCCGCGCCGTATGTGAGGATTGGGAGGATGAGTCCCATGGCGAGCCGGTGTGTGAGGAAAGGGCGGACTCCCCTCCAGGGGAGGCGACTCTTTTTAGGAAGGAAAAAGCAGCGTTGGCCAGGGCCAAGCGTCTCTCGAAGTGATTGGTGGAGGTGAGGGCGGGGGAGAACCAGTAGCCGAGCCACCTCACCTCCTCGGAGGGGCGGAAGATCTGGTCATTGAGGGTGACGGGGTGGTTGGATTTGAGGGAGCCTCTTTGGCTTGGGGTACGCCAATGGATGAGTTCTGTTTTTGGGATGGAAAAGGACACACCCAAGGCTGTGGCGCGTCGGGATAGGGATGTGAAAAGACTTTGTAGCCGGCGTACATTGGACCGGTAGGAGGGGGAGGAGACTGTGAGCGAAAAGTCGTCGACGTAGGAAAGCATAAGGCCTCCCTTGATATCGGCATGGAGGGGTGCCACGTATATGAGGAACAATAGAGGAGAAATTGGGGAGCCTTGAGGGGTTCCGACTGTGACTGGGGAGGGGGTCTTGGGGGAGCCTTGGTAAACTAGTGTGCACTTCCGTTCTGACAGGAAGGAGGAGACCCAGTCGACCATGTATTTGGGAGTGTTTTTGTCCAAGAGCCGCTTGCGAAGGGTGAGAGCGTCGACGTTATCGAAGCCGGCTTTGATGTCAGGAAGAGGGAGGATACCTTGCGGTGGGTGCGTTGGAGGGTTTTGACTTCGTGGACCAGGGTGGTGCAGGCGTCGAAGGTGCCTAAACCTGGCACGGACCCGCATTGGTTGGGGTGAAGCAGGCCAGATGACTTGGCCAACGAAAAGAGCCGGGCCGCCATGATCCTTTCCAGAATCTTGGAAACGGTTTTTAGTAGAACTATGATGCGGAAGGATGCTGGGGAATCGTAGGAGGCTTTGCCTGGTTTGTCCAGACGACGCCATTGGCGGATTTTCAGCGAGGGGGGGTGGTAGCCATACGTCAGAAGGGGGTTTAGGAGATCTAGCAGGATGTCAGGGTAGTGTTGTGGATGTGTTTCCAAACGGAGTAGGGTATATCGTCCGGTCCTGGGGCGGAGGAGGGTGAGGACTTGGCGAGGGCCGATGAGATTTCTTCTCGAGTGAGGGGGGTTGCGTCGGGTATGGGCGAGAGTCTCCCCCTGGGTGGGGGTTCCGGCCGAGCGGGAAGAAGTGGGCGAGGAGGGCGTTGTTGATAGAGGTGGGGTCGTTGGCGTCTGGGAGGGAGGGGAAACGTACTGCCTGCCTGGGGGTAACAAGCTTCTTGGCGGTCCAGATGTTGTTGGGGTGGTTTTGGCGAGGAAATCGGCCCAGTATGCTGACTTGGCGCGTTTGATGGCTTTGAAGTAGCCATTCCTGGAGAGTCTTGCCGTTTCCCTTGCTTGAGTGTCTTGGAGTTTCTTTGCTTTTCTTGTAGCTTTGTTGTATTCCTTTCGGAGGGCGGTGAGGAGGGGGGTCCACCATGGTTTTGACTTCACGGAGGGTCGTGATGTAGGGGCTGCCATTCTAAGAGTTGAGGTCAGGCAGGACAGGGAGGCCGAGAACCAGGAGTCGAACTGCTGGGGGGAGGGGTGTGGGGGAGGAGGGGGGACGCGGAAGGCCTTGAGGGTAGGTTCTAGGTAGTCCAGTCCACGAGGTCCCACTTGGCTTGGGGGGGAGGGGCATGCTGGAGGGGGGCTGAGAGGGAGATGGAGATGGGGACGTGGTCCGATCCCGTGGAGGGTATGGATGAGGTATTCCAATTGTGTACGAAAGGGGTCATGGCGGGGTTGGCAAAGGCCAGGTCTATGACGCTAGGTCTGTGGGGACCAGAAAGGGGGTACCGGGTGTATTCCCTGGTGTGTTGATGCAGGTAAAGCTGAGGTCGTCGGCTCTGTCGAAGTAGGGGTCGGCAGTGGAGGCTTCCTGAGAAGAGGGGAGGCGGAGGGGGTCGGTGCGGGGGCTGTGGATGTTGAAATCTCCCACTACAAGGTAGGGGATGTCAAGGGGAACAAAAATTTGGTCTGGTTTGACCGTGTGGGGTTGTGGGTATCTGGAGCGTGAATAAATATTCGCTAGGCGAAAGCGAGGAAATTTTGTGCCGAAGCAGCCTGAGGGGGTATAAATTTCAATATGCATGCAGTCGCTCACATCCGGCGTGAACACTGGGAGTACGGAGTTAAATTTCAAAAATTCTGTGGAGACATAGCAGGCCACCTTGGGGAGGGGCGAGGGGGGGGCGAATGACTTGTACCCATTGAAGGAGGGCAGAAAGCCTTTGGAGGACGGAGGGTCTTGCAAAAAAGACCAGTTGCGGAGGATGGCGCATTGTAAATGACGAAAATAAAGATAAAAACACATCCCAGCTTCCCAGGCTGTTGTGTTGAATGAGCGTGATGTTAGGCGCGGGGGCCAGCCCCTTGGTGCTGTGGAGGATTGGGTGTTAATCATGGCGGGGACGACCCCGACGGTTTATTGGAGTTACGGGGGGCGCGGGAGGTCCTGAGGGAGCAGGGCCCCTCGCGCCTGTGGGCGGCGCTGAACGGCAGTTACGGGGCGGGGGGTGGCAGGGTCAGGATCGGAGGTTGGGTGGGCCTGGGGAGTAGTGGGTGCTGGCACGCCATCTTCTTCCACATCCATGGACTCTTGACTGTCTGAGGATGCGGCGGAGCCGACAGACTCCGGGGGGGGCACGGGGCGGGCAGGGGGGACAGGCGGGACTTGCATTCCTTGGCGTAAGCAGTGTGGTCATTGCCGCAATTGGCGCAGTGGGGCGGTGAGGTGGGGCAGCATTCGGCCACGGGTCTTTCGTTGCCCCCTTTGGGGCAGGTGGGGTTCTGGCATCTGTGGGCGGCCTTGGTATGATGAAGCGCACAAATGGGGCAGGAAGGGTGTTTTTGCTTGCACCGGGCGGCGGCGTGGCCGAAACGGCAGCAGTTGGAGCATTGTGTGTAGCGGTTGGCTGAGATAGCCTTTTCCACCTTGCGGCGTTCTGAGTAGAGGAAGATGGAAGGGGTGAGGGTTGGAACGTCGTCGGGGTCAACGGAGATAACCACCGAAAGCGCTTCTTTGGCGGTTCGAGTAGCTCGGTCAGGGTTAAGGTACCTGGCCGACTGGATCTGGACCGCTTTCGCGAAACCAATAGATGCTTTGAGATGGGGGTAAAGCTGCTCGTCGTCTTCGGGCATCTCATCGGTGGGGATGCTGTGTATGACCAGCTGTATAGCGGTCGGGGCGAGGCAGAAGGGGAGCCAGGGGTTGTCGCCTGTTGGGAAGGCTTGGTTGAGGCGTCTTGTAAGTACCTCGAAGTAGGGGGAGTAGGAAGAAGCGGGCGTCTGTGGGTCGGTACAAGTGAGAGAGACTGCGCCTCGGTCATTGACCTTGGCGAAAAAACCTTTGGGAGGAGGCAGTTTGAGTCAGTGAGGGTGTTGGCGACGATGTCAGGGAGGGAGCGAGCGATACGTCTTGAGAGGGCATGAGGGGCAGGAGACGAGCGTGGTGCAAAGAACCGTCTTGAGGCAAAGGGCAGGGGGGGGGCAGCAGCCCTTAAGGCTCTGTCCTCGTTACTCGCAACCTCTGTTGCTTTGGCTTGCTTGGGTTTCTTTTTCCCGCTTCTACCGCCGGAACCGGCCGCCTGGGCGTAGGAAGGTTGGTTTTGGGTTTGTAATCCGGGTGAAGGGTGGCGTCTGTGAAAGCAGACAGGTCATATTCTCCGGCGCGGAATTGCTCCGCCTCCCAGGAGTGGGGGAAGGCTTTTGCGTAAAGCTCGGGGTTACCGAACATTTTGCCCAGCCTTGTGTCGTAGTAGGGGCAGTGGTCTGCGGGGTTGACGGGGGCGAGGGGGGGTGGGGGAGGGGCTGTGCGGGATTTTTGCTGGGTGGTGGGGCCTTGTGGGGCAACGGGGTAGGGTGGTTGGATGGGCTGATTGTTTTTAGCCGGGGCCGGGGGACGGGTGGGTGGGGCTGGTGTGGGGGCCGAAACCCTATGTGACAGGTCACGTAGGGCCGAGGTGATCGGGGTGAGGTCTTCCGGGGTTACGGAGGCATTTGTGATGTGGGAGGTAAGGTCGTGAATTTGGGTGCGGAGCTCGCCGTTCTCATTTCTAAGATCGTCGATTTGTTTTGTGATGGACTCGAGTTGAGTGGTGATGGCTACAATGCCAGAGACAGTTGAGCAGAGGATGGAGAGGATAGAGCCCTCGCCGGGGGTAATGGATTGCAGGCTGGAATCGGAGAGGTCGGGGACCAGGTTGGGGGGGAGACGTAGTTCATCCCTCGTCTGCCTAAAGATTTCCGCGAGGAAAGCAAGGGGGGGAGAGGGTCTGGGAACTGGGGAAGGGGATGGGGGGATTTGGGTGTTCCGAGGTGTGGAGGATCGCGAGATGGCGGCTGCCAGCTCTTGATTGCCTGGGGGGATGGGAGGTATTTCCGACATGAGACGGAGGGGGGCGGGGGTGTGCTGGCGTGTGTCCCGGAAGCGAAACGGGTTCGTAGAAGAGTTTTGAAATGTAGGGGGGGGAAAGTAGAGGGCGAGAAGCTTGTCTAAACCAAGAGGCCGTAAGGGCTCTCTTTTATAACCGTTCTTCCCGCAACTCATGACTCATTCTTCGCATCACATGCCCCAATGACTCATAAGTGAGTCATAGTGTAAAATCCATCAGCTGACTCATATGAGTCGCTGCGCAATAACAACTAACCAATCAAAACACAATAAACCTATCATGTACGCGAATTGCGTCGCATGCGTAAAACCCATGACTTGTAACTACAAGTCATGTGCACGAACCATCTCCTCTACACCTCCGGCGATTGAAATCTCAACACCACGAGAAATCATCGTCAACATCCACCACCCGCACTCCCAGTGAGCTGCAACTCCCTATGATAGATTCGGACTTGGGCACCCGTTTCTTAGGGCCTGTCCCGACATCCTCTCAAGTTTTTGCTTCGCGTCTTCTCCTGGCTTCCTTACAGTTGTCTCGCGTCCTCGCTTAGCATCTACACGGTCGGCAACCCCTCGTCATACCTGCGTTTCGTCGTTTAGCTTCGGGCGATCTGTGAAGTAGCGGCACTGGTGGCCTTGCTTTCTGGTATTGCACTCTCTCCTGAACGGTTCGGTCGGTACGGTCGCATCGCGAAAAATCGTGACCCCTTGGTGGTCCTCGTCTCCTGCGTCACTGTCCTGGGTCTACCCCTCCTCTCCCCCTCTCGGTTTCGTCCCGTGGCTCGGTTACAGCCAACACCCCCCCGCACGCCGTCGGCTTAGCTTTAGGCCGGCGCACCTCCCCCCCTCACGCTCGGCGGCCTGCGCCACCGGCACCTTTCCGCCACTTGTGCCTTAGCCTCGTGGACTCCCTCGGCTCCCCCCGCCACACGCTTTCCATTAGCCCCGACTGCCTGGTCTATATGGCCCCGGTACAGTTACCGCTTTGTGTATGGCTACGGATCTTTGGTTTTCTCCTTGGGATCGGCAAACGTTCTTGGTGACGGATGGGCTTTCTCTTGGTTTGATTTCCTACGGGTTTTGGTATTTTTGGTTTTGCTCACTGTCGGGTTGTTTCTTGGGTTTCTGGTAGATGCTTTTGGCTTTTGTGGTTTTCTTGTATTATATTTTGTTGCTGTATTCAGCGCCCGGGCGCTTGGTGCGGGTTTTAGACCAGGGGTTTCTGCCCCACGGTTTCCACCGCCTCGACGAAGGGCTGGACTGTAGTGGAGGTTTGTTGCGGCCATATCCCTTGTAGATTCGTGTTATTTTTGTACCTTAAACAAAATTTAAAATATGATCGAAAAAAAAACTACAAGTCATGTGCGAAAGTCATAATCATATGACCACAATCGTGAGTCATGTCAAAACAATAAACCAATTATAACAAAAGAATGACATGCTATTGCGTAGTCATGTGGAATACTTAAATCTATGACTCATAAGTATGAGTCATGTGAAAACCTCTCTTGCTAGTCACTATTTGTGACACATTGGGACATCTTGTCCTGCATATCGGCTCATATATGCCGGCCCCTGTCTCACTCGAGCGCCCGAAATCAGTTCCCGGGAGTGGGTCTGGAACCTAACAACCCTACAATCATTGCTCAGAATTCTCCTCTGCCAGCCGTTGTGGGACCTAGGAAAGGCCCTTCTGCGCCTTGCATGGCGCTCCACATCGTCCTCCTCATCAGAGTCAGATTCTGGCTCAGTGTAGAACTCGGCGACATCGAATTGGCCGGGGAAGAGATAGTTCCGGCTGTGCCCAACAAGAGGTGTATTGGGACGAACAGGGTCCCCACCATCAGGAGGGGCAACAGCTGCTCGGTGGAGGAAGCAGGCGACAGTAAGGGTGGAGCACTGGGAGAGATGAAGCCAGGCATTGACCTGATCATCGTCGATCAACTCGATCTGGTCGGCGCCATCGGGAGTGACATTCAGGCCTTGAATGTCGCGGAGAATTCCAATGAACTGTCGGGGATGCTCGCCGTCCTCTACGTACCGACAGGCAGCTTCGCCGAGCTCCTGTAAAGTGTAGTGCCTGAGAACCGCTAGCCAACTCTTGTTTGGCATAGCGTTATTACCACGGTTTATCCATGGGAGCTGGCGAGCCTGCCCAGGCTCGGCACCTGTGGTCGAAATGAATATTATTCAAACCGGTTTCTCCTCGTGAACGGTCGGTTGGGGACGAGCAACGGCCCTTTCGTCTCTCGATCCGGATCCAGATGCACCGCCAGCGCCCCCATCTCCCCCCTCTTCCTCGGCATCGGAATTAAGTCTGGCATTCCTACGAGACTCAGCTGCCTTCTTCAGGACGTCCATGATGAGAGCATCCAGAGCAACGTGGAAGGCCCGATGTTGGCCGTTCCGGGGGGAGTTGAATTTGGCTCGGAAGCCTCTGAGGGCAATGTGTGCGACGGTCTCCGTCCTAACTTCGTTCCACAAAGTGTCACCGGCCTGCGTGCGAGAGGTGATATTCCTCTCGTTGCACTTCTGGAGAATGTATGTGCGAACGGCGCGGTATCTCCTCCCTTCCACGGTTCGTCCCTCACCAGTGAGGTTGAGCTCAGTCCGGAAGATGGCAGTGGTGACACGACCCCAACCACGAATCGGAGGCATGCTATTAACCAATTAGATTCTCTGTAAAAAAGACTAAATGGGACACACAGAAGACTAACCTGAATTCGGCGAGTATGTTCTTGGCGTGCAGAAGAAGACGGGAAATCCCAAAGAAATCTAGCAATAGCGATCAGTAATCATTCCATCTTGGGAAAGGTGCAAATGAGACAAACAGAAGACTAACTATAGGGGGGATAGCAAGCGAAAACGGGGAGCCGCTGGTGTATCTAGAGAATAGTGGTCAGCTATCGTTTCACATTAAGGCTTTAGAAGAGCTCGTACGAGCCGTGCACAAGTTCATTCAAGAACTTACGCAGCGCTTCATCGTGCCCCAGAAGGAAGTGAGAAAGACCAGACCTCGGGTTGGTATCTCTAGGAGGCCGAGGAAGGACGAAAAGGGACGAATTGTGGCACAAACTTACTTTTAGGAGGTAGAAGCGATCGAAAAGCTTCGCTTCAATTAAGAGTAAGTTACCGGTATTCTATGGATATCAATCAGTATAGCCTACGAAAGGCCTGAGAACGGCTCATTTCGGACGTTAGGAACCGCGGACGAGACTTACTGGTATAGTTGGTGTGAAATGTGAGTGAGACTGTATAATCACGGAAAACAGGTCTCGTTTATATATAACGTATCGTTGTGAAGGGAAAAGTTGCTTTTGGAGGACAAGGAAGGACGATGAGAAGCTGTAGATTGATTAGAAGGTAATGAAGGAGTGGAGAAGGAGAATCGCGGGGTAGCGAGGGGTTTATATAAGGAAGAGCGTACTATTCAAGCTGTTTGTCGTAGTATCAAGACTTCTAACAACTCATACCAGTCTGAAAGAGACTGTTAAACGTCCCAACTTGAACGTAGAACGTCCTTCTGTGCCTGTACAAAAAAGTACAGATGTACAGTTGCCGTGAGGCAAACATGTAACAAGGTAAGCTTGTACACTTGAAAAGGTGGGTTGAACAAACATGAACAAGCTTTTCAAGAGTGCGTTAAGGTACAACGATGTAATAGGCAGGCTTGTGACTACCCCTGCTTTCTTGATTTGGGTTGGGATAAGGAATATTAGGGTATGGTAGATGAGCGCTTGCCATTAGGTTTGGCCCTCTCAAAGTCTGCAATACGCCGAATAAAGCACACCTGAGGTTTAGGGTATAATTCACGTTGCTTATCATTTTTTAAAAAGTAATCGTAGATATATGTTAAGTAAGGTCTTCTCGAGATTTGTAGGAGTCTGTCGTGGCCCTGGGCCGTCGTTCATGTTCATGCCCGTAGGACCTCTAACGCCCTACCTGGATTTAGTCTGAAAGCTAATGTGAAAAGGGAGTTTTGAGCCGCAGAACGTCATTCAAGTACGAGTACTAGTACAATCCTGCTCAGGGGAAGGTGAGACCGACCCGAACAGTTGGCCTTTGAATTACAAACAGGCCACACAACACACCTTGAAAGTTTTTCAAGTTCTCATATTTTCTCTATCCCTTGAAATATCTCGAATTTACTGAACAGACGGTGTGACGACGAATTTCGTCCTATTTGCTCCTTTTTGCGAACAATAACATCTATCTATAGCACAGTTCCGGTCAAGAACAAGTTATTCAATTACCACACGCGTTCAAGCACAGTGAGATCAGTCTCGAAAAGTAAGTTTGATTTTCGCGTCTCTTTTGTGCTGTGTATCAAATCTAATTTCTTGTAGAATGGTACAAGAGTCTCAATGCCCGTACTGCAGAAGAAAATACAAGTCAAGTACATGGTACCGGAAGCATATAGAAACAGCGCATTTTGACTTTGTACAGCCTATTTGCGACGAAGAACGGGATGCGCGAATCCCCCAGCCTGCCGACTCTGAGCTAACCTCCAATCTACTCGGGGAAGAATTTAGTACGGCTGAAACGAATATTGAAGCAAATGAGTTCGATCTCTACGTAAACGCTGCCGAATCGGACGTGGAAAGTCTAAATTATTCAGACACTGAGGAAAGCACACCATTGGTTGGACTACCGATACCGATGATGCACCCCACTGCGGGAAGGTCACTACGGGACGTTGTACAAACTACCGGGTGGAAAGTCTTGGCACCCCCCCACTGTGAAGACAACACAATACGAATGAAATATCGTGAACACAAAAACGGAGAGAAAATAAAATTTCAAGAGATATGTATAATGAAAGAAGAAAAGGTAGTGATTCCATCACCACTTTGTATGTCCTCCATTTGCATGCAAAACCTCCCTAATTCTCTCCGGTATCGAGTCAACCCAGCGATCAAGTATCCTCTGTGGAATTAGATCCCACTCGTCCTGTGCTGCTTGCCTGAGCTCCTCTTCGGTTTGGGGTCGAGAGTATCGTTGCCTGAATCGCTTCCGTAGTCTTTGCTTGAGCATACGCCAGGCATTCTCAATGGGATTGAGATCAGGCGACGAGGCGGGCCAGGATAATATCTGTATCCTACTTTGAGCAAGAAAGTGGGCGATTTTCTTTGCTCGATGCGGTCCAGCACCATCCTGCATAAAGTGCAGCCCTCGAGGTCCTCCCTGAAGCCTCTCCCAATATGGAATAAGATAGGGTATTAGAACCTCATTCCTATATTGAGTAGCATTTAGTCCACCTCGATCTCTCTCTCTTTCATACTCCTCAGGCCTTCGGCGACGAAGGAATATGAGCGGGGTACGACTTCCATAGGAATAAGCAGCCCAAAAGCTTATACCAAATCGTCTGGAGTGAAATGTTGGCTGGATATATCGGGGCCAAAGAGAAGTTCCACGACGGCGGCGTACACGCAACGGTCCTGACCTTAAACCAACTTCGATTCGAACCTCATCACACCAGATGATCTTCCTCCAATCTTCTTCCGTCCACTTCCTCTTCTTTAAACACCATCTCCTCCTCTTCATCATAGCCTCCTTGCTCAACCAAAACTTCCTCTTTACGCGGAAAACCCCAAACTTTAACTCCCTTAGTGCCCTCTTTACTGCATTTTCTCCAGAGTCCAATGTCGCCTCTCGTGCAAGATCCTGGATCGTGGCTGTAGGGTTTTTTAGAAAAGCACGTTCTAGTCACCTCAGGCCACGGTCATCCAATTTTCTCCTCCGGCCGGGTTTGGGGAGGTCATGGTAGGTACCATGCTTGAGGAAGTGGGTAACGATGTTTCGAATAGTGCTTTTTTTTTCCCCTGTTTCACGGACAATCTCTTCCCAGGACTTCTGTTGTATCCGTAAACTAATAATACGGAACCTCTCGTCTGGACTTAGGTACTTTTTAGGAGGACGTGACGGTGGCATGGTAGGTTATGGCCTTACTTGTTGTTGCGATCATGATCAATTTCACGACAATTTACGAGGGGGTGCCAAGATCTTCCACCCGCTAGTTGTACAGTCCGAAAGATCTGAAGATGAGATGTGGTCACCATTCAGAAGCAAGAAGGACTTTGAGCTTGCTCGGTGGTTTATTGAAGCAAGGGTACCAAAGGATCACATGGATAGATATTTCAAGAAGGACTTGGGGCCTGAGGGCAGTAATATTAACTCTGCTTATCGGCTCCTTGATGCAGTTGATCAGTTGGAATCAGGTATGGGAATGAAGAGCTGGAAAGAGGGGTTTGTATCGTTTAGCGAAGCTGTAAGTAAATGGACCCTACAACGTCCTATTCTAACCGAAAGTAGCAAAGTTCGGACGAGGAAGGACTAGACGAAGCTTCCGTAACACAGAAATTCTTGTTCCGCAATCCTATTGATTGTGCTAAATATTTACTTGGTCAAAGATGTTTTGCTCAAGATTTAGTTTACGCCCCTGTGAAGGAATGGAATAGCGAAGAACCACCTCAGAGAGTTTATTCGGAGATGCACACCGCTGATTGGTGGTGGGAGACACAGGTAGGTTCAAATACGACGTTCCACGGTGCTTCCATACCGTTTACTAGGACACAAAATTAACAGCCAGCAAAGGATGAATTACCGGATGGAGCAACACTCGTACCAATCATATGTTCCTCAGACGTTACTTGTTTGACCAATTTCTCGGGAGATAAGAAAGCCTGGCCAATCTACATCACAATTGGAAATATCCTATCGAGTACACGGAATAAACCCTCGAAACATGCAACCGTTCTTTTGGCGCTTTTGCCCGTCCCCCCAAAGATGCTGGGCGTAGCAGCAAGAGATGCACGGCAAAGGCAGGTCAACAATGAGATTCTTTGTGATTTGATGGAAGCGATCTTTGCACCAATTGTTGCACTAGGGAACTCCGGACTTGAGGTTGAATGCGCTGATGGAAAGGTCCGATTGTGTTTCTTACGCCTCTCGGCGTGGATTGCGGATCACTTGGAAAATGTAACATTGCACGGTATTCAACAAAATCAGTGCGCTGTCTGTGATGTTCGACCGGAACAGCTAGGGTCCCATTTGAGACGTTCTGCAGCCAGACGAGATTATAGGAAATCCCAACATCTCTTCAACAAATACTGTGAAAACGACCAGCAGGCCAAGCAAGAACTTACAGATTGTGGCTTCAAATTGCTTCCTAGCGTCTTTTGGGGGCTTCCGAACGTTCAGCAATCCGACCTGCCCAAACCAGATATTCTCCATGTCGTTTACCTGGTAATATTCGAAACACACCTTATGAAATGGGTTATCGGATTTCTAAAGAAATACAAACGGCTACAAGCATTCGATGCTATCTGGAAGAGTTTAGATGTTTATCCTGGCTATTCCGCGCCGAACAAAGAGTACAGTCGGATCTCTCAGTGGACCGGAAAAGAGATGAAGAATCTGGTTAAAGTGATACTACCATGTTTTGCAGCCTCCCTATGTCGTCCGAGTGCTGCAGAACGTCCCATATTTACCAAAGCTCTAACCTGTGTCCGGTCGATTGTCGACTTTACTCTAATGTCACAATATACAAGCCATACCGATGAGACGATTCAATACCTCGAACAGTTCCTTAAGGCCTTTCATGATCACAAAGTCGTTTTTAAGGAGTACCGAAAGGATAAGTCCACTGCCAGGAAAGTGAGAGAGGTCACAGCCAGAATTCGAGGTGAGCATAGTGAAGTACTCAATCAACACCGCCTTTTGGGGGCTACATTTGCCAAAAGACGTCGCATTGCGGACGAGCAACGTCGCGATTTAGATGGAATTGTTGCAGATATATATGATGAGGATGTAGACTTTAACTTTGTTAAGATACATCTGTTGAGTCACTTCGGGGACCATATACGGCGCTTTGGGAACATTCAAATGTATTCTACCGAGTCGGGTGAAACAAGTCACAAAACAATGATCAAGGAGGGCTATCAGCGGTCAAATAAAAACGATGCAAGCCAACAAATACTACGATCATATTCTAGACTTGACAGCTTCAAAATTCATGAAATGAATATCCAAGCAGATCTATCGCGTCCGATTCGAGACGAAGTCCGCGACAAACAGCACAAACGGCAAGTCGGTTCAGTAACTAAACAACCAATGGGTTTTACACCAACCGTGGAAACCATTTCCCAGCTCTATGAGAGTTTGAGAAATTTTCCGGACCTTTTAATCGATTATTATCGACGGAAGTCGTCTGTGAGCCAACATTTTGATGTGGATTCGGTTAAAAAGTTTCCAGTTCAGATATGTCGGCTTTTACGTGTCCCGGTAGAGAACTTTCAGGACGAGAGAGAGGTCACTTGGCACCTTCTTCGGTCTACCGGAACCCAGCGTTGGAGGTCAACAGGGCAGAGCAAGAATGATTGGGTATGGGTGGATTGGGGTAATAGAAGTATTTATGGAGCACTAAAAGGCTGTTATCCGGCCCGCTTGGTTTCGATAATGAAAGTTCGAGACCCAACAACGGGTTTAGTAGATAGACTGGTATTAGTAGATAAACTATATGTTGAGAACTCGGGGAAGCTCAGCGATATAACGGGACTTGTTACCGTTACTTTGGGGACGGCGAAAGGCCCAAACGGAACAACCGAGATAGTCGTTAGTATCAAATGAATCATGGGCATGACGCATTTAGTACCCGAGACTAGTAGTAAGGATAACAACCGCTGGTATGTAAATAGTAGAATTGATTTAGAAACATTTAATAGAATTTATTGAAAACTTTACAGTAGAAAGAAAGAAACAAAGAATGGTATGAAGGGGACGCGTAGCGGTGCATTTTGAGACACCTAAGGATATCGATGGTGAACTAACCGAGACGTCAAATACGAGTGGTACAGAAAGGTAGAGCGAATCATGAATATCAGGAGAAGGACGAGAGAAGGCACAAAAGATACGGGCTTCAGTGAAATAAAACAGATTTGGCACGCATACTTTGGAAACAGAAGGGTGTGTGGGGCCGGTACATGGGTAGAGAGTAGATGTTATGACCTGAAGAACGTCCCCCAGGGGACGAAATCCATAACGGAGAAATCAAGGGGAAGAGAGAGAGAGCAAAGTGCGATATGGGACGCTGAGAGAGACGAGGTTGTTCCGGACGCGCACCAGGGGTAGAGAGTGCATGTTATGACCTGAAGAACGTCCCCAGGGGGACGAAATCCATAACGGAGAAATCAAGGGGAAGGGAGAGCACTAAGGGCGTGATGGGGCGCTGAGACAGGCAAGGTTGTTCCGGACGCGCACAGGTACAAAGCGGACGCACAACAGCCAAAATGGCCTGGATAGAAATGCAAAAAAAAACAGGGGTCAGTTAAGCAAGACCTCCTCGCTAGTGGAGCAAGCTAGGGGCCACCTGCAAAAGAGGATGATAAATGGCGCCGAAGGCATGTATGGAGCTTTCAGAAGGCCTATTGGGTCTTTAGGAAAGGCGGTAAATGTATGAGGGACAGGAGGGACCGGGGGAGGTGATATTACTAGCAGATACAGGGAGATATGTACGTAATACATGAGGGAGAATTTTTTTTGCTGATGTTGCCGGGTACGCTGCTACCCTTGTCTGTGGGGATTGTTGACACTGATATATCCCAGTCCAAGGCAGGTCATTAGGAGCTGGTGAAGGCGTGCCTGCCGTTACGGTGTCCAACATCGTCACTCTATCACAAGGCAGGTAGGTTCGCATCTTGGCCCTCCGGTGGTTCTAGGCTTTCTGGAAGCGTTGTGAGAGAGAGATGCGCTCCTCTCTTGAATACTCGATATATGCTTTATAGGCATCTGATCGCCACCTCCCTCGTGTTTGTATTTGAGTCTCGGTTATTCCCACTTGGGCTGCCCATGTGGCAGCACCTCTACGAAAGCTATGCCCATTCCAGGCACTAGCCCCCAGGCCAGAGCGGATTGCCAGCTCTCGGAGCTTTTGTACCACATATTCTCTGGTAAATAGGCGTTGTTCCAGTTGGCCAATACAAAAGAGAGGGGAGGATTGTCGGCGGTGTCGGTCTATTTTTATGAGGTGTTTCATGGCGTTCACAGGGCATGCCTGGTCATTACTGGCTGCTACCGTGAGTTGAATTCCGTGTCTGAAAGGGTCGATTTTTGAGGCAGGGAGTGTGAGCTCCAGGTAAGATTGCCCTTCGTGTTCTTTTATTCGAATACTGTTTTTTGTTAAAAACCAGTTCCGGAATAGAACTCCCATCGTAGTATCTGCTTCTCAGTAGGTGAACTCCCCCACCCGAAGAAAAGCTGCAAATGCAAGAGTAAATGCTGTTTGGATAACTACATCCTCATATCTTCTAGGGTCAAGCTGCTGGAGGATCTGGAGGAGGTGGGGGCGCATTAATGGTGTTCGATCACGCCGTTCAGGTTCGTTGTAGTCCCGTTTAATCTCTTGCAGTGTTCGCTCGAGTTGGGGGTCGGTGAAGGCTGTAGATTCTATGCCCAAATCCAGCTGGTATGATTTAATACCGCAAAGGTAGAGTTTCATTGTTTTAATCTTTATGGTTCCTGCCAAAGAACAGAGCCATTCAATTAGCCAGGTGACACGTGCTGGAAAGCATGCTCCGTTCGCGTGTCGATAGTTGGATAGGCTACAAAATAGTGTGAATCGTACTCGTGGAGTTTCATAGTTCCGTCTTGTGGAGGGTGCCAGTCCTCTCCACAGGCAATATGCTGCTACAACTGAGGGGCCTGTCCGTTGTACGTCAAGAATCCAAGATCCCGGAGGTTGGTGGCGGGGTGTAATAACTGGGGTGCAAGGTCAGCAATCTTCTCAAAATTGAACCGGGACAGTCCATCAGCTAGAGCGTTATCGGCTGAAGAGATCCATTTTGTTTGGACTTCAATGTCGTATTCTGCTGCAAGGAGTAGACATCGCCGCAATACTGTCATTGATCCTCCTCGTATTGTTCGATTTTCTATCCCATGGGCTACAGCCCGGTTATCTGTATTGATGATCACTTTCCTTCCCCGCCACTTCGGTCCCCAATGCAGGAGCGCTTGCTCGACCGCTCGCATTTCCTTTGTGTTTATATGCTCACTTGTCTTTGTAATATAGCGGGGGAGTGATATGGAAAATGCCATGCCAGGCTTAGGGTCAAGAGGTAATTGGGCTTTAGGGGTAGAGAATGGTTTCCCACAATCATTAACTGTTCCCATGATGTAGTATGCCCCAAGTCCCTTGGTACCGGAGGCATCGGACCACATAGTGACTATCGGTCTACTCCGTGTTAAGATGGATCTCTCGGGGTCCAGCTTTAGTACCCGGAACCACTAAGTGAGATCCTTAATTGCCTCGCTGGATATCCGTCTCCGGTGATGCTGACTCTGTGTGGGAAAATTTAATTCCATGTTATAAAGCCTACGGAGGAAGGTTCGTCCTAGAGGAACAACAGTGGCCAGAAAGTTCAAGTACCCTGTAACTTTCTGGAGTTCGACGAGTGAAAACGAGCTTGCTTTTATGGCATTTTGGACAACGGTTAGGGCTTTTTTGAGTTTGTTTTGTGGGAGTCGGATGACCATCTTTTCCGTATCTAATTCTATACCTCCGAAGCTTGCGACTCTTCCTTCCTCATTTTTTGATATCTTGATTGCTAATCCTGCTACGTCACAGAGTTCCGTAAATCTTTGGCTGTAGGCTTCTGGGTTCTGATCAGGCGGAATTATAAGAAGGAAGTCGTCAAGATAGTGAACTACCTCGACTGGGTACCCCTGCCTTTCGAGGTCATCGGCCAGGATCCAGTGGAACATTTCAGCGTAGAGATTAAAGATATAGGGGGCTGTCCGGAGGCCGAAGGGCAGGAATTGTTCAGAGTAATATTTTTTCTCCCAGTGGAAACCGAGCAAGGGTGAGTCATCGGGAGAGATTGGAATATGTCGAAATGCGTTTTCAAAGTCTCGCTTGATTAGATGACAGCTTTGGCCCATCCATTGGATAGCAGTAGTGGCGTCCTCAATGCTGCTATATGTTATGTTCCCATACTGCTCTGAAATTCCCCCATTGATCGAGCAGTCGAGATTCGTCGGGTAGGACAAGTGATGGATTCGTCTTTTTGTACCATCAGACTTATCTGTTAGTCCTAAAGGGGAAGCTGTATAAAGGTATGGCAGGGAGGTGTAGGTGGGGTAGGATGTTAGGCGGTTCTTTTTGAGCTCAGCTGCAATATCTCCTGCAACGATCTCGGGCCACTCTTCGGCAGTGCTGAGATTTTGGTGTATCTGTATTGGGCCCCGTTTGCCTTCGTAGCCAATCTTCGCTCCAAATTGGCATATACCTAGTATTGTCAATACTAGGATTCTATCCGGGTATCTGGCAGTGAGTGCTCTCCATCCTGCGAGTTTCAATTGACCTGCTGGCATTGGGGCATTGTGTTCTACCAAGAGCCGGTAGCGAATGTCTGTGTTTGGTCGGGGCGGCAGTGTACTAACAGTATTGGTAAAGGGATAACTATCTCGCTCGATAGAAGCTACAGTATCATAGGGGTAGGTAGTGGGCGTCCCTTGAGTAGGAGTAAGTATAATGATCCTATTATTGCTATATAACAGGAGGAGTCTGGGGGGTATGATTGAAGTGCAAGGGTAGGGAAGCGTGTCTTTGTAGGATTTAGAGGGGAGCTAACGTCCTTGATATCTGCCTGTGTGGGCTACCGCTTGTGAGGTACTGCCTGCCTGCTGGCATTGCACAGCCTTGTGGTTGCTACCACACCCGATACAGATATGCTGATGGCGACAGCCAACAGTTCGACATTCCCGGTAATTCCAATTGCGGCACACCTGGGGGGCTGCCACCACTGGGCCGATCGTTCCCATACTGTTCGCGCCCGATAGGAATGATGGGTTGTGGGCTAACCGGCGCTCTGTTATTGCGTGTGAGGAGGTGGCAAAGGTATTTGGCCGAGGGCTGCTATAATTTTGTGTGAATGGATTCTCACGAAATGGCAATTCGTTTATTCGGCCGGAGAAGGAGGAGCGGTTGGTGTCTTAAATCCATGTTGCTCGGATGAGGGGATGTGCGAAACACTTAGAGGCGATTAGTTCGCTGTCGAGTTGCTGCCAGTTCTGAGGCAAGTAAATACTTTTCCCACTCGCTACTCGCTTGCGGTGGAATTGGAAATGGTATCCTTTTACTCCATCCCAAGTGTACTTTTCTAACAGGTCATACAGGCTCATAGTATAAATGAACAGTGATATTGCGAGTTCTCCTTGAAGGGCTTCTGGAGCGAGCTTAACAAGGATGCCGCTATATGCCGCCCAAGCTTTGAAGAAGCTGCTCATGCGGTACTCACTCTCTTTTCCGTCTCATTCTGTCTGTTCGAATTCGATCCCCCCGATGCTAATTGTCCTTTGGGTTTCGGCCTGCTCTTTCTCAGTTGCCAACAGCCGGTAGATATTGGTTGGCTTAAAACGGTTTTCAATGATTTGTGTCAATGTGCTCCGTTCCACGCCTGGAAATAGTATTTCCACTGATTCTGCCATAGCAGATGCACCATCCCTGGCGAACGAAACTGGGACCTGAGAGGGGTTATACATACTGGCAAGTTCTCTTGGTGCCTGGCTAGTAGCCTCCATTAGTTCCCTTTCTGCTCTCAGCTGCGCTAGCTGGTTCTCTAAGTCGGTGATTCGGTCGAAGTTTCTGTTGGGTACTGACTGGTGCCTTGGATTAAAAACGGGGTTTTGCTCTGAGGTCTGGGGACGCAATCGGAGAACAACCCGGTCAACAATTTCTTCTTCATATGATCGAAGTAGCTCCCGCATATTGTCTAGGCTAATGGGGTTATTTCCTGGGTTGGGGGATTGTAGGCTGCTATCGCATTGGCTGGGAGGTTGTAGGGTGGAAGACTGTTCGGACATGCTGCTTCGATTGACATTGATGGGAGAGTTAAGTAGCATGTTGTTAGGGGGTGAATCGCTGTATGCACTGGGTTCCACTTCGTTGTCGTCACTGTCAGAGATGTGTGTTTCTCCGCTACCGGGTTCGCTGGGTTCTGGTTCTGGGTATTGACCATATCGTCGTGGGGGCTGGCGACTGCGTGTGTGTCTTCTTATTCCTCCAGAGTTTCCTCCCCTACTGCTGGGTGCTCGACTTCTTCCACGACGGGATCCTCTTCTGCTGGGCATGGTGTTTTGTATAGTGAAGTATCGTATGAAATGGGGTGTGAGAGCCAGAGGGGGTATCCGTAAATATTTTTGGTTAGAGTTGGGCTTTGGAAAAACAAGGAAAAAACACGAGATATAGCGAGCGGTCGCGAGCTTGGTGATCTCGTGTTTAGGGGGTTCGGGAGTGGTATATAGTCGTGGTATGTCACGGGCCTCTCATGGGGCAGCTATGACCCCGCGCTAAGGAGATATTCGGCTATACCTTTTCCCGACGAACCTCCGAGCAGGTGTATGTATCTGGATGGTATGTTCCGTGAGCTTTGCCCAATTGGCAATGGGTTCTCCAAACCCGGTATTCCTACTGCACTGTATATGGATACTACTGAGTAATTGATTCAATTTGGGTGAGGACAATGCATAACTTGTCACAAGGTTGACAAGGTGCTAAAGAGAGATAGAAAGTATTTTGATTCATAAAAGTTGTCGTAAAGTGTGAATAGTGGCAAACGTTTCCCGCGCCCTTGAGACCTGCCCAGGGCTACGGCTCTCAAATTCTGGGGTTTTCTTCCTAGTGAAAATGCCCCCTTCCCCGGGACTCCTATCAGGCTAGCTACGCCTAGAATAATAGCTTTATTTGATAGAGCTCAGCACTAAAGCCCCCAAGGACAACACAATTAGGCTCTGCAAGCAACCCAAGTCTAACATTTGAATCAGCAAAAACACTATAGTTAGCGAACCCCTAGGGACGCAAGTGGGGATGCTCGAGGTCTGAGTCACGGGCCGTTAGTGTTACGAATTGTGCCATGAAATACAAGATGGGAGTTCTATTGATAGTTGATGGTGAAAAGGAGAAGGAGTCACTCTGAAAGAAAAAGAAAGAAAGGAAAAAAGAGAGGAAGGGAAGGCAAGCGAGACATCATAGGGAATCAAACATGAGGAAGTCATTGGAGTGCACACAGGTGAGCATTCTTACAAGAGAAATAAACATAGCGCAGTAGGAGTATCCAGTGAATACAGAGATCAATGAAACAGTCAATAAGAGCAGCATCAGATCCATATCATAACGCTAGTATTGTGGTCCTTCATACACCCGATGCGAGTGATCATTCATGACGCCGCGAAAGTCCGAGACCTTGGAGCGCTCAGTATTGCTGGCTGTCTACTTGCGCAATATAAAAAACCTTGGTGGGTAATGCCTTTTTCAGGGATTACAGCTTAAAGCTATCATTTGTTGGATGGATTGGGTGTTTACGATCTAGGAATGCAGTATACCCCTAATATTAGATGTTTCATGTTCTATCTTTGGAGCTTTGCGATAGGGCCCATTGAGTTCGCCATGTCAGTTTCACCGGAAATATAAGAGTTATCCCACTATATCGCTTCCCTGGTTTACGGTATGAATACCTAAAAATTATCTACACAACCGGCACTTAGCCTGCTAAAGGCTTATGTTGTAATGTGGGTAGTGGTTGGGAACCTTAGTTGCTGCCGTATGAGCGTTCAAGGTAGCTGGTGTATACTATCGTGTCGTATCACGGGGGGAGTGAGTAGTATTAAATCTTCGGAATCTTGCCCGGTACTGAATTTTATGCTAAAGGGTCCGGGGGCATCTACCGAGCTGGTGCTAACGCTGGGTTACGCGAATCCTATTCCATAATGTTATATTTTACTAATATCAGATTAGTGATTGTATCTTCCATTCTATATTTATGGTGATGCCAGTGTTCTTTGTGACGGGTATTGGAATAAGTGGCTTTTAGACATCCTTACCTCGAAGTCAGTCTTTGATATTGGGCGGAGTTTGTTAAGATATGTGATCTCCTATTGAGCTGTCTGCGCATACTGAGTTGGAGCATAATAGCGCGAAAAATTAGCGCGAAAAATGCTGCGTCATTTATCGGCTTGTCTCTCCTCCTGGGATTCTTACGGCTAGCATCAAGCTAGCCTCAAACTTGACGAGTGATATTATATGATGCAACTTGGACAAAGTATTATCTTGGATAAATACCTATCGTACCGGTAGAATACATTAAGGAGGCTTGGGGGATGTGGCTTGAAAAGAAGGGTTCCTCTAGGGGGCAGTGAACTCTAATCATCACAATTCGGTCTGATTGAGAGGTTTTGGTGTTTCTTTAAAGGCGGTATACTGCCTGTCTCTACCGACCTACATATCTTGTTCGTCCTTGCAGCTACCTGTTCCGGTTTTTTCCAAATTATTCTACCTTCTTACATCAACTAGCAGGGGGTTATGCTGGGCTCGAAGGTGGGATTTGTAGGGGTCGGATAGTGGTCGTGCTGATAAAGACGTTTGTTCAATTCACGATTGGGAATTGCTGCTATCAGCACGAGTAATTATGGTATTAAAAATAAGTGAATGTATTCCACTACCAGCTGGAGAAAGGTCACTGGAGATGTTGTGGACTCACTTTGTCGAACCAGTATAAGCCATGTTTCTTTTGAAAATGGTGCTTGAGGTCTTGGATTCTCGGCAGTCACGAGTGACAGGCCATGACTGCTTGAGCAACCCACTTATGTCTAGGCCTATTTCTATGCCCTGCTTTCTGCTGCTTCTGTTCTTCTACTTCTTCCTTTCGTTCTCTCTTTAGCCTGTTTCTTATCTTTTCAATAAGTAATATAAATCACCTGCTTGCTTCGATTGCTACTCTCGACTCTCTCTCGTGATACTGCTTATAGTTTTTTTGTATGGTAGTATGACAATCTGTGGCCCTGAAAAAGAGCTAAAAAATACTACATGTATGACACGGCTGTGTCCTGTTACTCCAGATGGTCAAAGTCTGGACCACAAGTGGACTCTCCGGGATAGTGAAACATTGGGGGGGGGAGAGTGAGTTTGTCTTAGAACGAACGGACGGACGATTGGGGGTGGTTAAGTAGAAATGGCTAGCAACTTTTCCATATAAGGTCTACTAGGTAGTTTATAAACTATTCGGATGAATTGGCATGAAGACGTCCCAACTCACAACTGACTACTCGAATCTTGACGCCAATTCATCCGAATACTTTATAAATATTGTCACCCAAGTCGATTAAGGCAGAGCGGAAAACAACGGACTAGGAGGATGGTCAGATAATCAAACAGGACCTCTTGGTACCGGGTACACAGTTTTGATTTCCACTACCAGCACACAATCTGGATTATCTCATTGTGGTAGCTTGCTGCATAGCAGCACGTACTTCTTTAACAACTCTAATACTACTGTTCGGCCTCCTCGCCCACTAAGCCTGCACCATCAACTAGGAGGAAAAGTATTTGTGGGGACTCTACTGGGAGTAAGGGACATAACTGGGAGAAAGACCAAGAGGGCCAGAAGAAATATTTGACCCATGCTCCTACTAGATGGGCAGCACATGGCATCAATCATGCCTTTGGGTAGTGGTGTTATTAGATTTTAGGCCAGTATAAGGTGAAAATCTGTGACACTGGAAATAATTTCTGGGTGAGTAGGAAGTAGAGATTTTTAATATTTCCATCCGGCCTGAAAACGTGCAGGGTCTGGAACAGCGAGGTGCATTTCTATGAATCTTGCACAAATCTTAAAAAATTGTCCGGAATCTGGTGAGGTGGAATCTGAGGTGGCAGCGCCTTCCACAATGCTATGCGTGATCTCCTTCAAAGGGGAATGGCTGGGGGGAGAGGGGTTCGAAAGGATAGCGTTCTCGGCTCCTTCTTGGGCGTTAGATTTGGCCTTTGTTGGCGATCTGGATTGTGGTGTATCTTCCGCTAGCCCTCGCGCTCGGTATTGTTTGACAACCCTCCGAAAACTTGATGAGGCCAAGCCCCACTCTTGTGCGATCCCTTCAGATGCCAGGGGGAGACCTAACATTAAAGCAACCTCTTGATTGGAGGGATTCAGCCCCAGGTCAGGAAAGCGTTTCTCGGGTGATAGGTTTTGAGCAGATCTTCCGGACAGTAAAGTAAGTAGAAAGAAGTGGAGGTGAAATCAAACTTTGCTTAACCGGAGATTATGGTGCTACTATCAAGGGAGGTATTGAGCAATTGATGGCTTGCGTCGGGAGGGAGTCCTGCAATAGCAAAGAGAAGCCTCACTCTAGCTGGAACTTTTGTCTAGGGACTGTATAAGACTATTCTCTTAGGATCTAGATGCCGGGATGCAGATGATTTTTTTTTTCTCGGCTCAGGATGTACAGAGTGCGCGAGGATGGAAATCTTCTTCCCGCATCCTGACGCATGGCCCATGCATTAGATGTAAATATTTGTTTCTCCTGATATTTATTGCAAGTCTAAGTTGATTATCTGAATCTATTATACTTGATTATTCCTTTGCTTACGCTGTGGATAACATGTGCATTTATCCTTTAAGCTCAGACTGTCATTGCTCTATTTTGCATAAGCCCTTAGCTAAGAGTTCTGGGTATGAGCTAACTTAGATTTGGTTGTAATATCCTCATGTTGACGAGTGCTGAGTTGGTCACATGATCTTAGATTCCTATTGGGCGATCCGGATGGAAGATCACATGACCAACTTAGCACTCCGCAACATGAGTACTTGAGCGACCCCCTCGGTTCTTTTTAAGCATGGAGCTATGCCAAATTTTTAATTATTCGCCGAAGCCCGAATAATTGGACTTGCCTTGAGCGTAAATAACCAATAAGTCACCCCAGATTTTGGTGTGCTTTTTCATTGAACTGCGCCACAACTTAACTTTCGCCTAGGTAGTAAATTACAGTCAAACCCTGGAAGACATTACGGGTAATGGAGCACGCCAGCGCAGAACCTCACATCACTAAGCAACAAAGCGATCAATTTCTCAAAAAAACCTCATGAGAAATTACTGTTACACCGTGACTTAGTCATGATGATGACTTGGAAGCAAGAAACTTCTAGATTAACCTCGCGCTACACATCCCACTACCGGTATTTCCGAAAGCCTGTACCCTACTCTACCGTACTATGTATCCTGACTCTTAACACCTTTCCCCCAACCTTGCTCTGCCTGCTTCCGATGTCGACGGGCACTTGCCATACCGGTATCATAATATCGTATTATGATATACGATTGTTTGCGCGCATGATCACCGGCCTCCTATCACACCGTAAGAACTCGCTAAAACACCATCCTGAAGGCCTCCTATCCCCGTAATCGGAGAGGCAAAAGGCCCCGAGAAGAATAGGTTTTTTCCAGACGCGGTATAACTCAGGCCGCTGGAAAGGTTTGGCGCTATTTTGTCTCAGCGGGTCCGAGCAGCTGCCTCCTGGTTTTTCTCCGGCCCTTCCCAGAATAGGGAATTTTGGACAGCATACAAATAGTGTATCCTCCAATTACCGGTATTCAAGTCTCTACGGTATGATAACTCTCTCGGATGCCTCGAGTGTCTATTCTATTGTGGTGGTTAGAGGTTTCCTGACTCCCAAACAGTGCACAAGTGCCGGGAGATGTTTTTGTGGTAGAAATGGTTTATTTTGCGTGTTAGCCTAAATTAACTGCTCACAAACCTTCTCTGGGGCACTGTGCTCAGGGCGTGAGCCAGTTCAAGTCTAACCTGTCAAGGTTTGAAAAAAGTTGAAGGAGTTCGATGCATAAGGCGCCTTTTTCGCATACAGGTAGAAATGCGACTGATCCACTAGAAACTTCGCGCTGGGGCCCGGGACTGAACGCCTCTAATTGTGGCTGGTTTTGAGAATGGGGGAGCCCTCAGGGGAATAGTACAGACCACACACAAGCACCGTCAAAACTTGACAGACTCAGTACGTGCGGGGATACGAAGCATTTGAGACGAGGGCTACCGAAAAGAAACAAAAAAGCAAAAAAGACTGCAACGGTTGTGGCCCGTGCTGGGAAGCAATTAGGCTGAGTGGTGGAAAAATATTTCGGGAGCTTATTGAGTACTGACCATGCACACTAGGTGTAGCGGCATACCTAGTTTTTAGGGTGCGTCTGGTGGTCGTGGCTCAGGGATAGTGCCATAATCTCAAAACACAAGTTGCTGCCGAATAATAGAGTTTTGTCAAGTTAGCATAATCTGGCCAGATGAACGTCACAGTGGTATGTCTGGTTGACACACATATAATAGCCAAGAAATATCTTTTCTCCTACCTATTGGTGATGTTCTACAAGCTCTTGGCCAAAATACAGGCTAGCATAGATGGGGTAAATGCATTGGGGTTTGTAGAATTGATCAGATCTGACATTGTAGGTATTTATATTATTTGTATCCTACATTTTTATCAAATGTGCGATGAAATTTGCCCACACAAAAGTCTTCAGTTTGGTCGGGTTAGGGTTCTTCCATTACGTAGTTTTGCAAAAAATAGATTTTTTCTATTTTTTGGAAACCTTCATTTTGGGCCCATTATTGCAACTTGATTGTTGCCACATGTGGTTCACCAGACATGACACTTTATCGCAAAACGATGTTTTGACTCAAAACTCTATAATCAAGGTGATTATTGAGGTTTCACGTTGCAACCAGACGCACCCTTAGACTTTTCCCAATACCCAGCAAAACGAAAGAGATTTGCATGGGATTGGGGGTTACGTTTTCAAATCCATTCGGAGCATTTGGTAAAGTTTATGATAACTCGTTGCCAGTGAGCGAGTTCGCCTTGCTTCCTCTCAAGCTAGCTCCCTGCAAATGGTCTGGACGGGAAGGCAGTGAGGAAACCCAAGGATTGTACCCTGCTGCCTGCTAGCCATGCATTGGGTTGTGAGTTGCATGCTAGATTGTACTATACAGTGCATACCACTAAAATATTGAGGCTCCGGGCGATTTTTTGCCCTTATGCAATAGCAGCTGTGTTTGCAAACGTCGAGTACTCAAGTACAGTTCATTGGGGCGCGCTCCTTTCCCTAGAAGGACCGTGAACCGTAATCCGACGTCACAAGACAAACCCCTCTCGTGTATATAGTCTTGAAGTGGTAAGACTCCTTAGCCACGTATGCGAGTGGGAGTTACACTGCGCAAGGAAACCCGGGAAAGGAATTCTCGATGCATAATACTGCACCCAAACAGCGAAGTTTTCTATTGAAATGATTGCTTGATCGATTATTGGTCTCCGGTATATTTACTATGTAGATCCGGAGAACTATTCGGACTATTCGCACCCACTTAATACTCGGGTAGGCATAACTCATACGCAAGAGTAACCTTACTGAACGCTGGCCTTGCGGGCCACTAGAGATGGGCGGCTGGAGATTCATGATGCATCCCCCCCTCCTCTTTCCCCGCTTTTCCCCTGAGATCCAAAGCCCGCAGCTTCCTCTAAAAATTTGGGGGCGAAAGAGAGCGTTCTCCCTTGGGTTTCCCGTGGCTGTGCCGCGGCACTATATCAGGCAGCAGAGCGGTCTTCTTCTACTTCCATGGTGCCATGCATAATCGCTAACATCTGGCGAGGGACTGAGTGAGGGTTCCAAGAAGCTTGGCTCGCCTTGGCATTAAAGGAACCCCGGATTCTGCCCTCCACGATTGATAAAAGTATTCGGATGGATCTACGCCAAACTCTGCGTGAATAAACTGATGCTCACCTCGCTCTCCTCTTACTTGTAATGACATTGCCCCCACAGACCCATATTTTAAGGCACAAAAATATCTTATGGTACTAGGTACTAATAAATGCAAAGCGTCCAGGGACTTTCTAAATGGCCAGGTGCGTGGTTAATCCTTGCTATTGGCTAACAGTCGGCGCGCCACCGGTAGTCCCTAAACAAATACACCACGGCAACCTTCACCTAGCCAACTTGAACACAAAGATATGATAGTGATGGGGTGAGATGAATTGACGGTGGGCCAAGTAGGCGCCAAAGAGGTGCTCACTCCCTCCGAATTATGGGCTCTGGGGCAGGAAAAGATACCGGTGCCACTATCCATACTCTCAGACAACTAAAAAGTCAAGGCTTTTCTCCCCCTTAGCACCTTGTCTATCATCGCCAGTTATGCGTTATCCGCCATTCAAAATAGGTTAATTGTCCGGCAGCATTCCTACAGCACAGTATGGTAAGATTCAAAATTTTAATATCGAAACATCTAGTGTGTTATAGTTATAACTTTGTAATTATAGCGAATATGAGCCAAGATTGGTATACATTATACCCGAATTCACCATTCTCCTCCAAAACCTTACAGAGTGAGAATAAAAATCAAGAAATCCTAAACCTAAGAAAGCATCGATAGAAGATTAAGGAATAGAGATAAATGAGATTGTGCAAGTATTTTACGCCGTACCCCCAAGTTTGTGTCGCAAAGTCATGATATAGAAAACAACCAACACGCTAGTGCATTGCTCCTTTTCTCACAAACAGTCAGACAACAGAGGCCAACTAAAACTGTTCCACGGAAAGCGTTAGCAATAGTAAAGGATCAGAGACATCAGACATGTGTAGTAACAGATACAACGGTAGAGGTGTTTTATAAGCTTCTACTTACAGAACACGGAATTGCTTCAAGATCTATGACCAGATAAAATGACAATCCTTAGGGAAGTGGATAAGTGACTGCCCGCTCAGGCCTTCTCGGCACCGGTGATTCCTCTGCTTGCCGTTCTCTCTCATCTTCCCCGGTGGCACCATTTTGGCTGTATCGGAAGGTATTAGAACAGGTGCCCAGAAGGTGAGTGTTGGGATAATCATTGTAAATGAGGACAGGGTGAGGTATAAGAATATGAGGAGCTGGTGCAGCACTTGAGCTCTCTGTGGTAGTAACAGCTCTCCACGCAAATTTTGGAAGAATAATACCGAGAACTTTCTATAGAAGATTGAAAAGTTAAGAATGCATATGTAAGTAGGTTTAGGGAGAGTGAGGGAGGGTGGGATACTTTAACAAAGGGTGAAATCGAGGAGGACACCCAGCGGCGAAATCGTGAGCATCGGAAGAGAGGTATCATTGCCATGAGTAAAGTAAGGGCAGCTATAACAATCGCCAATATCTCTCCCGAAGACATGCCATTGCCCTCGTGCTCTTCTCCTCCAGAGCTATCACGTTTACCAAACTGGGATAACATGGCCCGGACAGCAAATTCTCTTGTAGACATGATTGCTCAGCGCAGCAGCAGCGTACACTCGAAGATAAAGAAATAAAGCGCGGATTGTTGCCAACCTCGGGAAGGACTCCTCAAGTATAGTAAGGAATTTGGAATTTTGAAGAACTTAGAGAACCAAGAATAAACTCACCGGCCCACATTGGAAGCAAGGAAAGCGCAGCGGGAGAGCTAGTTATGTATGGAATAAACCTCATAGTTAGCGACCTTTTTTTTTTTTAACACTAATATACTTCCGAAGACCGGGGGACCAAAAGCCCGCTCCGTCAACCGCTGGTTGCCCAGTGAACGTCAACCTCATACTTCTCACTCATGAGTCGTGTTGGGCTGTGTTTGTCTAGGTGCATGACGGTACTCAAGTAACACGGGCATGGAAGGAGGGGAAAAAAAAGATGGAGGAAAAAAAAAGACCGTCATGATAAGAAATGGCGCTCGTGTTGGCACGCTCCTAGAGGTAAGCTCCAAGCAGATGATGCATTTGGACCCTGCAACCAGGACCCGTCAAGTACTACCACCCCACCGCCGATAGTTCTGGTACGAATCGCAATCCAAGAACAAGAATGGTCTCTCAGTCTCGACCAATAACCTTTGTCGCTCTTTGGTTCGCTTCATGGAGACAGTCCCCATGCTCCGCCTTAGCACAGCACCTATAGTAACAGTTTTTTGTTTCAAAGCCGAGATCTGTCTCTAATCTCAATGAATCAGTTTTCCACAAGAATCCCGAAGGCAGAAGACTATAGTAGCGACTAGAGAACCCTTTTCTGAACCGACCGAGTATTTCGAATTGAAGGAAAGCGGGGATCCATTGGAGCACATTTTTCTTTTCTTTTTCCGACAGATATGAAGCTTAGTAAAAATGGCTAAAGGCGGACGAAGAAACGGCGAAATTGGCGGCTGTTATGAAACGAAACGCCAAGATTAAAGCAACACTAAAGACAGATCGCCAGCACACAACTTAAAGAGGGGAAAACCTTTATCATTCAACCACCGTACTCACTCACAACTCCACAATACTCCCTACTCGACTAACGGTGAAGACAGGAGTATAAATAAAGGAACAACGAAAGCTTTTCTCCTATCCTCCTATCCTTCTATCGATCACCACATAGGTCCATACTCTTTCACGCATGTCCCCTCTTCCACGCATGTCTCCTTCTTCTACGCATGTTCCCCTTTCGCTTCCGCAAAGAACTATCATGCTAAAAAAAGGAAAGGACAAACTTGACAAAGAAAACTTCTTCAGGCTCCATAGCTTCCGTGCATCCGACTCTCCCTCCCAGCGCTGCACTGATCCCAAGCGCATATCCGGAGGTTTGTCAGAATAGCACGCACCCGAGCCCGCCAGGCGGCATGAAAGAACCCGCTTCCGATCCAGAGCGCATGTCCGAACTTCTTTGTCCGAACGATAACGGGATAGGCTGTGTGCGTACCCGATAGGTTGAGCATGCCGAGTAGCATCGAAGAATTCCAACAAAGCTCATAGAACAAAGATATGGCCAGGTTTATGAGCCTAAGCCCGGGGATTCCTGTGATCAGCGCGATGCTAGCTGCTTAGTTATGCAGCATCAAAAACTCTAATAGACAATGCTGTTTACTGGTATTGCCACCCAGAGCCGTAATTTGTTCGACGTATTGGGTATTTGTGATTGGGGAGTGTTGCATATGTAAATTTTGGGAGGTTATAGGTGACACAGTGGTAGACGGTAGAGAGAAATTTCACACGGAACTTAGGCACTTCGTCCACGCTCTCGTTCTTGCTTAATCACAAAACTACACTAACAGTAAAGACAGGTGTATAAGTAATGCATAAGTAGCACGTCCTGATACTTCCACAGGCCACCACACCTATCTCTGTATTTCCTTGCATGCCCTCGTTCTTCCGTACACTCCCGTGATAATAAAGGAAAAAAAATGTCAGTCAAATCTCTTTCGTAAACCGTGAAACTATCATACCCTCCCGAGTCATCTGCAATGCCCCTGGGCTTCAAGATCTGTCACACTCCCGCAACTACCAAATTCAGCTACGCTTCCAACAGCACATTATTCCAATACTATATATCTCACGTTCTAATTTTTGCTAGAGAGGGCTGGAGGGTCCATTGAGTTGACTATGGTGATACTGGCGTCAATTTTGTGGGGAATATAAGAGTTATCCAGTTCTCCCTTTGCCAGTCTGGAGCCGTCAAATTTGTAGCTATGCATCCCAAGATTTTTCCGGAACGATTGAAGCTTTGCGATTTATTTAAATCCGCAAAGAGAGGACGAGCTATCTGTGCGCTAAAAAGACAAAAATTTTCTTTCTCACCAAGTTTGGCCATCAGTTGTCAAATCTAGCTTTGGTGTGTCTAACTATACATTTGGCTATTTCAGACAGCTTAAGATGCAACACATTGCTAGCGTGCTGCGTAGGTACCTAAACATTTTCTACATTCTATAGTCAGGTGACTTGCCAGAGGCTTCTGCCGTACTGTGGGGATGTCTTGGGAACTTTGGTTTTGCAATTGGTGGGAGCCAATGAGCAACTGAATAGGCAATTCAGAAAGAACGCCTTAGTGGGCCGTGATTGAGCGAGTGAAATGAAGCCTTCCCATTAGGTATAACATTTGATTTACATTTAGCGCTAATTACTCTAGCGCACCAATTTTCCAAAGCCAAACAAATACATTGAGATAGTAGCCAATATGTGAGAATGAAAAACAAATGAGTGGAGAGAAATAAGAAACTAAAGCCATCCAAACAATCCATTCCATCAATCAACCTTTTTCCGTAAGTCCACTGGCGGAGGCGTTGGGGGAGATATCGCTGCCCTTGTCGCTTGAGATCGTTGCCACCGATAAATCCCTAGTTGGCAATGAGGGTGCAGTGAGAAATATAGGGGTGGTGGGTGGGTAACAAAAAACGCGAGCTGTAGCGAGCTTGGAGACGAGAATGTGAGTTATAGTGAGCTTCGAGGATCTCAACTCTCGGGAGTCGATCCTATATGTGCTGGTGGCTCACAGGTCCGTGGGCAACGGGTTGTTCTAACTCTGCATTTAAAAATTTCCATCAACTAGTTCATCGTAACCCCAACCGAGCAAGGTGATCCAGATTGTCCTTCTCTGACACTAATGCTAGATTGTGTTAAATCCTGTTTGATCATGCTATTTATTCCATATATCGGATGAACTATTGTACTTCTTGACCGCACTTGTGGAACGTATGTTCTCTGTGACGGACATCGGAGCAAGTGGCTTTAGCTATGCTTACGGTACTCGAGTAGAAGCTCCAATAGGCTCATGCGCTATGTCATTGAAAATTCCCTACTCTGGAAATGGGGCAGAAAGCACAGCAGAAGGTGAATTGTTCAGCCGCTTAAGAAACATAAAAAAACACCAGACCTTACCGGAGGAGGCAGCTCCAACGACATGGCACAAGGCCTATTATTGGAGTTTCTACGTTGCGATAGAGATAAACCTACACCGCTCCCATGAGACATGGAACCTCGGAGGGCCGAGCAAACCCCCGCAGGGTTGGGACCCAGAGCAACAAGGTTGGGCGGGCGGGGAATGCGGGGAGGTGCTGGACCTACTCGAGCGCTGTGGAGAAGGTACCCACTTGAGTCAACCCCAACACTAGGAGCTCATCTTATTGGTAAAATTTCGCCAAGGCACCAGCAACAAAGATGAGACAAATGAGGTTCAGGCTAGTAAGTGCTAAGGGCTTGGGGGCTGGCACGGGGGATAAGCTTGGCTAACCAACACAAATTGGAAATTGAAATCCTGGCTCGGTTCCAGGAAACATCAATACCGCATCTCCAGTTGTGATTAGCTGCCCAAATTACTTCAGACTAGCCAATCTCCTTTCAGACAAAAGCTAAGGGACCGCAAATACCAGCAGGTCAACCCAATTCCCATGAACTGATAAGACGCACCGTACCTCAGCGGTTTCCACAGTGCCTGCTGTTCTAAGGTGCTTGTAGTACCGTAGTGAGATACTGTAGAAACTCCAATAATCGGCCCTTGTGCCATGTCTTTGGAGTTGCCTCCTCCGGTAAGGTCTGATTTCTTTCTGCTTCTTTGTCTTTTAGAGCGGCTGAGTATCTCACCTTTTGCTGTGTTTTTAGCCCCTTTTCCAGAGTATGGAATTTACGACGACATAGCACATGGGCCGATTGTTAGAGCTTCTACCACACTTCAAAGTTCGTCTTCTTGTACGCTGGACGGGGAGTTTGCTAGGACAGGTGGTCTCCTATCTAGCTAGCTGTACATATTACATATTAGATTAATCGGAGATAATATCTCAGTCTGTTTCCCCTCGGGGCTCTTACTGTCCCGGCACCCGGGGGTAGTTTTGAACATAGCGAGTGATATGATGTGATGCATCTTAGACAAAGTATTATCATATATAAAAACCTACCTGTAGAATACATTAACGAGCCTTAGGAGGTGCGGCTTGAAAACAGGGGTTGCTGTTCGAGGAGGTAGTGAACTCAAGTTGTCACAATTCTGTCTGATTGAGGCTTTGGTTTTGTCTTTTAAAGGCGGTATACTGCCAACCTCTACCAAACTACCTACCTTGCTAGTCCTTACAGCCGCGTGTTCCGGTTTCTCTAAATTATTATGCGGCTCTTCTATCAACGGAGGGTTTTTTCGGGCACAAAGGTGAGATTTTTAGGGATCAGATAGCTGTCGTGCTCAGAAAGAGATTTTTTCAATTTATGATTAGGAATTGCCACTATGAGTGCGAGTAATCATGGTGTTAAAAATTGGCAAACCTGTCCCATTATTGGTCAGAGAAAGGCCCCTGGAGATTTTGTGGACCCGCTTTGTCAAACTAGTATAAGGAATCATTTGTTGGAAATCGTGCATGTGCTCTTGTATCCTCAGCAGTCACGAGTGACACCCTGTGACTGCTGGCTTCACCTACCTATGTCTATGCGTATTTCTAGGCCCCGCTTTCGCCTACTTATGTTCCTCTTCTTCCTTCTTCTCTACTCTCTCTAATACCTTCCTTGTCTTTCCAACAAGCAATACAAATTGTTTGCTTGCTTCAGTCGCTACTCTCCTCTCTCTCCTTTTATAGATGCCATAATATAACAGTTTTTTCGTGATTGATTTGCATGGTAAAATGACCAATTTTTCAAAGCCAAGTACATTGAGATAGTTACTAATAAGATAGAAAATGAAGCCAAAAAAAACATGTCCAAAGAATGGAACCGAAAAAAGGGAACCCACCAAAGACTTCCTTTTTTCTAGTTGCGATAGAGATGTTCCACTGCCGGAGGAGTTTGGTGAGGTTGTCGCTGCCCTTGTCGCCGGAGATCGTTTGCCACCAATATATCCCGAGATGACAATGAGAGCACTTTGGGTCAGGTAGGGGAGGAGGGTGGGGAAAAATAAAGAATCTGGCGATAAAGTAGGCGAGTTGTAGGAAGCTGGATGCTCTCATGGTTGGGGGAGATGGAGGATGGTATATAAGTGTTATGCCGGAGGTCCACCCATTGCGGGCGAACTATGACCCTGCGCTCGGCAAGTAACTGGTTAAACCTTTCTCCAATGACCACCGAGACTCGTTCCTGTGGGTGAGTGATACCCTGTGCGATTTTCCTAATTGGCAATGGGTTGTTCAAACCCAGCATTCTAGGGCTTAAAAAAGGGCTAAAAGACTGCAGGTATGACACGGCCATTCCAAATAATCAAAATCTAAACCCAAAGTGAACTATACGGGATAGCAAAACACATAGGCGAGTATAGAGTGATATTATAGTTGAGTGGAAATAACTCGCAACTTTTCCATATAAGGTCTACTTGGCGATTGATAAGCCAGATGAATTCGCCCCGGAAGTCCCGACCTAAACTAACCGCTTGAATCTTGGCGCTAATTCATCAGAATATATTATGAATTGCCGAGGCCGATTAGCCACAGAGCGGAAAATAAGGTACTAGGCAAATGGCCGGAGAATTGAACAACGGTTCTCGGCACTAGGTGCACAGTTTTAATTTCGACTACTCGCACACAATCGCTGTTATCGTATTGTGGCAATCTGCCGCATAGCAGAGTGCACTTCTTTTGGAAAACTCTAATACTGCTGTTCAGCCTCCTTACGCTTTAAGCCCGTAGCATCCAATAGGAGGAATAAGGGGACTCTACTGGGAGTAAGGGATATGGTTGGGAGGAGGGCGGAGAGGACCATGAAGAATATTTGGCCTGGGTTCCTCCTTGGTGGGCCGCACATAGCATCAATCATTTAGGAAGGAGTGATATCAGATTTTAGACTAGTATAAGGTGAAAATCCCAGACCCTAGATATAATTTTTAGGTGAGCAGGAGTTAGAGATTTTTTAAATTCCCATCCGGGCTGAAAAAGTAAAGGGTCTAGGATATCGAGGTGCGTTTCATGCGCAAATCTTGAAAAGTTGTCGGGGATACAGTGGGGTGGGGTCCGGAACAGCCAGGCCTGCCGCAATACTATATCTCTGATCTAATGCAGAACATTCAACGCGGTCGGGGAGAATCCAAAATAAGCCTGGTTTTGGCCATAAAGGGTTAGGTGGAGGAGTTCGGTTGCGAATTTGAGACAAATTACAAATACTCTTGTTTGAACGTACTGGCGCTAGGCGAATCAAGTCAGATAATGCGGTATATCCGCTTAGACGATCTCTCGCCTCTGAATACTTCTCAGAAGACAATAAATAATCCTATGATATCTCAAGTGAAACATAGAGACAATAAACTACCGGCAGGTTATCTACCGAAGTAGAATTGGCAAAAAAAACTATGTGGCTTTGGCGTTGGAAGGAAAATGAGAAGATGAAAGGTTTTGTGAAGAGAGTAATTGAGATCAGTGCGGTTGCTGTGGGTTCGAAGGGTTTTTTGCTGTTCGATCATAATATTATTATGAATAAGAAAAACTTGTCGATCATAACCCAAATGAGGCAATCCGACAATCCCTGCGATGTGCACAGTTAGGCACCATCGCACTTTTGTTGCCGGAGCGGCCCGTTGGCGGGATTCGCTAAAGCCACCGATTGGGCGACTTCTGACAGTTGCGCGTGTTTGACTCACTGCTGTGCTGGCGCATCTAATTTTGATCTTTGGCGGAAAAAAGTTTCACCAGATCATACCGGCACTCTATTACCTGTTCGAGTACTGTCCTGTGCAACTGTAGCTTATCGATCAAGATTATTTTTTGGAATGGGGAAAACACCAAACGGGAGATTCGGAAAGTAGAGCGAGTTTTCCCTTACGCCGTGTCCTCAAGTATCGGAAAAACTCTTAAAATTCATCTCTACCAGACCTCTAACCTCAGGTTCAGTGACAAACGGCCCTGAAAAGCGTCAGTGCTCTCCTGTCGGAGTATAATGTCAGCCCCCTGAACGTGTTGGATCACATTAACTCGTATACGCCGACGACAAACTGTTTTTCTATTGTGGAGGAGGTGTTGCGAGATCGTATTCAGAGGGTGGTAGTTTTTTTTTTTTGTTTGCTGGATAAAGAACGGGTTGTGTAGGTTTAGGATAATGGGAGATATAAAATATGATATACGCAATCCGATTAACTTATCGGGTTAAACCTATCCTGGGCCGATGAAGATGGAGAATCGAAGGGTTTTTGCTTGCCGGTACAATAAGAGCTAGCCGGCTAGAATTACCCGAACATCCCCGATTGAATTTGGTATGGATAGGGCGCTCATCCCCACACTCGGTCTGCCACACAAATTTTTCTATTCCTGTGTTTAGGTACAGTCACACCCCTCTATCCTGGATCTCGATAATCCCGGTACCTCACCTACCCGTATGAATCCCCGAGGGTTCTTGATTCCTTTGTACCAAAACTTGTCCTGTTGTCTCGGGTTATCCGTTGTACTAGATAGATTTGTATTTTGGTTGTTAGGGATAGCGGGGTGCGACTGTGCTGCTTGCTTGATACTTGTACACGGACCTTGTGCTAGGACGTTGGAGTTGCCTCTCTTGGTAAAATCTGGGTTTTTTTCTCTTTTTTTGTCTCGGGAGGAAGATTTTTGGTGTTTTCCGCCTCTTGTTTAGAGGAGAGAATTTCGGACTATGATACCGGTACTTGAGCACTAGTATGATACCTAACTAGCACACGGTCCGTTTATTCGTTTATTCCGCTAAAATTCGCACATCTGAATGCCGCCGGTAGCCTGTTCGCTAAGCCCTACGTCAGCGGCGCTATCAGAAAAGCTGGGTTGGTTGAACGCACCCCGATATCCTGGTACGATTCAGCGGGTGATCCGGGACAACCGGACAGGTTTGAGTATCCCCTGAACTGCCGGCAACTGCCATTCACGTGACTTCACACTATCCATAATCGCGGGGTAGTTGGATCCCCCGCGGGTTGGTGGATGCGAAACTACGGTATTAGCTCTCTTATCGTCTAGAGCCCCGCTACTTAATTTTATTCTTCTCCCTTCTACTATAGAAGCGTGCATCTTACAAGAGGCATATTTAGGGATTATCGAGTATATAATTCCTTCCGCTCTCACTCATCCTTATCCTCACAATCAATTCATTCAGTCCATCGTTTAACTTACATATCGCTCGTTTAGTCTTCAACAGTACAAGTATTATACTGTTAAGCACGTCTTCCTAGGTTTCTACCAACTAAATTCTTTAAACTACTCCTAACCGCCTATCACCTATTCGTAATGTTTTCAACTTCTTTCTCAAGCGCGCTCTTCGGATTGCTCATTATTATGCAAACTCTCATCGCGGTGTCGTCATTGCCTACCAGCACCACCACCACCATGAGCATCTGTGCACAACTTGGGACAAGACAGGCCTCAGACATCAATCGGGGTAACAACAGCAATAATCACGGCAGTGGCTATAATAATGTTGCCCCTCCTAATAATAATACTACTTCTTTAGAGTAAGTTTATCATTAGTTTCCTGAATTCTGCAAAATTCCAAAAGTGGCTACTATACTCGAGGGGCCTTTCCTCAGGCATTCAACGATCTGCGCTCTCTTTATTTATTATCTACGGCTTTGCGCTACTACTGTACTAAACTGTCATGTCCACCCCAAGAAGGTTGGCTATCTGGGGCATGTTATCCCAGTTTGATAAACGTGATACCTCGGAAAACAACGAGCTCAATGGCAATGACCTGTCTCCTGGAGAGAAATTGGCAACCGTTATAGCTTCCCTCACGTTACTTGTTGCAACGATACCGCTCCTCCGATGTTCACGATTTCGTCATTGGATGTCCTCCTCAATTTCACCCCCTGCCAAAGTATACCCACTTCTCCTAAGTCCTCATCCTCTCCACATCTGTCCACATATACATCCTTAACCTTGCAATCTTGTATAGAAGGTTCTTGGAATTGCATCTCTAAACCCTAGGTCGACAGCTGTTACTGCCACTCAAGACTCAAGTGCCATCCCAGCTCTTGAGATTCCTATGCCTCCCTCTGTCTTTATTTGCAATACTTATTCCAGGGCACACCTTGTTAGCACCTGTTCTAATACTTTCCGATATAGCCAAAATGGCATCGCCGGGGAAGATGGAAGGGTATTGAAAGTAGAGGAATCACTGGTCCCGAGAAGACCTGAGCGGGTAGTCACTAATCCGCTTCCATAAGATTGTCATTCTATCTAGTCATAGAGTTTGAAGTAGTTCGATATTCTGTAAGTAGAAAGTTTATACAATACATCCATCTTTATATTTATTACTACCCGTTCATGATATTTTCACTTCCCCCACTATTGCTAATGTTTTCCGTAAAACAGTTTGAGTAGGCCATTGCCGTATGACTGTTGGCAGGGAAAAGAGCAAGGCACCAGTGGGTTGGTTGGTTCTGATGTCATGACGTTACGACTCAAGCTTCAGGGTACAATGCAAAATACTTGCACAAGTTCACTTTTCGCTATTCCTTGATCTCTCCTTGATGCTTCTATAGACATAGAACCTCTTACCTTCTCTTTTGAGCTTGGGCGGTTTGAGGGAAGTTGTGAATTCGTGTATACTGTATACAAATTTTAGTTCTTATTTGTTAGTATTACTAGGCTATCATCACAACTCACCAGACTCTAATAGCATTAAAACTGTAAATCCTACCATACTGTGCGGTAAGAATATTGGTGGACAATCAACCCACCCCGGGCGGGCAACGCGCAACCGGCAAGGGACTGACAACGTACTAAAGTAAGATAGAAAACATTCTAGCTGCTGAGTTCTAAAGTATAGATAGTGACTATCTTTTTTTGGCCCCTCGGGTTCCCCCCATGAGCTGCCACTCTGAAATTCTAGAGATTTCTTGCCGGCGTTAATTTCCGGAACCTAGGTATTCCATTCCCCCATATAAAGCTAGAACCAGAGCTTTCTTTGATATACCGGTAACAGCTCCAAACTATGAAGGACAATACATAATAAGGCTCTATATGCACTCCAAGCCTAACTTTCTGCTGTGGTCGGCGGTGCTGGGATATACCAGTGAGCCTGTTCTACCATTACATCAGTCCAAATTCTATGTTGTACCATGCTCTAGTAATATCATTTCTGTAAAAAATCGAGAACAGGTACCTTCATTTTAACCTATCTCAAATTCGCATAAAGAGCCTTCCCTTAACCCTTTATGGCCAAAACCAGCCTTGTTTTGGACTCTTCTAGACTGTATTGAATGTTTTGCTTCAACCCCTACTTTATTTCAACTTACTAGCTGCAGGCGGATAAAGCCAGGTAATGCGGTACTAACATGAGCTGTTGGAAATTTCCTTATCTTCTAGAAAAAGATTAGTGTGGTCTGGGTCACCGGATGAGGCCGTTGCTATATTATGCCCACTACCCAACATTACCCCTCTGGTAACGGACCCTCGCTACCGGCGAAAAATGCGGCGACCCTAGAAAAACTGGTGGAATATAAGTAGGGAAGAAAGATGTACCTGAATGATACCTGAATGTGATTAAATACTATGGTGAGCGAGCGGGAACAAGGGCCGACCCTCGAGGTCTCGAGTGGGGCTCGTGCGTATTCCATACTGTACTATGATACCACGTCAATATACGAGTGATAATACATGACGCCATGAAAGTCAAAGACCTTAGAGCGCTCGGTATTGCTCGCTCTCTAGTTGTGCAATATCAAAATTTTTGGCTTACAATGCGGTTTGCGGGCAGTGCCACTTAAAGCTGAAACTTTTTCGGTGGGCTGAGCGTTTATAATCGGGGAATTAGCATATCTCATGTTCAATTTTTCTAGTTCTTGCGAGCGCCTATTGAATTTACCAGTATTAGTTTCTCCGGAAATATGAGAGTTATCCCACTATAACACATTGCCGGTGTGCCGTATGAATACCTGAAGATTGTCTACACTTAGCCGGTAGTTGACCCTCGACTGGCCTGTGTTGAACTATGGGGATGTGGTCGGGGGCCATGGTTGTTGCTGTATGAGTATTTAAGTTACAAACAGCGAATTTTTAGAAATTTCTTGGTTATTAAGCGAGAGAGTTTGGCAGTGGACGACTAAAAATTGATCGAGTTTATTTTTCAGTGGCGCTAGTGCTAGATCACATGGGGTCCTGTTGTATAATGTCATCTATTATTTATATTAGATTAGCAATTGTATTGGAGTGTGATAGTACGACAAAGTTCTGGGCCACCCTCAATGTTCTTACTGGCTTGGCACGGGGGTAGTCTCGAACTGGGCGAGTGATATTGCATGATGCATCTTGGACCGCGTGACATCCGGGGAAATGACAGTTGATGAAAGTGGCCTAGGAAGCCCGAAAATCAGCTGGTAATTGAGTAGAAATGACTGGCGGCTTTGCATATAAGATCTATAATACTTGCAGTTTATAAAATATTCGGGTGGATTGATGCCAAGATGTCCCAACTTACACCTAAACACTCGAGCCCTAGGGCCAACTCATCCGAGTACTTTATAATATTTTATGAATCTTCAAGCAGATGAGGGGTAGAGTGGAAGATAAGGGATCGAAGAAATGGCCACATAGTTTGCCTTATCATATTGTGTCTAATTCGTCACATCGAAGAGCGTACTGCTTGAACAGCTCTTGCACTACCGCTTAACTTCCCCCCTCCTTAATCTTCCAGCATGAGTTGGGAGAAACCAGGGCCAAAGTGGGAAAATGGGTCACACAGCGGTAGCCGGTAGAGTTGGGACGTCCGTAGGGCTTAAGAGCCATAGTGGCTAGACAAAGGTGCTGGTGAAATGAAATTTCACTTTACTGTGCTACTATGAGCGGGGGTATTGGGCAATTGACAGTCTATGTAGAAAGAGAGCCCATGCGGCGGCAAAGAGAAACCCCACCCCACTAAGACCCCCGTCTAAAGACTGTATTAAGATCATTCTCCTAGAGTCAGGATGCATCGGAGGCGGCTGATCTTTTTCTTCTTTTTTTTCTAAGCTTAAGATGCACAGAGTGCACGGGGATGCTAAAAATCTTCTGCTTCTATCCAGATGCATGGCCCATCCATTAGATGTAAATATTTGTGTGCCTTGATGGCTATTGCGGGACTAAGTCCATAATCCGAATCTATTATACCTGAGGGTATTCATTGCTTGCGCGTTGTGGATGACGTGTGCAGCTATCCTTCAAACTTAGACCGCCTTTGCTTCCATGCTGCAAGACAATGGGCGAGTTTCTCCGACCAAAACAAAGCTGATCCCTATCTTTGCGAAAGTTCTATCACAACGGAACACCGCATAATTCCTCTAGCCACACCGGAAAAGATGCCTGTTTACCACCTTACCCCGATGACCAATCTACGGGGCATAAGCATAGGAAGAATACATTCTTGTGACAGGCAGCAAGCACTGGTGCGAAATGTGACAAGTTTGCGAGGCCGAGGCTTGAGCAGAGAAGATTAGGAACTATCAATTAGGTTCTCAAAGAGACTGCCCCAACAAAGTCTCTGTTAAGAGAGTGGAGACTGATAGCTATGTATTTATTCCAAAGCAGTCACTGCAATTCCGGCTAGACGGTGGGTCGAGCGTGCCAACTCCAGAGAGAGGGAGAGGAGCGACAGCATATCTTCCACAAAATCCAATCTCACTTACGCTACACCGCCGGAATTTTCCCCCCACAACGAGATGCCACAGGTGATGCGGGAAAGCAAGTGGGCGGGGGTCTCCAGAGAATTTTGCAGCAGGTGATATGTGGCGACTAGATGACCAGGATGGGTCAAGACACGTTTCCCGCGATAGGAGGAGCATTCCACCCCCCGGCTGTGTCTGCAGTTCCAATGTTCCGGGGGTAACAGATAGTAATATCAGTGTGAAGAATAGAGGCCTTAAAAGTCCCGAAACTGGTGTGGACATTGGAAGCCACCGATGTTGATCCTTGACCGCATTATTACCCCCAAACGGAACACTCTTCCCATACACAGCAGTCAATCTGAGAATAGAATGGTACTTGGATGTCCGTTGAGATTGAGGGGGAAGTTAGCAGGGTGCTGGATACGCCGGGCAGTCATGGGTGTTAGTCTAGACACTGGAGTTTTAATGGATCTATCGTGAGTCCCATTTCTATCTACTTCGCCCAATTTCTGACAAAGATAGTCCGTATACCTCCTTTGGATCCTTTTCGAGTATGAAGTTGGGGGCAAAACAAATCGTCCAGTGGATGGAAAGCTCGAAGGATAGAGTCGCGGTAATACCTGTCCTGCACTATGCCGAATAACGTGTACACTCTCAATGCCTCGGAATCGAACCTGCGACTATCATTACTATTAGGCCTTGAGTCGGAAGTGCTCAACGGAAGACACCACCGGGAAGGCCCCATCTCATTCGTGGGCCAGATCCCAGGCCCAATGCCAAGGATGTGGATCTGCATCTGTCCCATGAACACCTCCGGGGGTAAATCTAATCTAGTTGGGAAGTCAGCAAGAATAAATAAACACTTCTATCTGCCCGCCGATATCTTGTCAGGCCTGAAGGCTTTGCCTTCAATGTTCTCACTGCTTCCTTAACGTTGCGAGACTATGGCGGGATGCTCGTCTGCCGGAGAAACATAATATTTTCTAGCAACTGTTGTCTTGCTACGGTTCCAGAGACATTGAGAGTGTACACATTATTTCGAAATAGCGCAAGGAAAGGTTATTACCGCGACTCTATCCCTTGCGCTTTCCATCAATTCTACAATTCGTTTCACCCCCGACTGCAGACTCGAAATGGGTGTACGGGAGGTATACGGACTACCTTTGTCAGAAATTGCGATTCTGATAGAAATGGGACTCACGATAGATCCATAAGACACTTGTGTCCAGGCCAACGTCCTATGACTACCCGGCATATTCAGCAACAAGTTTGGCGAGTTTATGGTAGCAGTACCCCATCTGTACACTTACCCTCCCGACGTGCCTTCTGAAGTGACATAAATTTGCCACCTGCCACCACTCTTGTTCTATGCCACCAACGAACCCCGTCAATCCCACCAGCAGACAGTTTCAGCCCCACCAACAAACCCTATCAATCCCACCAACAAACCCGATCACGATCAAGCCAAACAACCAGGGGAGTATTTTTCCATTTAATGATATCATATATGTTCTGACAGGGTTATCCAAATGTCTGGAATCATATCTGATCTAACGTGATTCCCGGGGAAGCAGATCACAACAGGGATCCGGATCACCCATCTCAACTATGGAAAAATCAAACCTACATTTTATTATCTGAATGAATATGGGAGATATTAATTTGAAAATTTAGATACAAGTACTTTAAGATATAGAGAATCAGAAAATATAGTTTTTATTTCTTAGGTAAGAATTGCTACTCTGGTATTGTGGTTTTAAGATTGCCTATTTCAAAAAAGAATTGCACTTTTTCCAAAGGATATAAAAATGGAAAAACTTTCAAGAAGGACATTTTAAATTAGATAGAAGGATAGTAGAAGTCTAATACATTCAGAGTAAGCTGGTTTTAAGATTCTTTATATCAATTTTCTAGAGTAATGGTTGTCAAAAGAGAGATGAAAAGGCATATGCAAATTACTTACAAATTGTATCAAATTTACCATGTTATATCTACATACATAGTAGGCCTATGAAGCTCATTTTTTGGAAAATCATTAATTATATTATCAGAAGCAGGTATAGAAGGTTTGAAGTGAGGCAAATACATTTGGGATGTTCTTTACTGCATTCAATTTAGAGAGCATGAAAATATAACTATTTCACTCTTTGTAGTTGTTAAATAGTTATAATGACATTATTGAGCCAAATACAACTCTGTCCATAATTCAATTGACATTAGATAACAATGATAGATAGTAAGCATATTGTATAGAGAAGAATGTCTAATTGTATATACTAATCTGTAGAGAATTATGACAATTTAACAATAGACAATTAACTTGGAATCTGTTGAACAAATATGAATTTTACCAGCTTCAAGAAATGTAGTTTGACTGTGTAGACCTGTAATATGTATACATGTTCTGGAACAGTATACAGGAGCAGAGTGCTAGGATTTCTTTTGTTAGTTTTGCAGTTGATGAGTATTTGATTTGATGGCTTTGATTACAGTCCCAGCACTGCCCTGTGACCAGTCAGCTATGCTATGTTTAGTTTTGATTTACTTTGCTTTATATTTGGAATACAAGGTACAAGAATATGGTCATGTATTGCATTGGCACTGAGGCTGTGTTATGAGTCTTATGTTTCAGGCAGGATTACAGGATTCCGGTGAAGATGCACTCACCTGGTAATAATCATGATTGCAGGAAGCTATCGCCATGGGAATTTGTATTTAAACCCCTCTCCTGGCTAGAAGGAGAATGGTAGACTTCGAGAGATGCTTAGTTTATAAATATTCTTGGTTGAATAGTGATCCTCAGTTCCCTCTACCATTTAGCCCTTACTTCTATACCTTCAAGTCACTTGAAGCCTCCCTTAGAGCCAGCGCTAGCAGGCCTACCGCCGGGCTCTAGTGATTCATTGAAACAAGAGTAAACCTGTTACAAGACCATTGAAGTTAATGGGATAATTGGTTGTCATTTGAAATATTTCATGGTTGCAATTTAGCGATGTTAATAGAGCTTCTTACTTACTGTTACAGGCTTGATAATGATCAAAGTACAGATCATGCAAAACTTTTTTCTTTGAGTTCAAACTGTCTATACCTACTTTCGATATCTTGATAAAGAGTATTCCAAGAAATTCAGTTCATAGGCCTACTCTTTATCTAGATATTGCATGGCAAATTTGATATTATTTGTATATAATTTGTAAATACCTTCTCATCTCTCTTTTTACAACTATCACTCTAGAAAATTAATATAAAGAATATTAAAGCCAGCTTACTCTGAATATATTAGACTTCTACTATTCTTTTATCTAATTTAAAATTTCCTTCTTGAAAGTGTTTCCATTTTTATACCTTTTGAAAAGAGTGTAATTCTTTTTTGAGATAGGTAATCTTAAAACCACAATACCAGAGTAGCAATTTTTGCCCTAGAAATGAAAACCATATTTTCTGATTCTCTATATCTTAAAGTACTTGTATCTAAATTTTCAAATTAATATCTCCCTTATTCATTGAGATAATAAAATGTTGGTTGGATTTTGCTATAGTTGTGATAGGTGATCTTAATCCCTGTAGTGATCTGCTTCCCCAGGGATCAAGTTACCACATGCATGAACGTGTTCTATGCTTTATTGTATGGTGGTATTTAAGGACGTAAGTAAAGAAATAAAAATACCAAATGGTAACTGTTCCATCCTGGCAACTTACCTTTCTCACAGCACAAAGTAAATTATTACTTCCACAGCTGAAAGTGATCTTGGCCTTGGCCACATAAAAAGTCAATTATCACTTCTGTGCTAGAAGCGATCTTGGCCTTGGCCATATAAAGTAAATTATTACTTTCATGCTGGAAGTGATCTTGACCATGACCACTCAAAGTAAATTATAATTTCCTTGCTGGAAGCGATCTTAGCCTTAGCCAAGCAAAGTAAATTATTACTTCAACAGCTGTAAGCAATCTTTAACCTCACTATGTAAAGTAAATTCTCACTTCTGCAGCAGTACAGTATCATATCACCACTGAATATTCATTATTACTTCTACTAGAAGTGATATTAGTCATTATCAACCCAACCTCCTTGTATAAAACACTATTCTATCTGTAGTTAGTAAGCTTCTCTTTCTATTATTTGCATATTATCCACAAAGATTACTGCTAACTCAATTTTTTTAAAAAAATAATATAGTAAATAATAATATTTTTTTTTTCTATGAAATTTTACTATCTACATATTTGTTTCTACTTTCTGCTACTTTTCTACCAATTCCCTAATTGCATCTTCTGTCAACTTGTTTCCTTTCTTTACCAGAACCCTTTTTGCTTTCTTTTTCAAATTTCATTTTTTCAAAGAAAGAACTTGCCTTGCCTTATTTTTTTCCAACCAGTTTTTTTTACTATCATTCTGCCTGTCCATTTTTTTATTTTTTAATTAAGGTATACTGGCATGTTAGAAGAAAAATCTTGTACTTTAATCATAATCTCAGAAGATATACATACCAGTAAGTCTTTTGCCTTGTGACTCAGCTTTTATTTTTTGATGTATTGAAATATATGCTTGTCTGAATCATGAGGAGAGATGTTCAGCAGACATAGAACTTCTGTAATAGACTCAGTATTACCAGATTGCATCTTTAGGAATAGGACTATCAAATATATTAATATTACAATTTCATAACTGAGTAGTAAATAAATTCATACCAGTATTTAAAACTATTTTGACACTCCTTTACTGGACTGACACCTTCCTTCTTATTTGTCACTGAGTACTTGTTAGGCTTGCCTATCTTAATACAACTAAATAGAGCTATGGGGGTATTGTAGGCTGAGAGATCATAGAGGAAGCCATGTATAGTATATTGTGCAAAAGGAGTTGAAGGACGTAGGGATAGAGAGAAGATAGAGAGGAGATAGAGATTCTGAGCATAATACGTTAAGTTTACAGCATTGAAGTGATAATTTACTTGGTGTGAGAAAGGTGAGCTGACAGGATACAAAGGTTGCTTCATAGACTTCTTTCATTTGTGTACTTTTGTCTGTAAATACCGCCATTGCTTGTTCCAGTATAGGTAATACACTGGGCTGTATACCTCTCATCAAAGTAATATGTAATAGGCTTGGTAATGCTGAGAATTTCCATTATATATAAAACATCTCCCTTTTCTATATATTAATATTTTCTTTCATATAACTAATACCTTTATTTCATTCCGCCTCTAGCATGACCTTTCAATAACTAATTCATTGTTTTAAAATGGCTCAGCCATAGATCCATGTTCATATGTACCTCCATCACTTGAGAAGCACAGACTTTATATATATCTTATTAAATACTAATAATGTGTTGGCACCTGCATAGAACTCCTTGAAGGATGTATCTTTATTTACTGAAAAAATGTATGGTAACTTGAACTATAGATAATTAAGCTTATGTATTGAAAGTGATATTTAGAGAAAACTAGAATGCAGAACATAGGGAGGAAGAAATAAGTACATAATATTGCTAGAACAGAGAAGTGGAGTATGTTTGGCATAAGTAAGACCTATTTAATTCATTTTGCTTGAAAAAGTATTCAACAGATCAACTTAAAGGAAGTTAAGGGTGATAAGATGGAAAAAGAAATATGCTATACTGAAAGTGGCATGAAATAAAGAGGAATATAATAAGTAATAAGAGAATTGTGCTATTAGATAGACAGCAGAAATCACAAGAGGTTGGATTAATTAAATTCTTAGTTTGTAAAGATGAGAACACAAAGTACAAAAGCTATAATTTAGAAGAAAAATTGAGTACTGGTATATACTAGAGTACTATGTACTATATTAGACTTCAGAGTTATTAGCTCATAGATTACAAAGTTAACAGAAAATAATTAAGGTTAGAAGCAAGCCTTGTAATTTTTTTTTTTTTTTTTTATATCATATATTACTTATTAAGGTACAAGAACTCGGATGCAGCGCTAGCTATGGTGTAAAGAAAACCTTAATTCCAAGAAACGATCCCCCCCAGACTAAGGAAAGAACTATTACCCCAAGTCCCTCTGGTGTGGAACCAACCGCAGATCTCGCACATAAGAGAGTAACCCTGTCCACCAACAAGAGGAAACCAAACAGACAAAGCCAGTTTAGCAACCCCGAAATCAACAGGCAAAAACCCACAAACATGAAACCAGAAAGCAACAGGAAAACCTTCTCCGTAGACTTCAACAAAATCAATACCCCTAATGGGCAAAGGAGAGTAAACCACTGAAGAAAACTACAAATAGATAAGGAAAATATATCAAAGTAGGGCTGTTCTGAATAGCTACCATAGTAGCAGGCGACAAACTGAACGGAAGGTCCGGACCGGACAATTACTTCAGACCAAGGCATTGACAACAAGTCAAGGAGGCAGTGCAATACCATGACAGGGCGTAACCAAGGCATACAACCGTGGCAGAAGGACGCGAGGGAGCGACCAGGGCGACTGGGCAGAAAGGAGGCCAACCTTAGTGAGCGGACTCATAGCTGTAACAGAGCAACTGGACGAAACCAAGAGGAGAAAAAACAGAAGGGTAGATGAAGGTCCAAGGTTCCAGCGAGAATGATAAACAGATAGCCCTCGTGAGCGCAGAGGAGACGTGTTGCCGACCATAGCTAAGCGAGCAGTATCGCGAAGCGGGATCAAGAAGCGAAGCAAAACGGGAGGTTTAACGCGACAAGACTTTGAGGAAAGGGCCCTTTAACCGTAAGGGAAAAGGGAAGGAGGGAGGAGGAAGAGCCGTGAACCCCTAGGCAAAAGAGCCATCATCAGGGACAGAGGGGAAGGTGAAGAGTTGACTATGATTTCTCTAGTGTTGAGATTTCAATCGCCAGGTGTGTAGAGGAGATGGTTCATAGAAGCAAGCCTTGTAAGACTTAGATTAATTTATACTATTATTAACAAATCTTAGAGTTTGATTTACCAATATCACTGATAATACCATATTGGTACTGCTATGACAGTAGGCTTATGATATTAAAATATTTACATATTGAAGATGATTGTATATTATAATAGATATAGTCTATACTATAGTTATGGCAAAGAGGAGGATAATATGCTTGACCATGCAGTTGTGGAGTGGCTAGTCACATAGAATGTAAACTGTCTAACTTCATCAGCAAAAAAACAGCCTGCCCCCTGTGCCTCATATCGTTGAGTTTTACATTTTGGCATATCGTGAGTCCTATGATCGCGATATTAAAAATCCCATTAGTTTAACTAAAGAAGATGATATTAATTCTGTTTTCTGCAAAATATGAGCAATTTTTATTAAGAACTCACGGACCTTTTACATACCGAAGTTGAGAAATTTGAGTTCATAATATACAACTTTGTAATGTAAAATGTCTATGAGATATTGATAAAAATAGGTCATATTTTGCTAAAATTAAGATTTGTATCTGATCATTAGGGGACACAATCAGAAGCATCATGATTGACCAGGGTCACTCACCATTAGCCAAAACATAAAACTCAACGACATGGCTCACCATGGAGCACAAAAGACAGATTTTTTTTTTGCTGATCTTACTTTATAAGAATAGAGACAATATCTATAATTGATGGTAAAGTTATTATCAGGGCCTTATTCTATCTAATCCCTTTTCCAACAACTCCAATGCTATTTCATACCCACTAGGACTATTTCCCGGGCCATTCTCTTCAGGCTCATTTTTTAGCCTTTTAATTCTCTTTTCTTCCTCACCAAACCTCTTTTAATACCTGCTCAGTCTACAGTTCAACCTGTCTAAACTAGAGTTGACTACGGGAGAGCACAGTATAGGATATTACTCACTAGACCTTGCCATTACCCAGAACTGAGAGATTATTTTTCGGGTATTTCTAGTCCACTTACCTATCCTGGGTGAGTTTCTGCTCAGCCCTAGGTAAGGGCCTAATTTCTTATTAACTATTTTAAATAGAGACAGGTCTCAAGAGAGGGTCAAGTGGGGTAAAAAGGTAGGGTATCCCTAAAAATATACTATGGTCCATGCAATTCAGCAAGATCAAGTTGGAAATAGACTCAGAACCAGGTTTCTTAGGGACATAAAGGCCCTCTAACAAATACTTGTCTAGTGTATATATGAGTACTAGTACTCTTGACCTCCCTCCTACCAGAAACTATTAAAAACTTTAAGGTAAATAGGATAATGGGAAAAAAGAAAAAAACAGAGTAGAAAGGGTATGAGGAAGGAATACACTGATTCCTAACTTCTGATCAACATGTTGAAAAGGTAAGTTTGGCATAATAAATCTAATTAACTAAAGTCTAATTTGCTATCAGAAGATAGATAAATTGAGAAAACATACAGGCCCCTCACTACTGGTCAACACTTCACTGTTGTTGAAAAGATAAATTTCATATAATAAATCTAATTGAACAGAGGGTTTTGTTAGGTGATTGGGAATATGAACTACACCCCATAGAGGCAATGATAAAAGGAATTCAAGGTTGAGAAAAGAAGTTTATATTCCGGGACACGATAGATTCCCTCCAGCATTGGTTGTTATTATAAATCTTTTTGTATAATATTATCTACTGCGTTGGGTCTCGTGAGTCCTGAAAGCCAGTATGACAGCTTTGCACAATTGCCTCGTCATCATAAGAGATTCCCACAGGGTAATGAGGAAAGAGAACAAAAAAAAGAAAAAGCCTCATTCAATTCTATGAACCGAATCTAGAATAGGCCCATTAGCGCTACCTTACACAGCATTAAAAAGCAAGAGTAGCACCACTGCATCTCCCATTTGCGTCTTAAAATTAATATAAAAAAAATGAAATTTATTTATTGCCCTTGGGCTCCTTCTGTTCATCTTGAAGACAGTTGTCACGGTTCCGGACCTCAAACCTTAAGCGGTCAACGCTATTCTAATATGCCCTTGAAGGCGGGTTTTCGAATTCTCCAAGCTGCTTTTTGAACTTTGTTTCTTGAGTATCCAACTTTTTTTCAAGTCTGTTACCACATGCCGTAGCCTGCAAATCAATCTAGGTTGTAAGTCTTTCCTCTATAGTGGTGTCAAGTGCATATTTTGCACCAAACTAGATTATTTGTTAATTGATGACCAATGAAGAAGGGACTGTAGATACTTACTAAGCGTACAATGACTACTCCGAGGAGCTTGAGAATCAATATCACCTCTCCAAGCTTTCTGTTCCCTCTGCTCCTGCTCCTCCTTTGCCTTTCCCCTCATCTCCCCCATCTCCCCCATCTCCCCCTCCTCCCCCTTTACCCTATTGTCCTTGGAGGTGCTGGCAGTTGTTCCCTGCAGGAGGGGGGTTGGGAGGGCAGGCAAATTATTGTTGACTTCTCAACTAGACGATATGGCTATGGAGTTTCCTCTGGAGGTGTTCATGGGGCAGATGCAAATTCACATCCTTGGTATTGGACTTGTGTTCTGGCCCAGGAACGAGATGGGCTCTTCTGGGCGGTCTGTTCCGTTGAGTACTTCCGGCCCAAGGCCTAATAGCAAATACAGTCGCAGCGAGCAAATTCCTATCACGGTGGAAGAGATTGTTATCAACGCTAAGAGCGGAGGTGTATCTTGGTGAAGCCCGGAACGTCATCATCGGTCTATGGCGTGCAGGAGATTCGCGAATCCTCGAGGTGATCGGTGAAACAGAACACCGTCGCCTTTTCCTGCGTGAAAAACAAACCCTCCTCGTCAAAGTCGATCCAGGAAACCCCACAGCCCTTGCTGTCACCTACATTGACGTTAGAGATCCAACCGGCTACTGGTCCATCGTCGAGCAACAAATCAACAATTCGAGCCGATCTCAGGGTATATGAAACCCCCCTACTAACATTAACATTCACGTACCAGCACAGTAGCAACTCCCCCGGCACCAATCTCTGTATTTTCTGAACTATAGGAGTGCACCGCTATAATAAACATTCAAGCTGGCACTCCTCCCCGGCTCTATAAACCAAACCTTTTGCCTCCCGCGAGAATTCACTGAAGCCGGCAGTTACCTGGGGGGAATACGTGTACAGAATCCGCCGCTAGAAGGTGGCGAGCATGTACTCCAACCAAGACCATGCGCTTTCTGAAATCAAGGATATTCATGCCAGTGTCCAGATAGCAGAGAGGAAGGTCGATTTACAAGATATTTCCCGGGAATATGTGAATAGGGCCAGGATGGTGAAGCGGTTTTCGGAAACTACTGTGGCATCTGCTAGTGATGGGTTGGTGGACAGTGTGTGGAGAAAATTGAGCTTTGCAAGTGATGATACAGGCGAAGTTCTCGCATACTGGCGTGGCGAAGAATTGCTCTATTCTCCATTCTTGTCATCCCCCCATGTAGCACCCCTTGACAGGCTTAGTTTTCGAGAATCGGATGTAGACGGTGAGGGTGAGGCGGAAGATGGCATGGATGAAGCGCAGAAGATTTGGAGAGATATGAGGTTAGGAGGTATGGTTTTGGGGGCGGGGGAGTATTTAGCGGTAAAGTATTGAATTGTTTCAATTTCTTTTCTTAGGGTGAGCCAAGCGCAATTGCGTGCGAACTCTTCCGAGGTCCGGGGGGACCTCTCTGCCCCCACTCAACAGCTCCATTCATGAACCTTCATACTACAAGTGACCCAGTCATCCATGAACTAGCACCTGAACCAGCAGGAAGGTGTAGGGTGGTTATTTTCTTTTTGCCCAGCTATTTCACTTTTTCTCCCAGTTGGAGCTGCAGGTTGAAGGACTCTTCCATAGAGTCTGAGACACCGCTTTGCTCGATATATTTTATGTACACTAAGTTCAGCATCCCTCCGATTTGGCGAAATGATTCGCCTTGTGCATATATCCACAGACAGCTGTAGCATTTTTCAATTACAAATGTGGCGGCAAACATACTCGAGTATCCCCACATGAGCGGTGGGCAAGGTCCCCCGAGCCGGCCCAGATGCAGGCAATCTCATACCCCTGAAATCACTCTGCCCAACTGCTCTATGCCCACAGGATCTTTTTTTTGCATTACTTATAAGTGGTGACAGCTGATAACCAAATCACAAACGAAAATAAAATCATTTGATACTGCCCGAAACAATTTGATTTTTAGAGTAACCAATAGCTTTTACCACATGACTCCATATTACATCCATATATTTATTCACTTCACGAGGATCATCGGATGTGCTACTTAGTGATACAAGTAGATGGAATGGACTAGGCATTTATTTTTGATAGGGCACATAGTGGTATCATGCCACACGGAGCCTGGGCTATAACGATAGTATCTAACAATTAATTGCGAGGGAATTAATTTCCACCATAAATAAAGAATAGCCCATCGAACAACTTTAATGCTCCCCGAGCTAGAAGAAAGAGGAGCGTCTCATGAATTGCCGTCCACCACCAGTTTCTTACTCAGATGGCGATACATCTTCGTGTAAGCTTCCTGAAACACTAACATTTTGGCCACCAGGTCGCACTGATCGACCATGAGCCACCGGACGACCTTGAGAGGCCCCATGCCGATGCTCATGGACTGGCCAAGGATGATTCACTCGGACAGGCCTCGGCAGCGTAACTCTTCATGTGAAAGACGGCCTCGAATAGGTAGTCGGTGGTCTCTCGACCGAAGCGAGGGGTAAGGGTGCTATTGCGCATTTTGACTAGCCCGAATCGCATGATTCCTTGAACCTCCCCTTTTAACGTCATTATGTCCCTGAGGAGTTGCATGTGGCAGGAGCGGATGTCCAAGCCATGCTAGTGCATTGTGTAGCATATGTCGTCTATGATCGAGCCCCTATCCATCCATCATCACCATTAGTTACACTATTTAGAGATTGATTTGATGAACGAGGGTGTGTGTCTTTCTGTCAATTACCTGTCAGCCTCAATCCCATAAACTTTCTTCATCTCCATAATGCTACCCTTATTTGGCTTCGTCTTCGTACCCACCACGCCGTCCATGTTCATGCACAGCTTGAGTCCGTAGCTCTCCACCAAGATTTGGCTCTTCCCCATTTTGTCGTCCTATTTGACTGCAGCCTTCAGCGATCCTTTCACCGCCACGCGTTGTAGCACACGCTTCAGATTCGGACATGTAGCTGAACCTCTGACTTGTCTTTCGTGCGCTTCTAGTCTTCCTCTTTCACCTCGTGCGCATAGATCCTTATTCTATTGGCTATCACACGGATATCTTTGTCGGATGATTTTAGCTTAACTTAACGTTTATGAGGGGAGTTACGATGCAATCAATCGTTGGTTCCAGGTGGAGTTTGCTGATTGTTGCTTGATCCAGGCGTATACTGACGGAGTTGTTGACTGGAAAGCCAATGTCTTCTATTTCGGAGATTATCCAGTGAGGTTGAATTGCTGGGGGTGATCGAGTGATCTTGTATGAATGGAGTGAGGGAGGGAAAACATCTTCCCAATACATCTTTTCTCTCCTGCACTTGAAAATTCTTGCAGCTTGTTCGTCACCTTCTATTGCCAACGTACAGGTGATGATAGGAATGCTAATAACCTTCGAACCGTTGGTGATTCCTTGATATGGGGGGGCACGAATGGAGGAGAGTGCAATTCCTCGTGATACCAGTATGTGAGGACTTCCTCTGGGCGCTACCTGCTAAGCTCAATTTCCTCAGCGCACTATCCATCAACTCATCACTAGCAGATGCCGCAGTAAACTGCGGAACGCGCTTCTCCATCCAGGCCTATACGCTAATTTCCAGGAGATCTCGGGTAAATCGACCGTCCCCTCTGCCCTCCCCGCACTGGCACGAATAGCCTTGATTTCAGAAAGAGCGCAGTCTGGGTTGGAGTACGTGCTCGCCACCCTCTGGCCGTGGATTCTGTACACGTATTCCCCGTGGGTGGCTGGTAGATTCGATACATTCTCGGGGGAGGCGAACAGTTTAGTTTGTAGACCGGGGGAGGAATGTCAGCTTGAATGTTTGTCGTAGCGGTGCACTCCCGTGGTTCTGGAAGTAGAGAGGGTGGTGTTGGTGGGGTGGCTGCTGTGCTGGTACGTGAGTGTTACGGTTAGCAAGGGGGTTTCATATATGGCGAGGTCGGCTTGGATTGAGTTGCTTTGTTGCTCGACGGTGGACGAGTTGACGGTTTGATCTCTAGCGCTTCGCCATGATACACCTCGGTTCCTAACATTGATACAATCTCTTCTCTACATCCGTCCCATGAACACCTCTCAGAGTAAATCTACAGCCACATTATCTAGTTGAGAAGTCAGCAAGAATTAATGAGCACTTCTATCTGCCCGCGGATATCTTGGGGGGTCTGAAGGCATTGTCTTCAATTCCGTAATCGCGACCATTAGTTCCTCCTTGACGTTGCGGGACAACAGGGATGCTCGTATGCGGAAGTGAGAGACATAGTATCCTCTGGCAGCCGTATTCTTGCTACGATTCTTGAGATATTAAGAGTGAAGATGTTATTTGGCATAGCGCATGGAAAGGTCATCACTGCGACCCGATCCCTTGCCCTTTCAATCCACTGTATGATTTATTTCGCGCCTGACTTCATACTCAAACAGGAGATATGGTAGGTATATGGACTACTTTTGTCGGAAATTGCGCATAGATAGAAATACGAGTCGCGATAGATCGACCAAAGCCCTAGTGTCTAGACCAACACCCTGCGACTGCCTGGCATATCCGCTACTACTGCTAACTTTCCTCTCAATCTCAACCAACATCCAAAGCCTATTCTGCTCCCCAGATTGACTGCTAGGTATGGAAGAGCATTTCGTTTATGGGTAATACCCAGGTCAAGGATCAACATTGGTTGCTTCCACTGACCGCACTTTTGAGGCCTCAATTCTTCGTAAAGTTTGCCAATATCCCCAAAACATTGGCACTACGAACAGGATCGGGGGGGTTGGATGCTCACCTTGTTGCCGGAAACGCTTCTTAATCTGTCCTGGCCATCAAGTCGCCACACGTCGGTTGCTCCAAAATTCTCGGGGAGAGTCCCGCCGACTTACTTTCCCGCACCACCTGAGGCATTTGGTTTGGTGGGGGAAACTTCCGACGGTGTAGTGTATGTGAGATTGGATTTTGTGGGAGATATGCTATCGCTCATCTCCCTGTCGCTGGAGTTAGCGCGGTTGACCACTGTCTAGCCGGCATTGTAGTTATTGCCTTGGAATATGTACATGGCCATCTGTCTCCACCCTCTTGGGGGGGACTTTGTCGGGCAGTCTCTTCGAGGACCCAATTCACAGTTCCCAATCTGCTCTGCTCAAGCCTCCGCCCCGCCGGCTTGTCATATCCAAGTTCTACGCAAATTTTGCTTTTCTCTTAGCCATCATGGGATATCACTCGATTTAGCCTGCTATGCCTGCCCCAGTGCCAAGACCCCCTCTCCTCTTTCCATCCTCCTCTTATTTCCAGCTTCGTGCTACTCCCTACCTGCTGGAATTATCGGAGGTTTCACTGTATCATATCTAAGGTACGATACCCGTGCTTAGGATGAGATTAAATTCCCGGAAGCAGCACCGCCAACTGCTCCGGAGAAGTCGCACGCCAAGGTGCCAAGGCCTCATCGAAGTTGTAGAAATTTGTATGAGAGCTTGGCGACTTATCCGGATACTTTTGCATATGACGAGTACCAACCCAACGGCTGAGCTACAACTCTGAAAATACTACAAAAATCACAAAGCAGTCCCTAGTAGTAGGGGAAACCGGAATCCACTCAGTAGCAAGGTTTTGCAGTTTTTATTCGGTGCCTGGCCGCTGTCGTCAAAAACCCCCGGCCGCCGGTTCCGGAGACTCAACCCGCCTCAACTACTCACTATGCCACTCTCGTAAGGGGGTTTATGCAAGCTCTCTGAGTTGAAGGGATTTGGTGAATATAGGGTCTCTCTCGCATAGGAATCGGGCAAATCCACACGAGACTTGGCACTTGGTCCCCAGACTGAGTGCCCTAATTGTGGCTTGTTCTAGGAATGGGGAAAGGGTTAAGCGAATAACTGCGGCAACATACCAGAAGTTTACTACAATAGGCCAGCTAGATTTCCACGGGAAGCCATCGGCTGAAGTTAGACTTTGACGATCACATCCTACAGGCTACTAAAGTTTTACATTTCCGAGGGAAAGGGTTTCCTGTACTTGAGTAGAGGTTTACCCTTACTCGCTTATTCCCAGAAAAAACCCAGTTCATGCGGTACCGTATGCTGCTCTTACACTCCCGGTAGCTGGCCAATGAGGGAGTTCGCCTCGTATACTCTTAACCCCCAGTACAGGATCTAACTGGAAGACGGTGCGACCCATACAAGATATGCCTCGCCTGTTTTCGGGTAATTCTTACGGGGACGTGTATCCTGCTGCCTGCGAGCCACATTGCGTTGTGAGACAGTACGTTTGACATGTAGGTTTTTTAACACCGACGAATCCCCGTGGATTCTGACTGATAGACCAAGGCTACTCTATCTCCTAAACCGCTGAGACATTTAGCCCCATTTGAAATGTTGAACACTAGCCTATTTGAGCAATCGTGAGTAGATCTACACGCTCCCCATCGTTTCCATCACGGACATACTGAGGAATACAGATTTTGCGGAATTCTGAGCACTACGCCTCTAGCAAACAACAAAGCTTTTCCTATCACCGTTACTCAAATGGGCTAGTGTTCAACATTTTAAACGGGGCTAAATGTCTCAGCAGTTTAGGGGATAAAACGGCTGGCTGCCCAATTAACGTAAACCTCCTGTCGCATACAGGACTTATGTAGGCAATGTCTGTTTAAGTAAAGTGCATACCTTGTAACTAACCGTATCAGTAGATGGTCGAAGAAAAAAGTCTTCAACTGAATTTGCAGATTCATTCTGTTCGAGTATATATAATTAGCTATTTCGCTGTGTTTTCTTTGGTTCCTATGTAGGCGGGTAAGTTTTTCGTTAATTTACTAAATTTTCCAGATTTCCAAAAGTCCCTACTATCCTCGAGGAGGCCTTCCTGAGGCGTGCAACGATCCGCACTCTATTAATTTATTATCTGCTGCTGTACTCAGCCATCGCGTCTTCCTAGAGAGAATTTGGCACCCGAGCCATGTTATCCAAGCTTGCTGAACGTGATAACTCGGACAACCAAGAGCACGGAAGCAATGCCATGTCTCCTGGAGAGGTATTGGCAATTGTTATTGCTGCCCTTACTTTGCTTGTCGCAATGATACCTCTCTTCCGATGTCCACGATTTCATCGGGGCCCCCTCTCCTCAATTTCATCCTTTGTCAAAGTATACCTACCCCTCCTCCTCCTCTCCAAACCTATTCACATACACATTCTTAACCTTTGCAATCTTGCATAGAAAGCTCTCGGAATTACTCTTCCAGACTCTGTCTCGACAGCTATTACTACCACTGAGGACTCAAACTCCGCCCCAGCTCCTAATATCTCTATACCTCGCCCTGTCTTCATTTACAATGACTATTCCAACGCCCACTTTGTTGGCACCTATTTTGACACCTTTATCTACAGCCACATTAGTATCACTCGGGTAGATGGTAGAGCACTTCAAGTAGAGGAATCACTGGGGCCAAGAAGACCTGAGAGGGCAGTCACTTATCCGGTTCCATAAGTATTGTCATTTGGTCCGATCATAGAACTTAAAGAAGTTCTATCCTCTGTAAGTAGAAGCTTATAAAACACCTCTATCTTCCTATCTATTACTCCGCTTATCTGATATCTCTGTTTCTTTCAATATTGCTAATGTTTTTTGTGAATAGTTTGAGTAGAACTTCGCTGTATGACTGTTTGTGAAAAACTGAGCAAGGCACTAGTGGGTTCATTGTTTTTTATATCACGACGTTGGAAAACAGGCTTGGGAGCACAATTTAAAATACTTGTACACGTTCTTTTATCTCAAGTTCTTAATCTTTTACTGATTCTTGTATGGACCTGGGATTTGGTGATTTCCATTCTGACCTTGGGCTGTTTGGGGGAGTAGAGAATTCACGTTATTGTCTACGTATCCTAGCTCATATTTCTTAGATTTACAAAGTTATAGCTATAATGCACTAGGATTTATCGATATTAAAATGGTAAATCCCACCATACTGTGGTGTAGGAACATTGCCAGACAATTGATTCATTTTGGGCAAGGGGCAGCGCATAACAGACCACAAAGTTAACAAGCTACTGATGAGGGGTGAGGAACATCTTAATTATTGAGTCACCCGAAAGTACAGATGAAGACTATCTTTTCGCCTAATATCTGCTAGAGCTGGGATCCCCAAGTTCTAGTCTTCTTTCTGGTGTAAATTTCCGATATCAAGGAGTCCTTATTTCTCCATCTAAGCCCAAAGCAAGAGCTTTTTTTTGATATAACTCCGATAGCCCCAAAGCCCTCAAGGACAACACATAAGAAGGCTCTGGGGATACTCTGAGCTGACTTACTGCGATGCTCGGTTACATCGCAAGGTACCAGCGCGCCGACCCTGCGATCATATCTTCCGAAGTTTGTGTTGTGCTATAAAGACTTGAATAATTGGACCTCATGTGTTAGAGTTACCGCTCCTAGTAAGCCTAAGCGTAAATTTCCTTTTGTTCATCTGAGCCGAGAGCCCAAAACAGTTTTTTTTTGCGCTGTTATTCTTATTTTTGCGATATGCTTCGAGCTGCTCAAAACGTGCATCAGGCTGAAAAAACAAGTACCTTATTTTTTCAAAAATAACGAACTGAGTTGCGTTCAGCGTGCATGAGAACTATGAGATATGAGTGGTGCTTGGCCCCAAGCGAACCTAATCAGCCACTCTGGTGCAACCTGGTTGCATCAAGTCGTCGGAATCATCCACTCAAATCCCATAGTTCTCATGCACACCGAGCCCGGCCCTATTCATTATTTTCGAAAGAAATACGGGTATTACAGTCCCGAGCGCGTGGAACTAACCCTCGAGGTAACGATAAAGGAAGTGAAAATTTTGCATGAGTGGAAAAAAAGTGAGTAGCCAAGATCATGCCTAGATAGATGATTCGAGTGATATTCTGTGATGGACGCTAAGGTGTATGCAAACATTAGGGGAAAAATGGATGACATATAAGGAATGCCAAGGAATTCCAAGAGATATGCTTTACAAGGGTCAGGCAATAAAGATCGGCACTGTTCTAAGTAATGTCTTAGTAGTAGTGGTACACTTCTGAGAGAAATATTTAGAGAATCTATGATTCTTCCCTTCCTATGGAATGAATAAAGGAAAATCTCTGTGAGTGATGTAGATGGCCTCTGCTCCAGCACATTTGCCTCCAAATAAAACACTAAGAGGTGCTTGCTGAGCATGGTGCCCAACCTTTTAAACTGTGATTCCAATTAGTGCTGTCATCCTAATAATTTGACTGGAAAACCTAATGGCTCATTCAAGAGATAAACATTCTGTAGGATCTAGTATGTGTAGAGGATACTCTCCTCTATCATATTGTAGTATATATTTTCTTGTTAATAGCTGTGTTGGCCAAACAGACCAACCTTTGAAGTTAATGACTTTATTGTAAAGCATGTTACATAGAGTGTGATTTAAGAGCTATCTCACCATTGCAACATATTTTCTGTAAGAGGGCAGTTCGGTTGCAGCGTTCCATATTTTTTGTCTAAACTCAGCCCGACCCCCCTGCACCGTTCCACTCTTTATTGCCTGACCCTTGTACTAGGGTCTCGAGGAAACAGGTTTCACCAGGCCATTCACTATCGCCCGTGGGGTACTGTGAATCACGTGACTGCTGCCGCCAATCAGGGCATGAGGAAACCCAGCGGGTAGCGAACAGGGGTATCATAATTTATTGGGCAGGCGGAATGTAGATTAGTCAAAGCAAGGTAATAAACAAAATATCTGTTGCTGATCCCTGTTCGTAACACGCTGGTTTCGTCATGCCCTAGCTATGGGGCGTACCGGAAAAACTCTTGTGATCCACCATCTCCGGCCGCCTTGCAACCTCCGGATTCTGAGTCAAAACATTCTGAGAAGGATTAGAGCCTGTTTGGATACTTGTCCCAGGCAAGAAGTATCCGGAAATACGAATGGTGAGTTTGTGATACGCACGGATTTTCTGCCATACATTTTGCGAATCCCTGTTTCAGGATACTTCTTGCCTGGGACAAGTACAACAGTTGCCCCACAAATACTGTAGCAATTTCCTTCCGTTCCAAAAATTCAGAAACAACCGTTTCTACTGGTAATATGGTTACGTATAAGACTAGCCTACTAGATACCTTAGATCTTCCTAATTGGTATTCGCAATCCCATTAATCTGTCCAACGAAACCTATCCCGGGCTAACGGGCCGATCTCGGCGGACAATCTGATGGTTGATATCGAGAGTTTTTCCGGTACAGTCACACCCTGTTATGAGGAACGCCAAGAGTCCAGGATTCTCCTTTCCTTATGGCAATTTTTTGGAAGAAATTCCTTACGGAGAGCTCCGCTAGTATTGGAGCAAGGGTTCATTCGAAATAGCGAGGTTCTTGTATAAAGAACCCAATGGTGCAACTGTACTGTACTCATAACAAAATTCGTCGGCCCCTGCATTTACACCAAAAATTGCTGATTTTAAACACCCCAAACTCACCTGAAAAGCAATATAGAATCGAGAAATCAATGCTATAGTGTAGGCAATTGTCTAAAATTTCTAGGCAAAGTTTTCCCACTCCACTAGAGGGCTTAGAGCGTAGGGTTTTAATTGGATATTGTTGCAATGAACCTTTTGTATGGGAAACTCATAAGATCAGAAGTACCTTTTTGCCCTCCGTCATTATTTCTAGTATTACACCATGGGTATTAACTAAGAGTGCTTGCCACATATAAATGATGATAACTAGATGGCTCTTAAAGCTCCGGGGATTCAACATTAATTTTCAAAGCGACCGGGTCCGCAATCCTGTATTTAATACCGCCCGATTCGTGCTGCCTCGTCCACCCTGCCAGTAACAAAGGACCATCCCTACTTACTTCTATTGACCCTAGATCAATAAACAAATACTGGCTGGTACCTAGATTTTACTTTCTCCATTAAGCTTACCGCTCATATTTTGTTCGAAAATCCCAGAGCAGTGATGGCTGAGGCCGAGGTTGATGAGATTTAGGGTGGGCATGACTTTTTGTTTTTTGAATGGAGAAAACATCAAACGCCTGGTTCCGGCAACTGTTGTCCTCTCAGGCACCAAGGGGCATCCCTTACCGTAAATTCTGGGTAAACTCGACCCGCCACCATTATCTATTCAGTACAGAGTACGGCGTGTAGGTTCCGTAGGTTGCACAAAGGAGGACTATCACCTTCACCCCCTGTGTAACCTACAAAACTTACACGCTGTACCTCGTTAGCTATAATACCACCCTCAGAAAAGCCAGTTTGCCCTGGGGTTAGCCCTCGGGGCGGCAAGTATTACCTAAAGAAGTCTAGAGGCGGGTTTTCTCAGGCACTAGGTTTGTTCCTCCTCCTAACTCTAAAAGGTATAAACTATGGGCTATCTTCAACTACGGGAAGGTCAAGTTAGTTGATTGGCTAGGTCAGCTTTCAGTGAGTGAGCCTATTCCTCTACTTGGAGATATTCGAACCAATCAGGGTCATTGCCCTAAAGGTGAGTGAAATTCGGTACAGACCAAGGGATAGGAGCAAGTTCTCTCCTTACTCGAGTACCGGTACCAGTACCGGTACGCAATGCAATGTGCATGATATAACTGCAAGGTGATACGGTGGCCCTAGACTTTACAGTACGTCATGCATTGGGTTGTGATATGCCGCGTGGTTCGAGCGGGAGAGCAGGGGTAGGAGCCGAGGTTACAGTTTCTCTTGCTGATCTACCAGTACCGGTTAAACTGGAAATGGCGCAAGAACCGTGAAATAGAGTGCGGCTCAACTGGCGTTTGAAAGCAAACCTCCACCGGAAACTCTCTACCTCGAAAATGTGAAAGCTTTAGCGCCCTATTCTAGCACCATTTCCGGTCTGATCGATTAATACAGTATTTTTCTATCTCTGTTTTTATTCCCCTCCGCTATGGTGGCTGTGTAGGCTGGGTGTCCTCACCAAGCCAATCATCTATCTATTATTTCGTCTCTATTGTCTCTTTTGAGTTCCTTACGGTACTCAAGTCTTCCAAGATTAGGAATAATTCAAGCGCGGCAATCGTGTAGATCCCCCCACTGGTCAGGTCACATCAGCCGCTCCACGGACATACTGCCTTTGGTAAAGATCTGAGGCTAACCCACCGTAGAGCTGGAATAATTGGGAAGGTAGCTAGGACGTTGGATTCGCCTCGCCTAGTAAGATCTGGTGTCTCGGCTGAGGGCCGACGAGAATCTTTCAGAAACACAGCTGCTCAATTGGCTCTAGCGCAATGAAAACTCCAATCAAAACCACCGAAATCCGATCCTCGTTTTCCGATTTTTCTGCGGGAGGCCGTAGCGTAATTCCCAACGGTCGGGTATTGGTTGCGGCCGATAATCGATTGGATACTAGGTTCGTCTGTTGGCATTCTCAACGCTAGTGGATGCTAGATCGGTTGAGCTAAGATAAAATATATTGAATTAACTGATGGATGAACGAATGGTCATTTCTGATATGTAGCTGAGCCTACTGATGCCTACCCGAGTAGAGCCCCTCTACTCAAGTCTCTGCTCCCCTGCCTCTAGAAGGGTAGATCTTATAAGAGCAATATATATGGATTATCGAGTATATATCCCTCCCCCCCACCCCTTATCTTTTTGTTTCACAATCAATTCGTTCAGTCCATTTCTTACATGCCATTCTTTAACCTTCAATAGTATGGTACTGTTGAACGCATCTTCCAAGTTTCAACCAACCAAATACTTTAAAACCGCCCCTGATTACCTGTCGCTTATTCATGATGTTCTCAACTTCGATCTCTGGTGTGCTTTTCGCATTGTTTATCGTCATCGCAAATACTCACCATGGTCCCAGCATCATGTACCACTACCACTATGACCGCCAATGCGCAACTTGAGACTAGACAATCATCAAACTCCAACTAGAATAACAATAATAATACAAGTAGCAGTAAGAGGTGCCAGAGAGTGCGAGTGGGAATTCAATTTGAGAGCTCAGGCACCCATGGATGATTTGCATATATTTTTCCAATCCCCGTTTTCCGGTAGTTCTTGCTGGCTATTTGTAGCCATGGTAATGGTAATGATAATAGGTCCCTCCTAACAACACCACTACTCAAAGTGATTTTATTGTTAATCCCCTATATTTTACAAAATTCCAAAAGTCCCCCACTATACCAAAAGGGGTCTTCCTCGGGGGGAGCAATGGATCCGCTCTCTATCTATTTATTATCTGCGGGTTGCCCTACTACTTTACCAAGCAGCCATGTCCTCCGCAAGAGAATTTTCTATCCAGGCCATGTTATCCTACTTTGGTGAGCGTGATCACTCAGAAAACCAAGCGCAAGAGAGCTACAACATGTCAGCTGGAGAGATATTGGCAGTTGTTATAGCTGCCCTTACTTTACTTGTCGCAACGATACCTCTCTTCCGATGCTCACGATTTCGTCGTTGGGTGTCCTCCGCAATTTCATCCTTTGTCAAAGTATACTCACCGCCCCTCGTCGTCCAGAAACCCACTTAGATATTCATTCTTAACCTTGCGATCTTGTCTAGAAATCCCTCAGCATTACCCCTCCGAACCCTGGGTCGATAGATATTTCTACCCTAGAGGACTCAAGTGCCATCGTAGCTCCCGAGATTCCAACGCTTCGCCCTGTTTTCGTTTATAATGACTATTCTAATGCCCGCCTCGTTGGCATCTGTTCTGATGCCTTCCTATACAGCCAAAACGGTTTCGTCAGGGAAGATGGTGGAGCACCACAAGCAGACGAGACACTAGCGCCGAGAACACCCGAGCAGGCAGCCTTATCCATTTTCATAAGGGTAGGCGTTTTATCTGATCCTAGAACTTGAGGTGATTCCATACTCTGTAAGTAGGTTATAAAACACCTCCGCCTTTACATCTGCTACTACACTTACTCGATATCTCTATTTCTCTTACATTGCTAACACTTTCTGTGAAATAGTTTGAGTTGACTTTTCGGTATGATGGTTTGCGTGGAAAAGAGCAAGGCACTGGGGTTGAATGTTTTCAATGTTCCGAGGTTACAACACAAGCTTGAGGGTACGACGTCAAATGCTTGCACAAGTTCCGCTATATCTATTCCTTAATCTTCTATGCTTTGATGGGCCTGGAACTTCTTGGTTTCCATTCCGACCTGGTAGGGGTTGGGAGAAGAGAAGTAGATTTGGGTATAATTTATGCACCGGGGGCCAAAATACGCTCAGATTTCTGGCGAGTGTCAACGCCTAAAAAATGTGAATGTATCTTCGTCCCCGAGTGCATAAATCTCAGTTCATATTTGTTAGAATTATCAGATTATAAGACGAGGGATTTTTCGATATTCAAATTGCCAATTTTACCATACTGTGCTGTAGGAATATCGCCGGAAAATTTTTCATTTCGGGGGGAGGGCGGCGGATAATTGGTCATGGGGTTGACTAGGCGCTGATGAGGGGTGAGGAGAACCTTGAGCTGTCCGAAAGTACGGGAACGACTATCTTTTCCTGCCCCCTTAGCCCCTGCTAAGCAAGAGCTACAACTTAAGTTCTTTCCAATGTAAGTCCGGTATCTGGCTATTCCTATTTCTCTATCTAAGCCTAGAGCAGGGACTTTCCTTGATATAACTCCAATAGCCCCAAACCCTCAGAGACAATAATAAGGCCTACAAGCACTCCGGCTGCCATGTGGGCTACATTCAGATACATTATTTCACCGATTCCGCCCTAACATCTTTCAAATTTGTGCTGTACCGCACTTGACCTGTGGCATTTCTGCCAAAATTTGAGAACTGGTATCAGCCTTAGTGTGCTGAAAAAAATATATAGTCCTTCAAGAAAACTCGGGTAGTTTAGAGCACCTGATAAGATCCCCGCCCTATGCTAGCAACCCACATTAAGCTATCTGGGGCTTAGCCAGACGGCATCCTCAGCGAGGCTTGGCAGATATTGGCAAATTGATTTGGTTAATTCGTGACTTATGAACTCCGCAATTGAGAAGGTAGACGGTGTTCGGAGGTGTGTGGCTGCCAAGATGCCCATACTAGAGTCTAATCGCAGGAAACTTGGCGCCGATTCATCCTAAATTGGATTAAGACGTCCATTGTCCATCAAGTATTTTGAAACGGGGACGCCTTAGCATAAAAAAATGTGATCATGTTCAGATAATTGCTTTCAAAATGATAGCCAAGCCACAATTTGACTGTTTATTGAAGCTTGGGTCATTTACATTTATGAGAAAGTATAATGGGGGTGAAAGATGTTTGTAGAATATAGACATCATTTATATTGTCCCAAGTTTGGCTTAATAATTTTAAAATAACTATTCCTTGGCGAGGAACTGAACATAAACGCATGTATTTTTATGCCAAGGCGTCTCCCCGTTCAAAGTATCATACTTGGTGCATACTATCTCCTGAAGTGTTGATAGAGCCGAATTTCCCTACACCGTGCTAAAGAGGCACTAGTGAAATCAGCCTATTTTCCTGATTGGCAGGTTCAACCTCACAGAAGTTTGATGCTATCACGTGACTCCAGATATTAGTTAGTAAATATCGACTGGTGCATTACCGTAAAAACTCGAATACAAGGCCGGTGTGCTATGTCGTTGCAATTGCCTCTCGTAGTAAGGCGCCGTGTATTTTCTTTTTTTTCGCCTCAGCTGAGGGGTGAGTTTGCTGTGACTCGCCTACCCCTATCCCAGAGGGGGAATTTCAACGACATAGCACACCGGCCTTGTATTCGAGTTTTTACGGTACCTCACAACTACCGCTAGCACCATACCAGGTTTAGTGGGCCTGCTAATGGAAAAAGATCTGCATCATAATTTCACCTGGAATACTTTTGATATCACTCGATTGGCATTTCTAGAAAAGTGAGAAGCTAGTTTTTTAGTTTGCATTTTAACGGGATATAGGGAAATTCGGCACTGTCAGCACTATAGGAGATAGACGTCTTCAGCCATACCCTGGATCGCCAAGTGCTGATATGGGCATCCTTTAATGCCAAAGCAAGCCAAGCTTCTCAGAGCCTTCACCTAGTCAGCTCACCAGATGCGAGTGTTTTATGCATGGCGTGCTAGCTATCTGGCTGCCAGATATCAAAAACTTTGGCAGACAATGCCGTTTGCTAGTATCGCTACTTGAGGCTATAATTTTTGTTTTACTGATTGAGTATTCACGTTTGAGGAATATAACATATTGTTCTGATACAATATATATCATATGCCAGGCTTCTAGCTTTTGCCGGAGGGGGACAGAAGGTTTATTAGGTTAATAATAACAGCACCTGTATTAATTTCGTGGGAAATATCAGTCATCCGACTGTCCCTTGACTGGCACTAAGGCAATGAAATTTGAACCTATGCTGGCCAATGCATGTTAAGCCTGGCTGGGAGCGATTGAAGCTTCGTGATTTGCCATGGATATTTTAACCTGCTCAGAGTGCTGAGTCGTCTGAGAACTAAAAAGACTAAAAATCTCCTTCCCTGGCCAAGTTTGGCTAACGGTAGCTAAATACAACCACAAATTTGACACTTTCAGAGAACCCAAAGGATAACACATTTCTAGGTGCCGCGTGGGTATGATACTCAAAAACTTTCTTCATTTAACAACCAGGTGACCTGCTGAGGCTTCTGTTGTACTGTGGGGATGTCTTGAGAACCTTGATTTCACTACTGGTAGGAGCTAATAGACAACTGAATAGGTAATTAACATAGAACATCTCAGTAAGCAGTGATTGGGTGAGTGAAATGGTGCCTTCCTATTTGGTATAGTGTCTAATCTACATTTCGCACTAATTATTTCAGCATATCAAGAGTTCCATCAAGTAAATGATTGTAGCTCTGGCAGACCAAGATGATCCCAATTATTAACCTATGGCGCAAATGCTGGATTACATGAAATCCTATTTGGCAATGCTACTTATTCCTTATAATATGTGATTAGCTATGATATGATATTTTCCGCACCACACTTGTGACAATGAGTGTTTTTTGTGGCAAGTATTGGAAAGAGGGGCTTTTCGCTTGCTTATTTTGGAGCTCGTCTGCATTCGGGCTGGGGTGGGAGTTGATTAGGGTTTGTGGTCTCCTATCTAGCTAGCAGTGCATATTGGATTACTGCTGGGTCATATATAAATTTGTTTCCCGGCGGGACTCATACTATGCTAGCATTGTGGAAGTGGCTAGTTTGATCTTGACGAGTGACGGGATATGATGCCCCTTGGACACAGTATTATCTTGGATAAAAACCTACTTAAAGAATACACTAACGAGGCTTAGGGGGTGTAGCTTGAAGAGGGGATTCTTTTCTCTAAGAGGTAATAATACTATAGTTTTTGCAATTCCGTCCGATTGAGCAATTTTCTTTTAAACGCCTTATGTATTCTGTCTCCCTCTACCTGCCACCTACCTTGATTTTCCTTGCAGCTGTCTGTTCTGATTTTCTCTAAACTATTATATGGTCTCTCTCTCAGCTGGCGGAGGGTTTTGTTGGGCCTCAAGGTAGATTCGTAAGAGCCCCATAGTGTTCGTGTTCACAAAGAGATTCGTTTAAATTACCAGTAGGTATTGCTACTGTGCCTACTGGTAATCGTGGTATTGAATATAAGTGAACGTTTTCGGTTGCCAATTGGAGAAAGGATCCAGGAGATGCTGTGGACTCGCTTTGTCAAATTGGTATAAATGAAGTTTTTTTTGTGCTCAATTGTATTCTACGTGACAATCCGTAGGCCTAAAAAAAAATGCCAGCACAGTCGCATAGTGTGGCCCTGGGCTGTTAAAGTCCAGGCTCGGAGTAGACTATTCGGGATAGCGAGACATCCGGGGGAGTGGCAGTTAATGAAGATAGTCTTTGGAAAAGCGAAAATCCAGCATTGGCTCGATGATCGTGTCTAACATTAGGTGTGCAACTTCGCCCTGGCCACAGGTGGTTGACCCTTAGTGATGCCATATCTCATTTGAGGGCCGACGCAGCCTGACCTAGGTGAGGTCATTAATAGTGTTGCTAGAGGTGGTCTCTCGCATTCTAGGGTTCATAAACTGTCAATAAGTGTCGTACCTCTTGCACTCCGCCCTTTCAGGAGGTCATACAGCGCCTAATTCTCAAGTATTTAGAAATCACCCCTGCTAAAGTGTACTTAAGGAGTAGGCTGCAAAATCATACCTTCACGAAGACATAAATGTATGGGGGGAGTTCGTATCTAGGGCGCTCAATTCTAGGTCCCTAACTAGGTGATGACGAAGAATGGCGGGTGACGAACAGTAGTATTTGGAATGTAAAAAGCAGATTTGCCAAATTAGTGCAATAAAAAACACCTGTTACTGATCTTTGTTCTTCATATGCTAGTTTTTGTTTGGCTCTTTTTGGAGAGCGGATAACCTTGGATATAGAATTCGCCCCCCTCCACCCTATTCCACGCCAAAAATAAGAAATTTCGCCTTAAAACCTCAGGCTTGCAAAATAAATGCTAGAATTCCCAGCCTTTAGAGCCATTTAGCTATTGTCGCTTGTATGTGGCAAGCTCTATTAGTGAATGCCCATGGTGCAATACTAGAAATGATGAGAGTGGGCAAGAGATGCTTCTGATATATGTGAGCTTTCAATACGAAAGGTACATCACAGCAAGACCAGCCATGACCATGGTGTAGTGGGAACCAATTTTCCAAAGCAAATGTAATTTAACATGAACAAGTAGCCATAAAAAGAATGAAAAGAAAGGAAAACACCACCATGCGCCGGAAACCAAGTCAAACTGCTTCCTGCCTTATGCCCTTATACCACGGTAGATGTTCCACTGCCGGATGCGTTGCCAGGAGTGCTGCTGCCCTTGTCGCATGGAATCGTTGGCACCGATCTATCCAGCAGTGACAATGAGGGCACTACTTTTGCTATGACGGGAGGGCGGGTGGAAGAAAAGAACGCGAGCGGTTGGGAGCTTGAGGATCGTGGATTTGGAGAACTTGGGAGAACTCGCGTCTCGGGGGAATTGGGGGTAATATATGGTGTGGTTGTTCCACGGACCTGTCGTGGTGGAGCTATGACCCGCGCTAAGCAAGTGCGCGGCTATACCTTTTTCCTGCGAACCTCCGAGACAGCGCTTTGGCTCGCGTGTAGTCCGGCTCATGCTTTGCCCAATTGGCAACGGGTTTCTCCAACCCTACATAATTCTCGTAATTTTTAACTTAAATGTTTAGATAGTTGCTTACATGGTGGCGTTGATTACATTAATTCTATGTTGCTTTCGGGTGATTTTAGAGTGTTTAAAATCGGCCATTCTTTGCAGAATGGGGGGGGGTGACGAATTTTGTCACCGATATCCTACCCGTAACTCTCTGACGTTTGTACTTGTCTCATGCTTGAAAGAGCGACCGAGTCCGCATACACCTGCGTTCAATACTGCCCAAGTCTCGAAGTCCTCGACTACCCAAACCCCGTCAACCTTGTATTGTTACACGTCAAAAATAGCTGAACGCACCAAGGTAGCAATGGGGAAAATTTTTACCATCTTATCGCCCTAATATTTCATATACCAGCCATTTGACTCTATAACAGCTAGTGCACATTCTGCCCTGTAGCGTGTGCGGTCCAATGGTGTTCGAACATTTTTAATCTCTTTTTGTTTTGAAATAGCTTAGTAGGACATGTTCCTTTGTTAAAAGGTAGCAATAGCCGCCTATGAATTTCGTTGTTTCAGCTCTCCAAGGCATAGTACTATACCCGCCTTTTTGCCAAGAATAGCCCCGGCTGCAGAATTTTGGTGAGATTATTCTCCCTTCCTCGCCAAAACTCTGCAGCTGGGGTTATTCTTGGCAAAGACGCGCGAGTAGCGACCTCTCAAGCCACGCGGACACCCAGGCGACTGACTTGAATAGGCAAGCTTCCTGTAAAGAGATCAGCCGCTTGTTTCATTTCATTACAGAAAATCAACCAATTAGCATCTATCCGATGAGAGTATCCGAGTGGCCTGTGCAGTCGCCTGCTCGAGTACAGTACTCGAGTACGGTACTCTATACCCCCTAAGGGTAGAGCTTTCTCCCATCCCTTCGTACCGAATTCTCCCTACTTTTAGCGCAACGATGGGCAAGGCCATCGCCTAATTAGTTCAAATACCACACATCAAAGGAATAGGCCCACTTATCCCTTCGTTTGATTCCGAATTTCACAACTTTTTAGCATGAGATCGGCGTTGCGATTGACTAAAACTAAACTTTGTAAAGTAAGCATATGATATCAACACTAAGTGAAATGAGTATTAGGCTAGGTCACAACTATTCTGGGGGGAGGGAAGAGGGCTGCATGGCCCGAGCATGGAATTGATCTCACCAAAACACAAATTCAGCTTCAGGTTGAATGAGCAATGGGGTAAAGATGGCTGAACAAGGAGCGTTCTATGATAGTGATGAGGGAGAAGCAGAATTTGCCTGATCGGAAGAGTATATCACAACTGCCCGCACAGACCATGAAGAACCAGAGGCAGAGGAAGCTGAGGATGAGGAAGGTGGTCAGGAAATGAGAAGTTGGCCTCAACATCGATCCCGCACAGCAGCTACTTAATTACTATCTACTATACCTCCAGTTCCTGAGTTTGAACCTCTCGTCCGGCAAAGGCATGATTGAGTCACATGCTATCCACCAGAGTTCAATGTAAATGGAAGTGCATTGGACTATTTTCAACTTTGCTTTGGCGATTCCATCTTTCACCTGCTTGCAGAGAATACCACCCATTACGCTTCCTTCAAAGGTGCGGGTAATGCAGGATCACGTCCATGGAAAGCCACAACTCCAGCTGAGTTGAAGATCTTTTTTGGAATTATTGTCTACATGGGAGTCTTTCCTTCTTCTCAAGTTTCTGACTATTGGAAGCATGATGATGGCTTCCCATACCATCGAATTGGAATGTATCTCTCTCAAAATCACTTTGAGCAGTTGAAGAGATATTTTCATATTTCACCTCCCTACCAGCACCTTCTACGAGCTCAATTGTATGAGAAATTTCAGCCCTTAGCCAATTTATTAGCCACAAAATTCCAATCCTTCTTGGTACCTGCAAGTGAGGTAGTGGTAGATGAAATGATGATCCAGTTTACTGGAAGGTCAGTTCATATAACACTAATTAGAGGAAAGCTGATTCCTCAGGAATATAAAGTATTAGCCCTATGCGATCATGGCTACACTTACTCTTCTCTGTTCACAAGCCATGCAGAATCGTTTGCCGAGTTGAATTCCCGTCTTTATTCTGGTCCGCTTAAACTCAGTCCTACCTCATGCGCTGTTTACCAGCTTGCATGTATCTTACCGTTTAACCAATTCTTTTTTACCATCTATACACATAACTACTTCACCAATATCTTACTCCTAAAGGCCCTCAGAGATCAAGGTATTGGAGCATGTGGTACCTCACGTCCAACCTCTGCTGAGTACCCGAAAGAATTTAAATTCGCTAAAAAAAACCCACCTTTCCACTAAATACTATTAGTGGAATTATCCAGCGCGAGGTTTTGGTCTGTCTCTGGCAAGATAATAATCTTGTACGGTTTATGAGTACGGTACATGCTATTAGTCAAAAGCCAGAGAACTACAGAGAAAAGCAGCTTCGCCGACCACGTATCACTAATTCAAACCCACAAAATATCCTTCACTTCTTTGGAGACCAGCCAATCACTACCCTTTCTACTCCTAAAATTGCAATCGATTACAATAACCATATGAACGCTGTTGATCTTGCTGATCTATACTAAAGCTACTATGCTACACAACTACGAGTTAGTCGAGTTTGGATACCAGTATTCTTCTGGCTTTTATATACGAGTGTTATAAATACCTGGACACTAGCAAAGATCTCATCCGCTTCCCTACCCACATCGGTCTCTCCATAATCTCATTTCCCAAACTATCGCACTTTTCGGATTCAACTGGCTCACGCATTAACATTCTCAGGTTAACAAAGACTCAATCCTACTCGAGCAGTAGAACTAGAAGCTCTGGTTTCTACTACCCCAATTCCCTCTGCGAACGGGCGACATTATCCGGGAATAATACCGTTGGGTATCAACCGCTCCAGTCGCCGAAGTGGTATACCTTCTAGCTCTACTCTTTATTACTTGGATGAGAGGGAAAATATAGGGACATGCAGGGGGTAGTGGAGTTACTTGAATTAGTAGTTATCATACTTTTTTAATTTATTAATACTTCTATTAAGGTGATATGCATAGGCCTTTGTCACTCCTGCTTGTCCCAATACTTCTCCCCTACCTATAGTATCCAGTTCTTACAGTGCTCTGTATTTCTTTCCTTGGAACCTTCAAACCCTCTCTAAGTTCTTATTCAATTACCTACTAGTACATTAGCTAACACTTACAGTGCCTCGTCAGAAGTGTTCATGATCTGAGACATGTTTAATTGCGGTTGCGCCATGGTGGGGCAACCGAGGGGTTGTCAACGGCGTGCGCGCGCGCGAGTGCACGATCAACCCTCAACCACCATCTTTTAACAACGGTCAATGATCTACTAAGTATATTTTAAAGTAACAAAATAATAAATAAAGCTAGCTAATACCTTGTATAACCTCCCCTTGCTTCCAATACTGCAGCTACTCTACCAGGCATTGATTTCCACAACTTTTCAAAAAACTCCTCAGGAATTGTCTCCCAAACCAAAGGTAATACTTATGCAAGTCTCTTCTTAACAGCTTCTTTTCCTCCTGGGGTATCTCTAATCCTTGGATACTGCTAGTGTAATCGCTTTTTAAGCTCAACCCATACATGCTCAATAGGATTTAAATCAGGGGAGTAAGGGGGGTGTTCCACCAATTCAATAGAATTCCTCTCAAACCATGCTATAACACTACAAGCCTTGTGAACAGGAGCATTATCTTGCTGAAAAAGAATATCTTCAAGTTGCATACCAAAGGAAATCATTTGATGAATTACAGGAAAAAGATGTCTTCTTAAGAGTCTAACATACCTGGTCTTGTTGATGTTTTGAGTAATAGGAACCAAAGGACCTTTTCTCTTACCCCAAAAGCACCCCCATACCATAAGCGAAATACCCTTATCCTTTTCCTTTGGGTGAACACAATCTGCAAGCCACTGCTCCCCAGGTTCTCTAAAAACCCACTGCAGCCTTGGATCCCTAGATTTCTCCACACTACACTCATCACTCCAGATGACTCTTTCAAAATCCTCAGCTGTCCAATTCCTATGAGCTGTAGCCTATCTTAATCTCTTAGCTATATGGACAGCTTTGAGCTTGGGTCTTGACTTGGCTAGCCATTTCTTGATATTGGCATCTCTGAGTACTCTATCCACTATAAATTTCAAGCTGTTAGAGAATCATGTTCCATCACTCAGGCTCGTCATGTAGGTAGTACCAACCAGTAGAAAGAGAAACACCCGGCGCATATTTATCCCTGAAATCAGATCTGTTCATTTTCCGGTCGGATTTGGCTGCCAGGATGATTGTGCGACGCTGTCGCTGGCTGAGAACAGGTGGGCAACCAGGGCGAGGAATATTATCCAGGGATAGACGCTCACATGCGCGAGTGAGAAAGCTTTTAATGGTTGACCATGGCCGGCCAATGATTTGAGCAACTAGAGCAATATTCCGGAGGCAGTGGAAAAATCCGATAATCATGCCTTTTTCAACATTTGTCATTTCCGTTCGAGTAGTCTTTGGATTTCGCTTTTTTGGCTTTGATTTATATCCGGTTCGGTTAACCATTGGAATTTAGGATTATTGGTATAGTGAAAAGAAGCGGTATAGGGTCACGGTATTATTGTGGTGTAGGGCAGGGTCGCGATCGCGCTCGCGAGCGGTACTACTGAGCAGTACTATTTGGTGAGGTGGCATTTGGCGAGGTTGCTTAGTCAGCAATCACGAACACTTCTGACGAGGTACTGTAGGTTGTTTGAATAAGGATATGTGGCAAAGCACACAAAACTGCCACTATCAAGAAACCTTCCCGGAAAGCACACTCTAGTTAGGGATGAAGGAAGAAAGCAGTTTCATTGTTTCTTTTGCCGATATGTAAAGCATGGTGGAGATTTGTCAGACAGTATCCGGAAGAAGCTGCAGGGCTGGGAAAAAAAAAAGGATTTCACATCTTTTTATGCTCGCATTGTAAAGTTCCTCTTTGCAAGAACTATTGTTTTACCTTATTTCATGAAAGCTAGTTGCTGGTTAATCAAGGGTGGTTGACAATATAAAGTCTCCGGGTTCAATTCAGTCAGTAATTCCTATACTTCCTGATGCTTATTTTGTCACCTCCTAACTTACCTAATACACATGCAGAACTTTGATCTTTTCTAGATTGAGCATCACACCATATTTTAGGTCCACACTAGCACACGGCTGCCGCCCTTAGTGAAAACGACGAAATCAAACGAAGGGATGGAAAGCTGACCTAGCCAACCAACGAACTTGCCCTACCCCTAGTTGAAGATAAACCGTTTTTGCCTTTTAGAGTTGGTGGGTGGAACAAGGCTAGAGAGCTCGAAAACAAGTTAAGGGATCACCTCCTGGCGCTCGGCCGATGACGGATCAAGTTGGAACTATCTAAAAACGAGTCGTGCCCACCCTACTCGAGCAACCTCCCTGGCAACGACCACCCTTACCATGATACAGTACATGAACCACTAATCCTATTATATCATACCTCAACCTCAACTATTACTGCGAAATTTCTCGAAAAATATGAGTAGTAAGCCCAACGGAGAAAGCAAGATCTAAGTACCAGCCAGTATCCAGTTATGGATCCCTACTTGGGCATTGCAAAAGTTTCCGGAAATCTGGAGACTAGGCTTGGCATTTTTTATAAGGCGGCCACGGCTAAATTAGCGCCAAGCCAAAGTCCGTACTTCAAGAAATTTTTTGCACCACAAGTAACTACCGTACAGTACGTGTACAGCACAAGTATTACAAGAACTGAACCTCGCGCTAAGACGTCAGAAATTCCCTCTCTTGGATAGAGGGGTGGGAGCACGGCGAAAACTGACTGTCCCACGAGCATCCCATCTTGTCCACGCACCCCAGCGCCGCCAAGGATTGCGCAATTTGGGGTAACTGTGCCACAGGATCAGCAAGTGGTCAAGCCACTTAGCCTCGGCCAAGAGCGTGGCACAGCCCCCCCAAATTGCGCAATCCTTGGCGGCGCTGAATTTCGTTGTTTCAGCTCTCCAAAGGATACATGATCTACCCAGAAAACAATGCGGTGGTCCTATCATACACGTCCCAGGCAAGAAGTGCTCGAGCACGAGTACTAGTAACCTACACGGGGCAAACGCCGTCTCGAAAAAAGGCGAAATATCTCTGAAAGATACTCGAAATGTCCCTAAGATATCCCTGTTTTCCCCTCGCCCAGTCTTAACAAAGGAAACTCCATTCCCCTCCCGCTCATCTCGCTTCGCCCTTCTCCAAGCCAAATCCCCCACAAAGGAAACCCACCCCGTTACCCGGTACTTCTTGCCTGAGGCGAGGACTTGAACTCTCGCACAGTACCGGGACTTGCGCGCGATGCAATGCACTGTGACAGGCCCGTTGCTCTGGCTGGAGAACAGGGATAGGGGATGATTTTACAGGTTTCTCTCGCTGATCTTCCGCATGAACTCGAACTGGCGCAAGAGCCGTGAAATAGAGTGCGGCTCAATAGGCGAATAAGAGTAATCCTCCACGGGAAACCCTTCCCTTCGAAAAAATAAAAACTTTGGTGACCTATAGGAAATGATCGTCAGACTCTAACTTTAGCGGGCAACTTAACTATAAATCTCCCTCCCTTGTGGTGAAATTTGTTTGACTGCCGTACCCTAGCGCTATTTCCGACTTGACTGATCAATGCGCTACGGTAGTGGTATTTTCTAGTTCGTTTTTGCTCCTTCCGTCTCCCTGGTGGGTGTGCAGGTTGGGGTGGTCTCACCAAGCTAATCATCTATCCATCCTTTCGTCTGTATTTTCTCTCTTTACAAGTAAGGTACAGGTGGTCTAGTTCCTTCCGATATTCCGATTTTAGGAATAGTTTAAGTATGGCAATCGTGTAGATGCTTTCTACCGGTCATTAGTAGTAAATTATCCTGACTTCCGGTACTATACACCTAACCGGCCTACATCAGTAAAACAACAAGCACGCACCAAGAGCTCCCCGGACATACAGTAAAATTCCAGAAAAAATTCCAGAAATAAGGCTCATACAAAAGTTAGGTGCACTTGGAAACTAGCACAAGTTATTGGTTCGGCAGAAAACCCTAAACCTTGGGCATCCTGCCGCCCGACAAAAATGTTGAGTAAGGCGCACGGCTTATTTCCGGAATTCTACTGTACGATGCTACCTTTGGTAAAGATCTGGGTTAGCCTATTGTAAGAACTGGAATAATTGAGAATGTGGCTAGGACGTTGGAGTTACCTCTCCTAGGAAGGTCTATTGTCTCAGCCGAGGGCTGGAAGAGGACCTTTTAGCTGTGTTTCCCCCTCAATCCAAAGGGGAATTCTGGACGTCCGAGCGCCATTTTCAATTGTTCCAGTATATATGGTAACCCATTAACAGGGCTGAAAAGGTCCGAAATCTGTAAACAGATTAAGAGAATCATCCCAGTATCAGCAGATTTGCCCATGGACATCGGCTACGAAGCCACTGCGGCCGATAATCGATTGGATACTACGTTAATCTGTTGGCATTCCCAATGCTAGTGGATGCGAGATCTGTTAAGCTGGGATGAAATATATTGAATTAACTAATGAATGAAAGGATGGTGCTTTCAGATAACGTCTGAGTTTGCTGATACTTACTGGAGCAGAGCCTCCCTACTCAATTCTCTACCTCCCTCTATTTAGAGGAAGGGTACACCATGCGGAAGGAATATATGTAGATTATCTGGTATGTAGCCCCTTCCTCTCTCTCCTTTTATCCTTCTATTCTATGATCAATTAGTTCAGCCTAGTTCTTGTATACCATTCTTTTAACCATTGACAGTACGGGCACTCTTAAACGCGTCTTCCAAGTTTCAGCCAACCGAGTACTTAAAAACCACCCCTGATTACGGGTGGCCTATTGGTGATGCTCTCAACTCCGATCTCGGGTGAGGTCCTAGTAACGTGTTCGACTGGGTAACTGAACACACCTGTCACAAACGATGACTAGAAAGAGGGGTTTTCACATGATTCACAATTGTGAGTGATAGGGTTTAGTATTTCACATGACTACGTGGTAGCGTGTTATTCCTTTGTTATGATTGGTTTATTGTTTTGACATGACTCATGATTGTGGTCATATGGTTATGACTTTCGCACATGACTCATAGTTATAAGTCATGGGTTTCACGCATGTGATGCAAGTTGCGCAGATGATATGTTTATTGTGTTTTGATTGGTTGATTGATTATTGTGCAGTGACTCATTGGAGTCAGATGATGGATTTCACACTATGACTTAATATGAATTATAGGGACGCGTGATGCGAAGTATAAGTCATGGGTTATGGGAAGAACGGGTATAAAAAGAGGACCCTTATGGCCTCTTGGTTGACACGAACCATCTCCTCTACACCTCCGGCGATTGAAATCTCAACACCATGGGAAATCATCGTCGGTTGGTCCCCCCCTCTCCCCTCTTCTGATGGCCTCGCTGCCTAGGAGGGTGATGCTCCGGTCTCCTCGCTCCTCCCTCTGATTCCCTTCTGATGGCTTAGGTATCTGGGTGCCTTCGTCTAGGGGTTTCATGCTCTCCCCCCTCTTTCTCCGCACTTGCTTCGCTGCCCTCGCTTAGCATTTGCACGGTCGGCAACCCCTTCGCCTCGTCTTAGGCATAGCGCAGCTTCGGGTTATCGGTGAAGTAGTGGCCCCGGTGGCTCTGCTCTCTGGTATTGCACTATCTCCTGAGCGCTACGGTCGGTACGGTCGCATTGTCGAAAAACTGTGATCCCTTGGTGGTCCTTTGCCTCGTACTTCTCGGTGTTGGGTCTACCCCTCCTTCCTCGCCGCCCGGTCTCGTCCCGTTGCTCGGTTACAGCTACTCCACGATCTTTGGCTGGCACCCTACTGCTCTCCTCTTCAGGCTCTGTGCCCTTATGATGGTCTTGACTTTGTCTTGTTCCTAGGGGATTTCAGCCTTCCGCCTCTGACTCCACCCCTCAGGGGGAGGGGTTATGCATTCCTTCTGGTCCGGGTTCCGGTGACCACCGGGTCTCGCTCCTACGCCACACGTCTCCGCCGCGCTAGGCTCAGTTTGATGGATCTCCCTCCTGTCCTCGCCTCGACTCTTCGCTTCTGGGCTATATGCCCCGGTCACTACGGCCCTCGTGTTATGATCGTTGTGGGTTGGTTCATCCGCCCTTTTGTCTATGGGGTTGGGAGTTCGGTGGGCGTGAAGTTTTCTTTGTTTGGTTCATAGGTTTCTCACTGTCGTTTGGGGCTTGTCTTTGGGGTTGACGTCTGTGGAGGTTTTTGGTTCGATGCTTTCAGGCCTTTGTTTCTCTCGTAGTTTTTACCAGTAGTACCGGGCTTTCACTTTCTACCTCTATTCAAAGTAGTTTAGGTTGGTCGGGCAGGGTCAGATGGTTTTAGCGAGGGGGATGGGGGATGGACTGTAGTTGGAGGTTTTTTGTCTACATAGTGATGAGCTGAGATGACTTTGTACCTAGATAGCTGCCGGCTTAGCAAACAAATACAAACGGGAGATAAAAAAAAAAAAAAAAAAAAAAAATGGCCTCTTGGTTGACACGAACCATCTCCTCTACACCTCCGGCGATTGAAATCTCAACACCATGAGAAATCATCGTCACTTTTCACCTCCCGCACTCTGAGTGAGCTGCACCCCCCCTATGATAGATTCGGACATGGGCACCCGTCTCTTAGGTCCTGGCCCATTTCTCTCCTCGCTCTTGTTTTGCGTTCTCGCTTAACATTTGCACGGTCGGCAACACCCTCGCGTCCATGTTACAGACGGCTGGGATCACGGTTCGCAGTAAGAGAAAACTTTTCACCAGGCTACGGTCGATTTCTCTGCTCTCTTCGATTACGTTTCGCTCGAGGCTGCCTAGTCAGACACGCACACGTTTCCGATAGTTTCTATGATACTTGGGTCTACCCTTCCTCCTCTCCTCTTGGTTTCGTCCCGTTGCTCGGTTACAGCTACCCTTCCCCTCTTTTGGCTGGTACCCTACTACCGCTCGGCCCTGCGCCCCCCGCGGCTGTCCACGGTCGCATCCTCGGTTACGCTCTGTCGTGGTATTGCACCGCCTCCTCGATCGATGTCAACGCCTTGGGCCCGGAGTAATGTCGGCCGCCGACTTCTTTAAGTTATTTAGGTTGCCCCTACGGAGATGTTGTTCTATTCTTTTGTAGGTTTCTGAGTAGTGGAGTTTCCCTCATTTCCCGCGTGTGCGGGCTTTCTTTTGTAGTCCTTTCGTATGTTCAGGGGGGCTTCTGAAGGGTTTTCTGCGTCTTCCTGCTTGCTCGCTGAGAGTATTTTATTTTACTTTTTTGAGGGCGAGATGTGCGGTTGGGCCCGTACCATAGGGTCTTGGGGGCGTGGCTTTGATCCCATGAGGGAGAGATGCGTAGGTTTTTCTTGGCCATAGCTAGCGCTGCATGTCTGGTTTTTCCTGGTAGTTGTACGAATAAAATGCAAAATTGAGATAAAAAAAAAAAAAAAAAAAGAAAAAAAAAAAAAATGGCCTCTTGGTTGACACGAACCATCTCCTCTACACCTCCGGCGATTGAAATCTCAACACCATGGGAAATCATCGTCACTTTCCACCTCCCGCACTCTGAGTGAGCTGCACCCCCCCTATAATAGTTTCGGACTTGGGCACCCGTTTCTTAGGTCCTGGCCCATTCTTCCCTTCGCTTTTGTTTTGCGTCCTCGCTTAACATTTGCACGGTCGGCAACACCCTCGCGTCCATGTTACAGACGGCTGGGATCACGGTTCGCAGTAAGAGAAAACTTTTCACCAGGATACGGTCGATTTCTCTGCTCTCTTCGATTACGTTTTCGCTCGAGGCTGCCTAGTCAGACACGCACACCTTTCCGATAGTTCCTACGATACTTGGGTCTACCCTTCCTCCTCTCCTCTTGGTTTCGTCCCGTTGCTCGGTTACAGCTACACTTCCCCTCTTTTTGGCTGGTACCCTACTACCACCCGGCCTTGTGCCCCCCGCGGCTGTCCACGGTCGCATCCTCGGTTACGCTCTGTCGTGGTATTGCACCGCCTCCTCGATCGATGTCAATGCCTTGGGCTCGGAGTAATGTCGGTCGCCGACTTCTTTAAGTTATTTAGGCTGCCCCTACGGAGATGTTGTTCTATTCTTTGTTAGGTTTCTGGGTAGTGGAGTTTCATTCTTTCCCCGTGTGTGGGCTTTCCTTTGTTGTCCTTTCGTTTGTTCAGGGGAGCTTTCTGAAGGGTTTTCTGCGTCTTCCTGCTTGCTCGCTAGGAGTATTTGCTACTTTTGGTTGGTGAGATGTGCGGTTGGGCCCGGACCATAGGGTCTTGGGGGCGCGGTTTTGTTCCCATGAGGGGAGAGATGCGTTGGGTTTTTCTTGGCCATAGCTAGCGCTGCATGTCTGGTTTTTCCCGGTAGTTGTACGAATAAAATGCAAAACTGAGATAAAAAAAAAGAAAAAAAAAAAAGAAAAAATGGCCTCTTGGTTGACACAAGCTTCTCACCCTCTACGTTCCCCCCCCTACCTTTCTAAACTCTTCTACAAAACCCGTTTTGCTTCCGGGACACACACCAGCTCCCCCCCGCCCCTCTCCGTCCCATGTCGGAAATACCCCCCATCCCCCCAGGCAACCAAGAGCTGGCAGCCGCCATCTCGTGAGCCTCCACACCACGCAACGCCCAAATCCCCCCATCCCCCTCCCCAGTCCACAGACCCTCGCCCCCCCTAGCTTTCCTCGCGGATATCTTTCGGCAGACGAGGGACGAACTTCGCCTCCCCCCCAATCTGGTCCCCGACCTCTCTGACTCCAGCCTCCAGTCCATCACCCCCGACGAAGGTTCTACCCTCTCCATCCTCTGTTCTACAGTCTCCGGCATAGTAGCAATCACTACCCAGCTAGAGTCCATCTTCAAACAAGTCGACGATCTCAGAAATGAGAACGGCGAACTCCGCTCACAAATCCACGACCTCTCCTCTCATATCACAAATGCTTCCGTCACCCCGGAAGATCTCACCCCCATCACTTCAGCCCTTCGTGACCTGTCACATAGGGTCTCGGCCCCCACACCAGCCCCACCCACCCGCCCCCCGGCCCCGGCTAAAATCACCCAGCCCCCCACCCACCCAAACAAGCTGCCCCACAAGGCCCCGCCACCCAGCAAAAATCCCGCAACCCCCCCCCCCCCCCACCTCGCACCAATAAACCCTGCGATCCACTGCCCATACTACGATACAAGACTCGGCAAAATGTTCGGTAACCCCGAGCTTTACGCCAAGGCCTTTCCCCACTCCTGGGAGGCGGAGCAATTCCGCGCCGGAGAATACGACCTGTCTGCTTTCACAGATGCCACCCTGCACCCGGATTACAAACCCCAAAACCAACCAACGTACGCCCAGGCGGCCGGCTCCGGAGGAAAAACCAGAAAAAAGAAACCCAAGCATGCCAAAGCAACAGAGGTTGCGAGTAACGAGGACAGAGCCTTAAAGACTTCTGCCCCCCCCCTCCCCTTTGCCTCAAGGCGTTTCTTTGCCCCTCGCTCCTCCCATGCCCCCCACGCCCTTTCAAGACGTATCGCTCGCTCCCTTCCTGTAACGGAATCTACTATTATCTCTGCTACTCACTATACTGACGTTGGATATTGTCTATTTAGGATTCCCTAGTAACGCATATTCCTTCCTTGTACCTTCCTTATTGTTATAGTTTCCTATTGGGTAGTACCTTCCTTTACTCGCTTATTTGCACCCTTTGATGTTGTACCCAATTAGGATACCCTATGCTTTCCTACTATGTATTACTGGATTAGTACATCAGTAGCGATCCCTTGTTTGTTTGATTTCATTACTTGTTTTGTTAGTTATATCCTGTCGCTTCTATGACCTTGTTTAGGACTTAGATGTTTCGCTACTCATGTAGCTTTGTATTTTGATATTCGCTCTTTGGACAGGATATTTGGTTTTACTTTATTTGTATTTAAAGAGCTCGAGATCCCCTAAGGATTCGAACTCTCAAGCCTCACAGGAACGCTCTTCTTAATATACTACAAGTTGAACGGTCACTCTATTAGTCCCTCATCTTTCTTATATCTCTTACAGAGATTCCACTTGACGCTTCCCCTCCTGTCCTTCAGTATCGCAGGATCTCCCTCTGGGAATCGCGCGATACCTAGGAGCAGGTTACACTTCCCGACATTGTCGCGAACACCCTCACTGACTCAAATTGCCTCCCAAAGGGTTTCTTCGCCAAAGTCAATGACCGAGGCGCAGTCTCACTCACCTGCACGGACCCGCAAACGCCCGCTTCTTCCTATGCCCCCTACTTCGATGTGCTCACAAGGCGCCTCAATCAAGCCTTCCCAACAGGCGACAATCCCTGGCTCCCTTTCTGCCTCGCCCCAACCGCTGTACAGCTGGTCATACACGGCATCCCCACTGATGAAATGCCCGAAGAGGACGAGCAGCTCTACCCCCATCTCAAAGCATCTATTGGTTTCGCGAAAGCGGTCCAAATCCAGTCGGCCAGGTACCTTAACCCTGACCGAGCTACTCGAACCGCCAAAGAAGCGCTTTCGGTGGTTGTCTCCGTTGACCCCGACGACGTTTCAACTCTCACCCCCTCCATCTTCCTCTACTCAGAACGGCGCAAGGTGGAAAAAGCAATCTCCGCCAACCGCTACACACAATGCTGCAACTGCTGCCGCTTCGGCCACGCCGCCGCCCGGTGCAAACAAAAACACCCATCCTGCCCCATTTGTGCGCTTCACCATACCAAGGCCGCCCACAGGTGCCAGAACCCCACCTGCCCTAAAGGGGGCAATGAAAGGCCCGTTGCCGAATGCTGCCCCACCTCACCGCCCCACTGTGCCAACTGCGGCAACGACCATACCGCCTACGCCAAGGAATGCAAGTCCCGCCCCATCCCCCCTCCTCGCCCCGTGCCCCGCCGGAGTCAGTCAGCTCCGCCTCATCCTCGGACAGTCAAGAGTCCATGGATGTGGAAGAAGATGGCCCACCAGCATCCACTACTCCCCAGGCCCGTCCAACCACCGATCCTAGCCCTGCCACCCCCGCCCGTAACCGCCGTTCATGTGCCACCTACAGGCGCGATGGGTCCTGCTCCCTCAGGCCCCCCCGCGCCCCCGTAACTCCTGTCAACCGTCGGGGTCGTCCCCGCCATGATTACCACCCAATCCTCTGATAGAACCGTGAGGCTGGCCCCCACGCCCAAAATCACACTCATTCAACATAACAGCCTGGGAAGCTGGGATGTGTTTCTTTCATTATTTTCGTCATTTTCAATGCGCCATCCTCCACAGCTGGTTTTTTTGCAAGACCCTCCATCCTCCAAGGGCTTTTTACCTACTTTCAATGGGTACAAGTCATTCGCCCCTCCCTTGCCCCTCCCCAAGGTGGCCTGCTATATCTCCACGGAATTTTTAAAGTCCAACCCCGTACTTCCAAGCTTCACGCCGGACGTGAACGACTGCATGCATATTGACATCTACACCCCTTCAGGATGCTTCGGCACCAGTTTTCCTCGCTTCCGCCTGGCGAATATTTATTCATGCTCCAGGTACCCACAACTGCACACAGTTAAACCAGACCAAATTTTTGTTTCCCTCGACGTTCCCTACCTCGTAGTAGGGGATTTCAACATCCACAGCCCGCGCACCGACCCCCTCCGCCTCCCCTCCTCTCAGGAAGCCTCCATCGCCGACCCCTACTTTGACAAAGCCGACGACCTCAGCTTTACCTGCATCAACATCCAGGGGAATACACCCGCTACCCCTCTCTGGCCCCCACAGGCCCAGCGTCATAGACCTGGCCTTCGCGAACCCCGCCATGATTCCCTTCGTACACAATTGGAACACCACATCTCTACCCTCCACCGGATCAGACCACGTCCCCATCTCCATCTCTCTCTCTGCTCCCTCCGTCAGGCCCCCCCCCCCAGGCCAAATGGGACCTCTGGACTGGACAGCCCTGGAACCCACACTCAAGGCCTTCCGCGTCCCCCCGCCCCCTCCACACCCCTCCCCCCAGCAGTTTGACTCCTGGTTCTCAGCCTCCCTGTCCTGCCTAACCTCATCTCTTAGAACGGCCGCCCCCACATCACGACCATCGGCCAAATCCAAGCCATGGTGGACACCTCCCCTTACTGCGCTCCGCAAGGAGTACAACAAAGCCATGAGGAAAGCAAAGAAGCTACAAACCACACAAGCAAGGGAAACGGCAGACTCTCAAGGAATGGATATTTCAAAGCTATCAAACGCGCCAAGTCCACATACTGGGCTGACTTCCTCGCTAAGACCACCCCCAACAACATCTGGACCGCCAAGAAGCTAGTCAACCCCAGACAGGGGTAAGGTTCCCATCTCTCCCAGACGCAAACGATCCCACTTCTATCAACAACGCCCTCCTCGCCCACTTCTTCCCGCCTCGGCCAGAACCCCCGCCCAGGGGGAGACTCTCGCCCATACCCAACACGCCCCCCTCACTCAGGAAGAAATCTCCCTGGCCCTTGCCAAATCCTCGCCCTCGTCGGCTCCAGGACCAGACGAAATACCCTACTCCGTTTGGAAACACATTCACAGACACTACCCTGACATACTTTTAAATCTCCTGAACCCCCTCCTGGTATATGGGTACCACCCTCCTTCGCTAAAGATCGCCAACGGAGTCGTGTTGGATAAGCCAGGCAAGGCCTCCTACGACTCCCCCGCGTCCTTCCGCATCATAGTTTTACTAAAAACCGTCTCCAAGATCTTGGAAAGAATCATGGCGACCCGTCTTTTTGCTCTGGCTAAGCTATCTGGCCTACTCCACCCCAACCAGTGTGGTTCCGTGCCAGGCCTAGGCACCTTCGATGCCTGCACCACCCTAGTCCACGAAGTTAAAACCCTCCAACGCACCCACCGCAAGGTATCCTCCCTCTTCCTCGACATCAAGGCTCGTTTCGATAACGTCGACGCCCTCACCCTCCGCAAACGCCTCCTGGATAAAAACACCCCAAGTACATGGTAGACTGGGTCTCCTCCTTCCTCTCAGAGCGGAGATGCACTTTGTTTACCAAGGCTCTCCAAAAACCCCCTCCCCGGTCACAGTTGGTACCCCTCAGGGGTCCCCCATCTCTCCTCTCTTGTTCCTCATTTACGTGGCACCCCTCCACGCAGACATAAAAGGAGGCCTTATGCTTTCCTACGTCGATGACTTTGCGCTCACAGTCTCCACCCCCTCCTACCGGTCCAATGTACGCCGACTACAAAGCCTGTTCACATCCTATCCCAACGGCCACAACCCTGGGTATGTCCTTTTCCATCCCAAAAACAGAACTCATCCACTGGCGTACCCCAAGCCAAAGGGGCACCCTCAAAGCCAACCACCCCGTCACCCTCAACGACCAAATCTTTCGCCCCTCCAGTGAAGTAAGATGGCTCGGTTACTGGTTCTCCCCTGCCCTCAACACCACCCACCACTTCGAAAGACGCCTGGCTTTGGCCAATGCTGCGTTCTCCTTTTTAAAAAGAGTCGCCTCTCCAGGGGCGGGGGTCCGCCCTTTCCTCTCACACCGCTCGCCATGGGACTCATCCTCCCAATCCTCACCTACGGCGCGGACCTCTTCGTCCCGAACACCCGCTCCACCACCCGCATGAACTCCTTCTGGCACAGAGTCCAGAGGTGGACCACCAACTGCTCTTCGCCACCCCATCCCAATACTTTCAAGGGAAGCATGCCTCCCGCCCCTTGGCCCTTACAGCAGACACAAGAGACGCATCGCGGCACTCAGACTATGCTGCTCACCTCCCACCCTCAATCCCGCGGCCGCCCGCCTTCCCCCTACTTTCCCCTCCCTGTCGCAATTCAGGGCCACTGACTCAGCCCGACCACTGGCTGACAAGGCAGGCCCGATGTACCGCCCCTTGGCTGGAACACTCCGGTCCCCACCCCCCCTTGAGGAGACACCTCCCCATCGACGACCTCGCGCACATGGCCTTCCCCCTCGGACACGGCTTCCCTCGCTTCCCCCAGATCGGAAAAACACCCCTCCCCCCGACAGAAGACATCCCGCCCCCGACCCTCATGGCACGAACCTATGCCGTACTCAAGGAGAGGGCTCACAAACTCATGATCCAAGACTGGGACGATTCCCTCCCGGCACCCCCCTATTACACGTACACCGCCTCCACGACCCCCCACCCCTTCATGGGGCTCGACAAGTTCGCCGCCAGCCGCATACACCAGATGCGCTCTGGCAAAAGCTACCTGCTAGCCCATCCCACCTGGCGCGATGACGCAGATCGCCCAACCACCTGCCGCCGATGTCTAGAAGCCCCAGAAACCTTCGAACACGCCGTCCTACACTGCCCTGCCAGGGCTGAAGCCAGACACTCCCATCTAAGTGGGGTCGAAAGCCTCTCGCCTGAGAGCTCAATTTGGAATCACCCACCCTCCCTCTCAGCTCTCCGGAGTTTCATCCTAGACACCCGCACCGGGTTCCCCCCGAGGACCCTTCCTCCCTTGAAGAATAAGACCCGCTCCCACTACCCCCTCCCAAAACACGCCACCCCTTGCCCCCCATCCTACGACCGAGGCTTTTGTTTTTTGTAATTTTCTTTACGTGAAGGTTTACGAGTTACGAAGTGTGTTGGATTTTCCCTATATTGTTATGTTTTTGACAGACGAGGCCGACGGTTTTTGGTCTCACTACTTAGTACTATCAGGGCGTGGGATATGGTTTCTTTTGTGAATGTTTTTGCTTTATAGGTTTTGTTTTTTCCAAAGCCTCCGCTACATGAAGCTTTTTGTACCTTAAAACAATGAACGCATGATATAAAAAAAAAAAAAAAAAAAAAAAAGGCCTCTTGGTTGAGACACGAACCATCTCCTCTACACCTCCGGCGATTGAAATCTCAACACCACGAGAAATCATCGTCAACATCCTTTCTTCACGCACTCTCAGTGAGCTGCACCCCCCCCCTATGATAGATTCGGACTTGGGCACCGTTTCTTAGGGCCTGTCCCATCCACCTTTCGCTTTTGTTTGCGTCTTCGCTTAGCATTTGCACGGTCGGCAACACCCTCGCGTCCATGTTACAGACGGCTGGGATCAAGGTTCGCAGTAAGAGAAACTTTCACAGGCTACGGTCATTTCTCTACTCTCTTCGATTACGTTTCGCTCGAGGCTGCCTAGTCAGACACGCACACGTTCCGATAGTTCCTACGATACTTGGTCTACCCCTCCTCTCCCCGCTCGGTTCGTCCCGTGGCTCGGTTACAGCCAAACATCCTTCATTAGCTGGCATTCTTACTGCCACGGGCACCCCCATCCCTGGCGCGGCTCGGCCACCCCTCGGTTACGCTCGGTCATGGTATTGCACTGCCTCCTTGGACGATGTCAACACCTTGGGTTACGGAGTAATGTGATGGATTTGCTTGGTTTTAGCTTTGCTGTCCCCCGTTCTGTGTTCTGTAGTTTTGGCTGAATTTTCACGGTCGGGTTTCTGTTAGAGTACTCTGGGATATTAATGGGTTTCTTTTGTTATTATGTCAAGGGGGAGTTTTCGGGTCCGGTTTTCCTGTTGTCTCCTGCTTGTCGTGTTGGTGATTTATTTCTGTTGTCTACTTAGCCGATAGGGGTTTTTTGTCTTCGCGGCGGGATCGTGCGGTTGGTTCCATACCAGAGGGACTTGGGATGATGGTTTTTTCCGGTGGTCCGAGGAGGATTTCTTTCACAGGGGTTTTTCCTTACCATAGCTACGCTGCACGTAGCCTTTGTCCCCGTAGTTGATAAATCAAAGCGCATGATACAAAAAAAAAAAAAAAAAAGGCCTCTTGGTTTAGACACGAACCATCTCCTCTACACCTCCGGCGATTGAAATCTCAACACCACGAGAAATCATCGTCAACATCCTTTTTCCAACGCACTCTCAGTGAGCTGCACCCCCCCCTATGATAGATTCGGACTTGGGCACCCGTTTCTTAGGGCCTGTCCCATCCCCTCTCTTCGCTTTTGTTTCGCGTCCTCGCTTAGCATTTGCACGGTCGGCAACACCCTCGCGTCCATGTTACAGACGGCTGGGATCACGGTTCGCAGTAAGAGAAAACTTTCACAGGCACGGTCGATTTCTCTACTCTCTTCGATTACGTTTCGTCGAGGCTGCCTAGTCAGACACGCACACGTTTCCGATAGTTCCTACGATACTTGGGTCTACCCCTCCTCTCCTCCGCTTGGTTCGTCCCGTGGCTCGGTTACAGCCAAACTCCTCTCATTAGCTGGCACTCTTACTGCCAACGGCACCACCCATCCCTGGCGGCGGGCTCGGTCGCACCCCTCGGTTACGCTCGGTCATGGTATTGCACTGCCTCCTTGGACGATGTTAACGCCTTGGGTTACGGATAATGTGATGGATTTGCTTGGTTTTAGGCTCCTGTCCCCCGTTCTGTGTTCTGTAGTCTTGGCTAAAATTTCCCGGTCGGGTTTCTGTTAGAGCACTTGGGATATAAACGGAGTTTCTTTTGTACTTTGTTTTAAGGGGAGGAGTTTTCGGGTCCGGTTTTCCTGTTGTCTCCTGCCTGTCGTGTTGGTGATTTATTTCTGTTGTCTACTTAGCCGATAGGGGTTTTTTGTCTTCGCGGCGGATTCTGCGGTTGGTTCCATACCAGAGGGACTTGGGATGATGGTTTTTTCCGGTGGTCCGAGGAGGATTTCTTTGCAGGGGTTTTTGCTTACCATAGCACCGCTACGTAGCTTTTGTACCCGTAGTAGATAATAAAGCCATGATAAAAAAAAAAAAAAAAAAAAAAAGGCCTCTTGGTTTAGACAAGCTTCTCGCCCTCTACTTTCCCCCCCCTACATTTCAAAACTCTTCTACAAACCCGTTTCGCTTCCGGGACACACGCCAGCACACCCCCGCCCCCCTCCGTCCCATGTCGGAAATACCTCCCATCCCCCCAGGCAACCAAGAGCTGGCAGCCGCCATCTCGCGACCTCCACACCACGGAACACCCAAATCCCCCCATCCCCTTCCCCAGTTCCCAGACCCTCTCCCCCCCTTGCTTTCCTCGCGGATATCTTTAGGCAGACGAGGGATGAACTACGCCTCCCCCCCAACCTGGTCCCCGACCTCTCCGACTCCAGCCTGCAATCCATCACCCCCGGCGAGGGCTCCATCCTCTCCATCCTCTGCTCAACTGTCTCTGGCATTGTAGCCATCACCACTCAACTCGAGTCCATCACAAACAAGTCGACGATCTTAGAAATGAGAACGGCGAGCTCCGCACCCAATCCACGACCTTTCCTCCCACATCACAAATGCCTCCGTAACCCCGGAAGACCTCACCCCGATCACCTCGGCCCTACGTGACCTGTCACATAGGGTCTCGGCCCCCACACCAGCCCCACCCACCGACCCCCGGCCCCGGCTAAAAACAATCAGCCCACCCACCCATCCTACCCGTCGCCCCACAAGGCCCCACCACCCAGCAAAAATCCCTCACAGCCCCACCCCCCCCCCCCCCCCCCATTAACCCCGCAATCCACTGCCCCTACTATGACACAAGACTGGGCAAAATGTTCGGTAACCCCGAGCTTTATGCAAAGGCCTTCCCCCACTCCTGGGAAGCGGAACAATTCCGCGCCGGAGAATATGACCTGTCTGCTTTCACAGACGCCACCCTTCACCCGGATTACAAACCCAGAAACCAACCAACCTACGCCCAGGCGGCCGGCTCCGGCGGAAGGAGCGGGAAAAAGAACCCAAGCAAGCCAAAGCAACAGAGGTTGCGAGTAACGAGGACAGAGCCTTAAAGGCTTCTGCCCCCCCCTCCCCTTTGCTTCAAGACAGTTCTTCGCACCACCTCGTCCCCTGCCCCCACGCCCTTCAAGACGTATCGCTCGCTCCCTCCCCGACATTGTCGCCAATACCCTCACAGACTCAAACTGCCTCCTCCCGAATGGTTTTTTCGCCAAGGTCAATGACCGAGGGTAGTCTCACTCACTTGTACCGACCCACAAACACCCGCTTCTTCCTACTCCCCCTACTTCGATGTGCTTACAAGACGCCTCAACCAAGCCTTCCCAACAGGCGACAACCCCTGGCTCCCCTTCTGCCTCGCCCCGACCGCTATACAGCTGGTCATACACAGCATCCCCACCGATGAGAAGCCCGAAGACGACGAGCAGCTTTACCCCATCTCAAAGCATCTATTGGTTTCGCGAAAGCGGTCCAGATCCAGTCGGCCAGGTACCTTAACCCTGACCGAGCTACTCGAACCGCCAAAGAAGCGCTTTCGGTGGTTATCTCCGTTGACCCCAACGACGTTCCAACCCTCACCCCTTCCATTTTCCTCTACTCAGAACGCTGCAAGGTGGAAAAAGTAATCTCAGCCAACCGCTACACACAATGCTCCAACTGTTGCCGCTTCGGCCACGCCGCACGCCGATGCAGACAAAAACACCCATCCTGCCCCATTTGTACGCTTCACCATACCAAAGCCGCCCACAGATGCCAAAACCCCACCTGCCCAAAGGAGGCAACGAAAGACCTGTGGCCGAATGCTGCCCCACCTCACCGCCCCACTGCGCCAACTGCGGCAACGACCACACCGCTTACTCCAAGAGTGCAAGTCCCGCCCTATCCCACCCGCCCGCCATGTGCCCCCCCCGGTGTCTATCGGCTCCTCCGCATCCTCGGACAGTCAAGAGTCCATGGATGTGGAAGAAGATGGCGTGCCAGCACCCACTACTCCCCAGGCCCACCCAACCTCCGATCCTGGACCTGCCACCCCCCGCCCCGTAACTGCCGTTCATGCGCCACCCACAGGCGCGATAGGTCCCGCTCCCTCAGGACCCCCCGCGCCCCCCGTACTCCAGTAAACCGTCGGGGTCGTCCCCGCCATGACTAACACCCAAACCTCCAACAGCAAGAACGGGCTGGCCCCCGCAACTAATATCACACTCTTCAACACAACAGCCTGGGAAGCTGGGATGTGTTTCTTTCTTTATTTTGGTCATTATAATGCGCCATCCTCCGCAACTGGTCTTCTGCAAGACCCCCCGTCCTCCAAAGGCTTTTTACCTACTTTCAATGGGTACAAGTCATTCGCCCCCCCCTCGCCCCTCCCCAAGGTGGCTTGTTATGTTTCCACAGAATTTTTGAAATTCAACTCCGTACTTCCAGTGTTCACGCCGGATGTGAGCGACTGCATGCATATTGATGTTTATACCCCCTCAGGTTGCTTCGGCACAAAATTTCCTTGCTTCCGCCTGGCGAATATTTATTCACGCTCGAGATACCCACAACCCCACACGGTTAAACCAGACCAAATTTTTGTTCCCCTTGATGTTCCCTACCTGGTAGTGGGGGATTTCAACATCCACAGCCCCCGCACCGACCCCCTCCGCCTCCACTCTTCTCAGGAGGCTTCCATCGCCGACCCCTAATTTGACAGGGCCGATGACCTCAGCTTTACCTGCATCAACACACCAGGGGAATACACCCGATACCCCCTTTCTGGCCCCCACAGACCTAGCGTCATAGACCTAGCCTTTGCCAACCCCGCCATGACCCCTTTCATACACAATTGAATACCTCATCCATACCCTCCACAGGATCGGACCACGTCCCTATCTCCATCTCCCTTTCAGCCCCTCTCCGCATACCCCTCCCCCCCAAGCCAAGTGGGACCTCTTGGATTGGACTGTCCTAGAACCTACCCTCAAGGCCTTCAGCGTCCCCCCGCCCCCCCCACACCCTTCCCCCCAGCAGTTTGACTCCTGGTTCTCAGCTTCCCTGTCCTGCCTACCTCAACCCTTAGAATGGCAGCCCCCACATCACGACCTTCGCCAAATCCAAACCATGGTGGACCCCCCTCCTCACCGCCCTCCGAAGGAATACAACAAGGCTACAAGAAAGCAAAGAAACTCCAAAAGACAAGCAAGGGAAACGGCAAACTCTCCAGGAATGGCTACTTCAAAGCCATCAAACGCGCCAAATCAGCATACTGGGCCGATTTCCTCGCTAAAACCACCCCCAACAACATCTGGACCGCCAAGAAGCTGGTTACCCCCAGGCAGGCAGTACGTTTCCCCTCCCTCCCAGACGCCAACGACCCCACCTCCATCAACAACGCCCTCCTCGCCCACTTCTTCCCGCCTCGGCCAGAACCCCCGCCCAGGGGGAGGCTCTCGCCCATGCCCGACGCACCCCCCTCACTCGAGATGAAATCTCCTCGGCCCTCGCCAAGTCCTCACCTCCTCCGCCCCAGGGCCGGACGATATACCCTACTCCGTCTGGAAACACATCCACAAGCACTACCCTGACATCCTTCTAGATCTCCTAAACCCCCTTCTGACGTATGGTTACCACCCTCCCTCGCTGAAAATCGCCAATGGCGTCGTCTTGGACAAACCAGGCAAAGCCTCCTACGACTCTCCAGCATCCTTCCGCATCATAGTTCTACTAAAAACCGTTTCCAAGATCCTGGAAAGGATCATGGCGGCCCGGCTCTTTCGTTGGCCACGTCATCTGGCCTGCTCACCCCCAACCAATGTGGATCCGTGCCAGGCTTAGGCACTTTCGACGCCTGCACCACCCTGGTCCACGAAGTCAAAACCCTTCAACGCACCCACCGCAAGGTATCCTCCCTCTTCCTTGACATCAAAGCCGGCTTCGACAACGTCGACGCCCTCACCCTCCGCAAGCGTCTCTTGGACAAAAACACCCCCAAATACATGGTCGACTGGGTCTCCTCCTTCCTGTCAGAAGGAAGTGCACACTAGTTTACCAAGGCTCCCCCAGACCCCCTCCCCAGTCACAGTCGGAACCCCTCAAGGCTCCCCAATTTCTCCTCTATTGTTTCTCATATACGTGCACCCCTCCATGCCGATATCAAGGGAGGCCTTATGCTTTCCTACGTCGACGACTTTTCGCTCACAGTCTCCTCCCCCTCCTACCGGTCCAATGTGCGCCGGCTACAAAGCCTTTTCTCATCCCTATCCCGACGCGCCGCAGCTTTGGGTGTGTCCTTTTCCATCCCAAAAACGAACTCATCCATTGGCGTACCCCAAGCCAAAGAGGCTCCCTCAAATCCAACCACCCTGTACCCTAATGACCAGATCTTCCCCCCTCCGAGGAGGTGAGGTGGCTCGGCTACTGGTTCTCCCCCGCCCTCACCACCACCAATCACTTTGAGAGACGCCTGGCTTTGGCCAACGCTGCTTTTCCTTCCTAAAAGAGTCGCCTCCCGGGAGCGGGAGTCCGCCCTTCCTCTCACACCGGCTCGCCATGGGACTCATCCTCCCAATCCTCACATACGGCGCAGACCTTTTCGTCCCAAATGCCCGCTCCACCACCGCATGAGCTCCTTCTGGCACAGGGTCCAAAGATGGACCACCAACTGCTTTTTCGCCACCCCATCCCGATACTGTCCAGGGAGGCATGCCCCCCCCCATAGGTCCTTACTGCAGGCATAAGAGACGCACCGCGGCTCTCAGGCTCTGCTGCTCACCCCCTACGCTCAACCCCGCGGCAGCCCGCCTACCGCCCACCTTTCCCTCCTATCTAGTTTAGGGCCCCCGACACCTGCCGGCCAATGACTGTCGGCCTCTCATCCGTTTACCTCCCCCTCAGCTGGAAAACCCCGGTCCCCTCCCCCCCCATGAGGAGACATCTCCCCATCGACGAACTCGCACATTTAGCCTTCCCCCTCGTCACGGCTTCCCTCGTTTCCCCCAGATCGGGAGCCACCCTCCCCCAGACAGAAGACATCCCACCCCCGACCCTCATGGCAGGACCTACGCCACTCTCAAAAGAGGTCTCAGAAACTCTTACTCCAAGACTGGGAGAATCCCTCCCGGCGCCCCCCTACTACGCTATCCGCCTCTACGACCCCCCATCCGTTCATGGGGCTCGACAAATTCGCCGCCAGCCGCATACACCAAATGGCGCTGGCAAAAGCTACCTGCTGGCCACCCTACCTGGCGCGACGACCCAGACCGCCCGCCCACCTGCCCCCGGTGTCAAGAAGCCCCAGAAACCTTCGAACACGCCATCCTACGCTGCCCGCCAGAGCTGAAGCCAGACACTGCCACCTAAGTGCGGTCGAAAGCCTCTCGCCCGAGAGCCCAATTTGGAACCACCCCCCTCCCTCTCAGCCCTCGGAGCTTCATCCTAGACACCCGCACCGGGTTCCCCCCCGGTGACCCCCCCCCCTCGAAGAATAACCTCTCCCACCACCCCCCCACAGCATAATACCCCCCCATCGCCCCCCACCCTACGACCGCATGTTGCGTTTGTAAAGTTTCCTTTGTAAAGTTTACGAAGCGAAGTATGTTGGATTTTTCCTATATTTTTATGTTTTTGACAGACGAGGCCGATGGTTTATGGCTTCACTACTTAGTACTACCAAGGCGTGGGAAATGGTTTCTTTTGTTATATGTTTTTGCTTTATAGGTTTTGTTTTTTCCATAGCCACCGCTACATGAAGCTTTTTGTACCTTAAAACAATGAACGCATGATATAAAAAAAAAAAAGAAAAAAAAAGGCCTCTTGGTTTAGATACGAACCATCTCCTCTACACCTCCGGCGATTGAAATCTCAACACCACGAGAAATCATCGTCAACATCCTTTCTCCAACGCACTCTCAGTGAGCTGCACCCCCCCCCTATGATAGATTCGGACTTGGGCACCCGTTTCTTAGGGCCTGTCCCATCCACCCTTTCGCTTTTGTTGCGCGTCTCGCTTAGCATTTGCACGGTCGGCAACACCCTCGCGTCCATGTTACAGACGGCTGGGATCACGGTTCGCAGTAAGAGAAAACTTTTCACCAGGCACGGTCGATTTCTCTACTCTCTTCGATTACGTTTCGTTCGAGACTGCCTAGTCAGACACGCACACGTTCCGATAGTTCCTACGATACTTGGGTCTACCCCTCCTCTCCTCCTCTCGGTTCGTCCCGTGGCTCGGTTACAGCCAAACATCCTCTCATTAGCTGGCATCTTACTGCCAATGGCACCACCCATCCCTGGCGGCGGGCTCGGTCGCACCCCTCGGTTACGCTCGGTCATGGTATTGCACTGCCTCCTTGGACCATGTCAACGCCTTGGGTTACGGAGTAATGTGATGGATTTGCTTGGTTTTAGCGCTTCTGTCCCCCGTTCTGTGTTCTGTAGTTTTAGGCTAAAATTTCACGGTCGGGTTTCTGTTAGAGCACTTGGGATATAAATGGAGTTTCTTTTGTACTTTGTTTTAAGGGGAGGAGTTTTCGGGTCCGGTTTTCCTGTTGTCTCCTGCCTGTCGTGTTGGTGATATATTTCTGTTGTCTACTTAGCCGATAGGGGTTTTTTGTCTTCGCGGCGGGATTCTGCGGTTGGTTCCACACCAGAGGGACTTGGGATGATGGTTTTTTCCGGTGGTCCGAGGGGATTTCTTTTCACAGAGGGTTTTTCTTTATCATAGCACCGCTACATGTAGTCTTTGTCCCTGTAGTAGTTAATACAATCGCACATGATACAAAAAAAAAAAAAAAAAAAAGGCCTCTTGGTTTAGACAAGCTTCTCGCCCTCTACTTCCCCCCCCTTCATTTCAAAACTCTTCTACAAACCCATTTCGCTTCCGGGACACACACCAGCACACCCCCGCCCCCTCCGTCCCATGTCGGAAATACCTCCCATCCCCCCAGGCAACCAAGAGCAGGCGGCCGCCATCTAGCGAGCCTCCACACCACGGAACACCCAAATCCCCACATCCCCTTCCCCAGTTCCCAGACCCTCTCCCCCCTCGCTTTCCTCGCGGATATCTTTAGGCAGACGAGGGATGAACTACGCCTCCCCCCCAACCTGGTCCCCGACATCTCCGACTCCAGCCTGCAATCCATCACCCCCGGCGAGGGCTCTATCCTCTCCATCCTCTGCTCAACTGTCTCTGCCATTGTAGCCTTCACCACTCAACTCGAGTCCATCACAAAACAAGTCGACGATCTTAGAAATGAGAACGGCGAACTCCGCTCCCGAATCCACGACCTTTCCTCCCACATCACAAAGGCCTCCGTAACCCCGGACGACCTACCCCGATCACCTCGGCCCTACGTGACCTGTCACATAGGGTCTCGGCCCCCACACCAGCCCCACCCACCCGACCCCCGGCCCCGGCTAAAAACAATCAGCCCACCCACCCATCCCGCCCTATCGCCCCACATGGCCCCACCACCCAGCAAAAATCCCTCACAGCCCCACCCCCGCCCCCCCCTCTCGCCCCCATTAACCCCTCAATTCACTGCCCCTACTACGACACAAGACTGGGCAAAATGTTCGGTAACCCCGAGCTTTACGCAAAGGCCTTCCCCCACTCCAGGGAAGCGGAACAATTCCGCGCCGGAGAATATGACCTGTCTGCTTTCACAGACGCCACCCTGCACCCGGATTACAAACCCAGAAACCAACCAACCTACGCCCAGGCGGCCAGCTCCGGCGGAAAGAGCGGGAAAAAGAAACCCAAGCAAGCCAAAGCAACAGAGGTTGCGAGTAACGAGGACAGAGCCTTAAAGGCTTCTGCCCCCCCCCTCCCCTTTACTTCAAGACGGTTCTTCGCACCACGCTCGTCTCCTGCCCCCCACGCCCTCTCAAGACGTATCGCTCGCTCCCTCCCCGACATTGTCGCCAATACCATCACCGACTCAAACTGCCTCCTCCCGAAGGGTTTTTTCGCCAAGGTCAATGACCGAGGCGCAGTCTCACTCACTTGCACCGACCCACAGACACCCGCTTCCTCCTACTCCCCCTACTTCAATGTGATTACAAGACGCCTCAACCAAGCCTTCCCAACAGGGGACAACCCCTGGCTCCCCTTCTGCCTCGCCCCGAACGCTATACAGCTGGTCATACACAGCATCCCCACCGATGAGATGCCCGAAGACGATGAGCAGCTTTACCCCCATCTCAAAGCATCTATTGGTTTCGCGAAAGCGGTCCAGATCCAGTCGGCCAGGTACCTTAACCCTGACCGAGCTACTCGAACCGCCAAAGAAGCGCTTTCGGTGGTTATCTCCGTTGACCCCAACGACGTTCCAACCCTCACCCCTTCCATCTTCCTCTACTCAGAACGCCGCAAGGTGGAAAAAGCAATCTCAGCCAACCGCTACACACAATGCTCCAACTGTTGCCGCTTCGGCCACGCCGCAGCCCGGTGCAAGCAAAAACCCCCATCCTGCCCCATTTGTGCGCTTCACCATACCAAATCCGCCCATAGGTGCCAAAACCCCACCTGCCCTAAAGGAGGCAACGAAAGACCCGTGGCCGAGTGCTGCCCCACCTCAGCTCCCCACTGCGCCAACTGCGGCAACGACCACACCGCTTACTCCAAGGAATGCAAGTCCCGCCCTATCCCCCCGGCCCGCCCTGTGCACCCCCCGGAGTCTATCGGCTCCTCCGTATCCTCGGACAGTCAAGAGTCCATGGATGTGGAAGAAGATGGCCTGCCAGCGCCCACTACTCCCCAGGCCCTCCCAACCTCCGATCCTGGCCATGCCACCCCCCTCCCCGTAACTGCCGTACATGCGCCCCCCGTAACTCCAGTAAACCGTCGGGGTCGTCCCCGCCATGACTAACACCCTAACCTCCAGCAACATGAAGGGGCCGGCCCCTGCGCCTAACATCACGCTCATTCAACACAACAGCCTGGGAAGCAGGGATGTGTTCCTTTCTTTATTTTCGTCATTTATAATGTGCCATCCGGCGCAACTGGTCTTCTTGCAAGACCCTCCATCCTCCAAAGGCTTTTTACCCACTTTCAGGGGATACAAGTCATTCGCCCCCCCCTCGCCCCTCCCCAAGGTGGCCTGTTATGTTTCCACAGAATTGTTGAAATTCAACTCCGTAATTCCAGTGTTCACGCCGGACGTGAGCGACTACATGCATATTGATATTTATACCCCCTCAGGTTGCTTCGGCACAATATTTTCTTGCTTTCGCCTGCCGAATATTTATTCCCGCTCCAGATACCCACAACCTCACACGGTTAAACCAGACCAAATTTTTGTTCCCCTTGATATTCCCTACCTGGTAGTGGGGGATTTCAACATCCACAGCCCCCGCACCGACCCCCTCCGCCTCCCCTCTTCTCAGGAGGCTTCCATCGCCGACACCTACTTTGACAGAGCCGATGACCTCAGCTTTACCTACATCAACACACCAGGAGAATACACCCGGTACCTCCTTTCTGGCCCCCACAGACCTAGCGTCATAGACCTGGTCTTTGCCAACCCCCCATGACCCCTTTCGTATACAATTGGAATATCTCATCCATACCCTCCACAGGATCGGACCACGTCCCCATCTCCATCTCCCTTTCAGCCCCTATCCGGCACACCCCTCCCCCTCAAGCCAAGTGGGACCTCTTGGATTGGACTGTCCTAGAACCTACCCTCAAGGCCTTCCGCGTCCCCCCTCCAGCCCCACACCCCTCCCCCCAGCAGTTTGACTCCTGGTTCTCAGCTTCCGCGTCCTGCCTGACCTCAACCCTTAGAATGGCAGCCCCCACATCACGACCTTCGGCCAAATCTAAACCATGGTGGACCCCCCTCCTCACCGCCCTCCGTAAGGAATACAACAAAGCTACAAGAAGAGCAAAGAAACTCCAAAACACACAAGCAAGGGAAACGGCAAGACTCTCGAGGAATGGCTACTTCAAGGGCATCAAACGCGCCAAATCAGCATACTGGGCCGATTTCCTCGCCAAGACCACCCCCAACAACATTTGGACCGCCAAGAAGCTGGTTACCCCCAGGCAGGCTGTACGTTTCCCCTCCCTCCCAGACGCCAACGACCCCGCCTCCATCAACAACGCCCTCCTCCTCCACTTCTTCCCATCTCGGCCAGAACCCCCGCCCAGGGGGAGTCTCTCGCCCATACCCGACGTACCCCCCCTCACTCGAGATGAAATCTCCTCGGCTCTCGCCATGTCCTCACCCTCCCCCGCCCCAGGGCCGGACGATATACCCTATTCCGTCTGGAAATACATCCACAAGCACTACCCCGACATCCTTCTAGACCTTTTAAAACCCCTTCTAACGTATGGCTACCACCCTCCCTCGCTGAAAATCACCAATGGCGTCGTCTTGGACAAACCAGGCAAAGCCTCCTACGACTCTCCAGCATCCTTCCGCATCATAGTTCTACTAAAAACCGTTTCCAAGATCCTGGAAAGGATCATGGCGGCACGGCTCTTTTCGTTGGCCACGTCATCTGGCCTGCTTCACCCCAACCAATGTGGATCCGTGCCAGGCTTAGGCACTTTTGACGCCTGCACCACCCTGGTACACGAAGTCAAAACCCTTCAACGCACCCACCGCAAGGTATCCTCTCTCTTCCTCGACATCAAAGCCGGCTTCGATAACGTCAACGCCCTCCCACTCCGCAAGCGTCTCTTAGACAAAAATACCCCCAACAACATGGTCGACTGGGTCTCCTCCTTCCTGTCAGAACGGAAGTGCATACTAGTTTACCAAGGCTCCCCCAGGACCCCCTCCCCAGTCACAGTCGGAACCACGCAAGGCTCTCCGATTTCTCCTCTACTATTCCTCATATACGTGGCACCCCTCCATGCCGATATTAAGGGAGGCCTTATGCTTTCCTACGTCGACGACTTTTCGCTCACTGTCTCCTCCCCCTCCTACCGGTCCAATGTGCGCCGGCTACAAAGCCTCTTCTCATCCCTATCCAGGTGCGCCGCAGCTTTGGGTGTGTCCTTTTCCATACCAAAAACAGAACTCCTCCATTGGCGTACCCCAAGCCAAAGAGGTTCCCTCAAATCCAACCACCCCGTTACCCTTAATGACCAGATCTTCCGCCCCTCCGAGGAGATGAGGTGGCTCAGTTACTGGTTCTCCCCCGCCCTCACCACCACCAATCACTTTGAGAGACGCCTGGCTTTGGCCAACGCTGTTTTTTCCTTCCTAAAGAGGGTCGCCTCCCCGGGGGCGGGAGTCTGCCCTTTCCTCTCACACCGGCTCGCCATGGGACTCGTCCTCCCAATCCTCACATACGGCGCAGACCTCTTTGTCCTCAATGCCCGCTCCATCACCCGCATGAACTCCTTCTGGCACAGGGTGCAAAGATGGACCACCAACTGCTTTTTCGCCACCGCCATCCCGATACTGTCCAGGGAGGCATGCCTCCCCCCCATAGGTCCCTACTGCAGGCATAAGAGACGCACTGCGGCTCTCAGGCTTTGCTGCTCACCCCCGACGCTCAACCCCGCGGCAGCCCGCCTCCCGCCCACCTTTCCCTCCCTATCTAGTTTTAGGGCCCCCGACACCTGCCGGCCAATGACTGTCGGCCTCTCATCCGTTTACCTCTCCCTCAGCTGGAAAACCCCGGTCCCCTCCCCCCCCATCAGGAGACACCTCCCCATCGACGAACTCGCACATTTAGCCTTCCCCCTTGGTCACGGCTTCCCTCGTTTCCCCCAGATCGGGGGAGCCACCCTCCCCCAGGCAGAGGACATCCCACCCCCGACCCTCATGGCACGAACCTATGCCACTCTCAAAGAGAGGTCTCAGAAACTCTTCCTCCAAGACTGGGAAGAGTCCCTCCCGGCGCCCTCCTACTACGCGTATTCCGCCTCTACGACCCCCCATCCATTCATGGGGCTCGACAAATTCGCCGCCAGCCGCATACACCAAATGCGCGCCGGCAAAAGCTACCTGCTGGCCCACCCTACCTGGCGCGACGACCCAGCCCGCCCGCCCACCTGCCCCCGGTGTCAAGAAGCCCCAGAAACCTTCGAACACGCCATCCTACGCTGCCCGGCCAGAGCTGAAGCCAGACACCGCCACCTAAGTGCGGTCGAAGGCCTCTCGCCCGAGAGCCCAATTTGGAACCACCCTCCCTCCCTCTCAGCCCTCCGAAGCTTCATCCTAGACACCCGCACCGGGTTCCCCCCCGGTGACCCCCCCCCTCTCGAAGAATAACCGCTCCCACCACCCCCCGCACAGCATAAGACCTCCCCCATCCCCCCCCACCCTACGACTCGCATGTTGCGTTTGTAAAGTTTCCTTTGTAAAGTTTATGAAGCGCGAAGTATGTTGGAATTTCCCTATATTTTTATGTTTTTGACAGACGAGGCCGACGGTTTATGGCTTCACTACTTAGTACTACCAAGGCGTGGGAGATGGTTTCTTTTGTTATATGTTTGTGCTTTATAGGTTTTTGTTTTTTCCATAGCTACCGCTACATGAAGCTTTTTGTACCTTAAAACAATGAACGCATGATATAAAAAAAAAAAAAAAAAAAAAAAAAAGGCCTCTTGGTTTAGAGTTCTTCACGCAATCATCTAAGTTATTTTCCTACAATATACTTTATCTTTACTGTACTACCGGACCGAGGACATAGTGTCTCTCACGAGCTTAGCGATATATGGTACGAGACAGGAGTCTGTATACTCAGCTGTCGTTGTTCGTACAAACTTAAGATAGTGCGATCACTATCGAGGAGAAGGTTACCTGCTGCAAGTATCGCCAGAGGAGAAGAGGATCGTCACAACGGTCCTCGTCGCGAAAGCGACTAATAGCATCCGCTTAGATATTATATACACAGAGAAATTATTGGGGCTGGATTAGGTCATGGGCCAATGGCAAGGAGGAAGGGGAGAACTAAGCCAGAATTAGGAAAGCAGAAGAACTACGGGGAATGGTGGATTGCGGACGTTCGGAGTCGCGAAGAGTTTGTCAATAGGAAATTCAGAACAGGATGTTTGGATCAACAAGGGAACAATGCGTGATGCGAGAGGTAATGCTGGATAAACTATAGGGGAACGGTCAAAGCCGGAATGGACCAGACAATGGCGTGTTTGGGCTGTCGGGAAGCATGATTGAGTCGTGGGGCAGAAATCCATAATGGAAAAATTCCGGGCACGAGAGGTAATGCCGGATAAACTAAAGTAGAAGAGTCAAGCGCGAATGGACCGTGCAACGGCTCAAAGAGGACGAAGTGCGTCCAGAAAACGTTGTATCACAACGAAATTACTGACGCAAAAACAAATGCCCTGTAACCCTGGATTTATTCTGGAGTTATGGGGCATGGACGAGAGATACAACAACTTGAGTTTTATAATTTGGCCCCCCATACCCCCTATCCCTCATGAGGTATGGGGGTCAAATGTGAACTTTTCCTGATGTATATACATTCTTTTCATTATATATTTTCATTTTTATACTCATTTACTATTTCAATCCTACATATATATCTACTGTTTTATTATATTATTAAATTATAATTGCTGTCATAAGACCCGTACGGCCGAGAGGGCTGCTAGTTTTATGTACTGTACTTGTTTGGTATATTTTTAGTGGTAATCTGCTGTATACTCTCAGCAGCCAACTATAGACATCTTGGTTGGCCATATTCCACCGGACTTAGTAAAACCCTAAGTCATCGCAAGGCCTAAGGGGATGTTTGGTTCTCACATTTCGGATTTGGAACTCTGTGGGGCTTTCTGTTAGTTTTCTTAAGTTTGTGTTGATGTTAGAGGAAGAAGAGAGATTACCATAACATAGAGTCTGACCAAGGTTAGAGATAATGTCCACCATTGATTAACAGTGAGATTTTGAATTGAAGGTGTTTTTCAAGAGCGATAGGGGAAGTAAGAGGGTGGAAAAATAGTCCTCCATTATCTGCTTTATCAAGTGCCAGTGTTAGAAGGGTGCGATTGATTCTGGATGTTACTGAAGTGGTGTAGATCATTCAGGAATGCTTCAGACTATTCAGAGGCGTGATGGATTGATTTAGTGTTTCTGCGGTTTACGAGGAGGGTTCTGCCGACATATATTTCTTTTGTCACCACGGGAGTGTGAGGAGGAATCGCGATATCTAGGGGGATACAGAGATAGGTGTCAGGATCTATGGAGGGATTAGGATAAGCTAATTTTGTTACTTATATACGACTATTTATAGTTAAGATTTAGTAGAGTGCGAATGAAGTGAGGAAGCTGCCTCCCATACCGTTCCTATTATACATAGTGCCCATGTTTCAAGCAAAGCTCTCACTCTACTACTCACCGCTACGCTTTCTATTTCATCACTTGAATAATATCAAGGGGTTTGTTTGCTCAGATGCCCAGGATACGCCATCAGATCCAACAATACACCCTATGTGCTGCTGCTCACCAGCTCTTGGAGTGTCTCTATTTGGGAGATCTTACAATTCTTCTATTAGGTAGTTTTATTTTTCGTTTCCGAGTAGCTCGTTCGGCCGTGCCTCTGCCTGAGTAGTGGGTGGAATAGGGTAAGGCATTATATTATTTCCCCCCTTGCTAGGATTGGGGTAGGGATCAGGAGGAATGTTTTCTTTTTAGTAACTTCTAGTGTATGATGATTTCAGTTCACTACCTGATAAGATACTGTGTCGTGAGTTGTGCCATTAAAGCTGCTTCAAGGCTGGCCCAATGTATGATATTTTCGTAGATTTAAGAGAGGAACAATTCGAGTGATCGGGAATGTTTCAAATACGCAGGAGTGTACTTGTAGTAGAACCAGACCATTCAGGATTTGTAACAGAAGCAAGTCATCTTTCATTTTTTTCTGCTGCCCCGCCCATCGCAGGCCCCACCCCTGGATTTAGGGCTCTGGGGAGAGTTGGATTCTACCACTTCGTAGCAGGCTTGATTTGCCCAGCTAGGAATTCTCACATATCATTGCGGGAACGGGCACTTATCTTGCTGTCTTTGAAAAAGTTCGCTTGAGAACAAGTCAAGGACTGTAGTGTTGTGTCTGTTAAATGTTTAATGCATTGCAGGAAGAGACACGTCATTAAAAGAGGGAAAATCGTAAACATTAATCACATAGCAAATAGCCAGGTCTCTTCATGTGTGAGGTAGCAATCGTAGTAGGAATATCAGTGATGGAAAGAAGGTATTTTTGGCTGTGGGAAAAACAGGTGGGTATGTTTATGATAGCGGAGTTTGTGTTTTACTTCTTTGTAATTCCATCTCAATTTCTTTCTACTAGGATCATAGTACTGCTCACCATACCGAAATCCCATGGCACCAATGGAGTGAGGGGGTATCCTGAATGACTGCCACGACCTCGAGACGAACTTCTGATACACAATCAATATATATCGGAAATGATGGCGTTGACATCCTCAATGCTTTCAGGGTGTTTGTAGGGGGATAAGGACAGGAGTTTATTGTGTGAGGTGATATTACAGCAGGGGCTCTACCGTTGGGGTGTTCCAGCACCGACACAGCAGCCTACTAGTAAATGTTGTGCCTTTAGAACTCAGATCTTTATCTCACACTGCCAACTAGTCTATCAAGCCTGGGTTGTGGTGCATCACTTTAAGCCAAGACCATGCTTCCGGGCCTCCACTTGCAGTCAAGCAGGCAATATCCGACTCCTATGATTTTTCCAGAGGAGGAGGAATCTATAAGTTAATCGGCATTGGAATCAGGTCTCGTCCTGTTGGCCCACACGGAAGCGCCTCTTCTAGGTCCCCTCCCTGCGCCGTTACACCAGAGTACTACATTAGAGATCCGTTCTCAGCTTAGCATCTAGCTTAAGGAAACTTGTAGGGGTTTGTGGAGGTTCACAGGTTGTGTGTTACGGGACTTCCTTCCTTGCTGTGGAAGCGCTTCAGTCGTGATTGGGTAGCCGGAAGGGTAATCCATAAGCATCGCAATTACACCCTCCGAGGTATTTACCGGAATTTTCGTAGGTTTCTATTAACTTGAAGACTGGGTCTGGCCTAGTGGGCGTTGACAAACGATGGTGATAGGATTGGACACATTACCGACAAGTGTTTGCCAACTACTGTGCCTGTTGGGCTCGATCTAGGGAGTGAGGTCAGCCAGGTAATGGGCAATAGTGCCACGGTGAGGACATCTGCGGTGGGGAAAGTCTTGATACTAGAGTATATAGCCTCGGGCGCCGGATTTGAGACCTAAATATCGAGAAATAGAAATGAATTGTCTAGTATTTTTCTCCCTGGAAAATTTGGTAGAATCCTGGTGTCAGTCATCTAAATCGAAAGTAAAAGGATCCGTCAAACCGCCTTTGCGCATGCTTGGAGGCTTGGTATGACGGCATATCTTTCTATCTTGCGTGGCCCATACAGAGCTCAGTGTAGCTTCCGATATGTTGGCCTCTTCGTGTGTTGTCCCCTCCAACGTGCTACCATACCTTCCGCATAAATCTTCCCCCTCTCCTTTCTCTTCTCCAATCGTTCCTCTTCGATTATTCAAAGCCCGCTCATCAGAGAAACTTTCGAGATCACCCACCGGCTCTCTAATTGGATCTCAGGTTTTATAAACCTGACTTTTTTCTCTGGCAAACATGCCTTGCTTCAAACTCGCTCTCACCGTTATTCTCACACTGGCCGCCTGTTCTAAGGCCAAGTCCATCGGCGAGCTCTTTTCGAGTACGCCTGAACTTAGAAATTTTACCTCTATCGCCTCGATGTATCCTGATTTCGTTACTACTCTCTCTGGTGCTTCGAATATCACTGTTCTTGCCCCTAACAATAAAGCTGTTTTCAATAACATGAAAATAATGCCTCCTGGAACCAGAAACAACGCCGAACATATCAAGAGTTTATTGGCCTATCATGTCCTCAATGGAACATATAGAGTTGCAGACTTTCGTAATGAGCCAGAGCTTTTGCCCACTCTTTTGACTGCTAAGAAGTCTGCCAACATCACTGCTGGCGAACCACAAGTGGTCAAGGCAATTCTAATGGACGATCATGTCGCGGTCTATTCCGGTCTCAACAAAGTCTCTATGGTTTCTCGGGCTGTGAGTCCTTCCTTTACTTTTCCTAACTTCTTTCGTATACACAAATCGTTCCTATGTCTCCGCTACTTCCTAATGATTTCGCTCAGCAATATCAAGAACTCGAAGCAATGACTTTAAAATTTTGATGCCTTTTAATCTGTGAACTCTACTTACATTTCGCATTTTAGAATATTAATTTCGCTGGAGGCGTTGTTCACATTATCGATAGTGTTCTTGCGCTTCCCGTGAATGTTTCTATGACTGCTATTGCTTCAAACCTCACTGCATTTGTTGGTGCATTGGCTAGTGCCAATCTTGCTGACACAGTTAATACGCTTTCCGGCGTCACCATCTTTGCTCCTAGCAATGCCGCGTTCCAGGCAATTGGTAATCTGGTGGGAGGTCTTAGCAATGAGCAATTGGCCAGCATCTTAAGGCAGGGTCTCCGCTCTGAAAACTCCTTGCTATACTCCTAACTTAAGAATTCTAAGTAGCTACCATGTGGTTCATTCCAGAGCTTTCTCAGTGGATCTCACAAACAGCCAAAGGTTGAGGACTGCTCAGGGCGGCGAAATAACAATTCGGATTGACGACGGTAACGTGTATGCCAATGGCGCAAAAGTCATAAGTGCAGATATTATCACCAATAATGGTGTCATCCATGTCGTTAATGGGTATAGTTGTCTCGTCGATTTTTGTGTCTACGGAAAGCTAAAGTTTAAAGTGTCTTGAACCCCAACGCTACTAATGACGAACCGGATACTGGCGCTTCAACCCAGGCGCCCGCTTTCCCTTCGGCTACAGGATCGTCTAATGTTCCATTTACTTCGGGTGTCCCCACACCTACGGGGTCTGGAATGGCCGCCTCTTTTCCGTCTGACACCCCTTCTGGCACCGGCAGACAACCTAACGCAGCAGCCTCTATTACGAGCAATGTTATTATCGCTGCCGCCGGGGCGTCACTCACGTTTGCTGCCGGTATGATGGTGTAAGCTGTTTTTGGTTCACAAGAGGTATCTGAGGCCTGTACGGGGGAGCAGTTTGTTGGGAGAAATGGCCTTAGGGTATACACTTTTTCTTTCTTTCTTTATTCCTCGGATGGTCTTGGTGTCAATGGGATGTATAATAATTATGAATTTTCAATGGTTCACGTTGCACTTCATAATTGAAACTGGAGTTGCAAGTATTGTCAGGCTTATTTGAGTGAATAGGCTGAGGTGAGCTAGCAGTTGTGATTGGCTTTGAGCACTACTGCATGGCGGATGGTAGGGCTACCCTATCTTTTTTGGTATCATACGGTACGATTCGGGGTGTGGCGGGCGATGCGGTGGACGCATATTTAAATAGAGCCAAGACGAGGTTTGTGAAGGTTCGGCTTGTCAATTGCTATGATAAGAAGGGTGTCACAAATTCCTTGAGGAAGTGTAGCTAGTAGTTAGGTGACATTGAGGAGCGCTTGACCGAGCTGGTAGCTAGTGAGGTGGGGTAACTTAGTGGGCCACTGACAATGATATGGACGCTGGTATTGTGCGACATCATGCTAGTTGGGGTTGAAGGATATGACTAAAAACAGAGTCATATTGAAGTTTCAGTTTGTTTTTTATTTGCTGCTTGTGAGTGGGAGATAAAATGCTGCTCGTAAGTTGTCACGATCTTTTCAGTCACCAGTAGGGGTTTGGACTACTTTGCGACTAGATACACAACCAGGCATTATTATTATGAGTTTTCCCATTGTCTTTCTTGATCTACACTGCAGGGAAATGGGTTCGGTCCCTGAACACCGGAGAGTAGGTTCGTGCTCTCCCGCCCCTTAAGACTTGATATTTTATCTATACACCGGTAAACAGGTGGGAGATGGCTATAGTGCATTACTGGTGTACTAGAGTTGCTACTGTTGCATGCCGTGGTGTGTTCTACCACAAGTTGCACGAAAGAGATGCCTACATTCGCCACAACTAGATGAATGAGCCAGTGTAGTTACGAAAACTCCCCAAAAGGCAGTGCACCAACGTCCTAGCGTGATGCCCAATTATTTTTAGTTTTTACGGTAGGTAAATACTATTGGGTATTTATTCAAATGCGGGTCTAGGATGTTTAAGCGTGAGCACTGGCGCTGGGCTTAATGGCTCAGGGCCCTGAGGAAGATGGAAAGGAAACAACCACGGGGGTGGCTTCTTGCGGTGTTCGGCCATCTCTCAAGAGTCGTTAAAAATTTGAACATGTTCTCGAGTAATTAGAACACTACGAGCCAATTTATAATCTCACACTTTTGATAAGTTTACTGGTTTTCTTTCATAGCTTAGGTTTACTAGTGCTTTGGGATGCCCAGGTTATTAAACTTCCCGCCAGTGCGATTGCAGTGCGCTGGCTTCTAGAGCCCCTGCTTACAAGTGTTATATTACATTGCTTAGCAGATAGGCTCAAATTAGAAAGTGTTTGATGGCCCTAACGTGAGCACCTGCTCTAAATAAGATAACCACCTAGAAAAAGAATAATAGCAAACAAGACTTCAGACACCCGCCCCCTCCAGTGTGTTAGAAAAGGCCGGGAGACTACTACTTCCTTAAATCCTGTATAAATTTCTAAGGATGGGCTGTTGGAGACCGCTACACACGCCTGCGCTTGCCCGGTGATTCTTATATAAATAATAGTCCCGAAGGTAATATCTATCATCACCGCTTGTCATAGTGTCGTTATGGCGTTGTGTCCGGCTTTCAAGTTGCTAGTTGTGGGACCCATACTGCACAACAGGGGCTTCAAGAGAGAAATAGACTACCCGGTTTCTAGAATTACTGCGCTTTCGTAGACTGTTAGACGCTGCTGCCTCTGAGGGGTTTTTAAATTAGAATGGTCAAGTGATTGCAGGTCGAAAACCTCCAATTTCTAATGCTTTTTGCAATCTCTCCTGGCGAGAATGTCTAAGGAGTCTCACGCATCCAGTTCAGATCCCGGGATGTGCATTTGGGTTTGAAGGAGTTCACCGCAGTATATGATAAATCCTTTGTTTGTCCACAATACAATCTCGCTACTGGTTTAGCGGAATCCGTGGACTGGAGACGACGAATGCTGCTGGGAGGAAGGTGGAGTTGTTAGTCGGAGTTGCAGAGTGTGGGATGCTGTTGGTTTAGAAAATTTTCAACAGTAGTGTTTGTAGGTTTCTTACTGCATCGGGGTTGGCACTGTACCGGCTGTCTCTGGGCCATTGGACCATCTTGCGAACCACCTCTGGATCCGGTACTGGTGCCGCGGTTCATTTTTCCAGTTCTCGGTTCATGAATTGCTTGTCCCCGGTTTGGGCCGCGTTGGGCAGGCGTGGTAAATATTTTGCCCGCTGACTGTTTTAATATTGGTGATTTAAGCTTAACACTGAACAAGAGGGTTATATAATGGTTTATTGTTGGGGTGACAGTCTTGCGCTGTTAGACCTAACATACACAAGCTTAGCTAGCTTAGAATAGTAATTTGTCCGGAAAATTGACCACCGTAAAGACTATTATACATTGCCCAAACAACACAGAATGAAACACCGAAGAAGATATCAAAGCTGATGAGTAACAGAGGCTTGATGAATCAACTATCCTCGCGGCCATTAGGCCTCGGCGTTACCGGCACCTCTCTCCATCTCCTTCGCCCTCTCTATGATCCAGTCGATACGTAGTTCGTCTGACATTTTCCAGAAAGCCACACACTCCAGAGGATTGTGCTTCAAAGAGCTAATAGCGAGACGGAAGTCCGTCTTGGAAATGTCACCTTTCTGGTAAAGTTTGACAGCCTTACCCACTGCTTCTGCGAACGGCAAGTACTGGGCTGGCACTTCTTTGGCTTTCATCTCGAGATAGGACTTGAAAGTGGCGATCAACTCATCCATTTGAACGGTGACAACCCTGGCGAAATCGGTGAGGGCCATTCCATGGTAGTCATGTCCGGGACGTCCAGGGTCGGTGGTCTTGCCACCATCATTCTTCTGGGATTTGGGGCTGGGTGTGTAGAGAGAGGAGGGACCCCAGACGGGAGTCGGGGCGGGGCGGGTAGAGAGGTTGCTGAAGCTTTGCATTAGTGCCGTGGTAGAGGTAGTGTTTGAAGTGTGTTTGGCCTGTGTTTTTGTGTTTTCACTAGGGAGGGGGGGGCTCACAGGTCGCCAGCTTGAGCACCATTGACTTTAGGAATTGGAGAATCTTGATAAGTGGACTGGGTAGCTCCAGTTTTCTCTGCAGAGGGGCCCCCTTCTTCGTCCATCTCCTGGTCTTCTTCCTCTTCATCTGCATCTTCATCCGCCTGAGGAGACGTAGCACTAAAGGTTTGCCCAGTATTACCGAAAAGTTCACACAAATCCTCAAAATCATCCAAAGGCCTCTGTCTGAAAACTCCGGCCCTCGGGTGAGTCTGAGGAGTGCCACCACCACACCCACTCATTAGCGCCCAAAACGCCCTTCACCAATACAGCGTGGAAGGTGCCACAACACAAACCTTGAGATACTGAGCCCAAACTTCCTTTTCGGCGTCGATCTTTCCCCTCTCACGATCCCAATGAAAACCATCGGTGTTCAACAAAGTAGTAAAATCTTTCCAATTTTTCCTCAGCTAAAAATTAAATCAGCATCTTGTCATCTCACCCTGCCGTCAACCAGAAAAGGGATGGATGGAAGAAAGGAAACACACGGCAAAGTAACGATTTTTGACCTGAAAAACATTTAACATTGGAATGTCAGTACCAATGGACGGCTTATTGACTTGAGCGGTAATTTGACACCAGATTTCTGGGGTGAACTTGTTGAGGATTCTCTCGCCATTGCGGACATGGCGCAGGAGTTCAGTGATGAGGATACGGTCTGTCGGCTTGGCCCAGCGGGCGATAGCCTTGCGCGAGCTGGAGGAAATTTCCATCTTTCCAGTTCCTCGATTGGTTGTTAGTGGGTTTTTGTTGATGAGCGCGCTGTGGTTGATATGGCGAAGGGGCCTGTGTTTTTGTTTGCTAGTGGCGGTCCTTTGGGTGAAGAAGGCGTTTTTATATCCTTGTGCGTGGGGATGGAGGATAAGTACCCTAGCTTGTTGGACTCGTTTCCATTTTCTCACGACCTAAGAGACATCTTGCTTGAGGTAGGGGACACAGACGTGTCGAGGAGGGGTTGGTTGCCCTAGGATATTACCAGGACTCAGAGTATAAGATGGCATGATATATCATGATTAGGGAAGGACGTCATAACTCACGATAAGGGCTTTATTCTATCCCTACTTACGCAACTTCGAGAACTTGTTGAAAACAGGTCAAAAAAACTCAAACATTTCCTCCGTACACAAGCACTTGCTCGCCGCTCACAGCCCCTCATTCACCATTCTTTCTAGCTAGCTTCCCACCTTCCCCAGAATTCCTAGGCAGAAACCGGCAGCCCACCTGCGGTCCAGAGGGTGCGACCGCAAAACAATTCCCAGTTTTCCAGGCGGTTCTCTCCACTGAAAACTAGCGTCCTCCGAAATCGGAGGGGCAGCAGGACTGTTAGTTACGGCCCCCCGGAATAGTTTTCAATGAAGCCCTCGTATTCTTTATAAACTAGACCAGCTAGACTTTCGATGTTACCACAGAAAAGACAGCAACATACAAGGACTACCCGAGATGTCCATCGTGCTGATATCAGGATTTGCGGCGAGCGCAGGTACGAGATGCCATGCACCGAGGTTGGAGGGTACGTGGAACGCATCATGGAGGATTGCAAGGAATGGGCCGAAAACAGATTTGTGACGGAGGGGACTCTGGGCTACGAACGGAAAGCTTGGAGATGAGGATTGCAGAGGGGTATTCCTTTATCACACCTAAGAGTTCTTGGGTTAGTATTTGCGATTTCTGTATTTGTGCTTGGAAGGTGGTGGTGGGGTTGGATCGGCAGAAGTGTTTCGTGGAAGCTCAGTACTCGGGTGCTATTTATTGGAGGTTCTTTCTGTTTGCTAGTTTAACGGAATGCACGGTGGGTATCGCATTATATGGAGGAAACGTTATGCCCTAGTACGTTTAAATAAGATTTTTGTTCCCGTTTTGTCTCAGGGTCGGGATAAAACGCTGAAGTTAGTTCCTGACTTTCTATCGCTAGGACTAAAGCTTATGGGGCTCTAATTTGGCGCAATTGTGGGATCCTCATCTCCTAAGCTCCTTCTTGTTTGAGCTTTGGTGTTGCTAGCGGATCATTCTCACTATTCCTGTTGCCGGTAGTCACCGCACACTAAAAAGCGACGAATACAGACGAAGGGATAGCTATTAATTAAGGTCTCCCGAATAGATAACTAAGCATAGACAGACATCCTTAAAATACAGTGAAAGTGAGCGAGCCTACCATAGAAAGGGTAGAGAGGTTCTTTAAATTAGAACCACTTCTAAAGCACATTTTTAAAAAAAAATCAAGACATAGAATTAGGGCACCCGACCACAGTGCAAGGCTGGGATGAGATTCTGAGAATGAAAAAAAACAAGAGGAAGAAAAAAGAAGAGAAAAACTACAGTAAGTTCGCCAGAACTTTGAGATAAGGGATACTATGCTCTCGCCACTTCCTCCTGCACCCCCGGACCCCCGCACCCCCACGATTCACCCATATTCCCCCTCGCTCCCATCAACCTTCCCATTGCTATTCCCATTGCTATTCCCATTGCTATTCCCATTGCTATTCCCATTGCTATTCCCATTGCCTTCCCCTCCCTCTCCCCCGCCATCTTTCTCAAATATAGCTCCCCCGTGCAACTTGGTAAGCTGCCACGACTCCCTGACTAGTGTCATTAACATCGAGCATCACGTTATTGACTGTGTGATGATTGATGTTAGTAGGCGATCCCCTGTGTTGCCTCCCCCTGCGACCATTCTGGTTGCCACCTTTCCATTTCTTCTTACGGTGTTGATTTTGAGGCCCAATCGTTTCGTAGCTATCCTCCATAGGGAAAGGCTGAGTGCTGTTATTAAGAACACAGTACGTCTACTAGAAGGGGGGTTATTGAAAGATTGATGGTATCCGCTATTAACTCCGTGTCTGTTATTCCCGTAGAATCTGAAACTTCCGCGGCCATAGCTTAGATTCTGATAGGCGTAGCCTCGACAACCCCGCCCCGTTCCATTCTGGCCATGATTGTGATATTGTCGTCCATGGCCACGATTGCCATTGTGCGGGCTTGGAGAGCGATTGTCGTAATGCTGTTGCCTATGAAAGCTGTTGCTCCTACTGGGCCGCAAGAAGTCTCCAAGGGCATCTGGCTGAGTAGATTCGCTTTGAAGCATCTCCTCCTTGATCTGGTCATAGAAATCAGACTCTTGCACCTGCCCGGAAACAGCATCCAGAGTGTGGTCATGAATTTGCGGCAGTGTTGGCTCAGCATATGCTGCGGTGTCTTCACCATTGGCAGTCTCAGTTGCCACTTCCTCCTCTTCTACTTCGGTAACTTCAATACAATAGTTAGCATTATCAGACATCAAAGAAATTCCAATTCCAGAAAACCTACCTCCTGCCAATTGAGTCCTTCCACGCCATCCTGTTCCCGTTGTGGTGTCCCGTTCTGTCACGACATGCGGAACATTTTCAACATGAGTAAGGGGGGGGGGGGGGGGGCGGTCATCTATCGTAAGCACTCCTATAGCTGGACCACTCTGACTTGCTTATTTGACCCATCTCTCCAAAGGGCAGCATCACCGAAGAGTCGATTGGTGGATTCCGTGTGTGCGTATTCCATCACAGCCGCTGGGAACTCCGAAAGTCGAGTCCTCATGAGAGGTTCTAGATGCCGACAGCCAACTTCTAGAAGGCAATTACGTATGGTACATTTATCAAATGTTTCTTGAGCCTATGATTTGTTAGGATTAAAACTCCAGTAGTGAACGGAGAAGGGTGTTGCCAGTACCTTCTGAGCAGCAAACAATGTGGCCATGACCATATGACCGAATCGACGCCCAAAGGGGTCAAGGAATGGAGGAATGTAGCAACCTTCGACCGGGCCTTTCTCAGCGAAATGCATGAACAATTCGTTTAGAGACATATCAAAAGGTAAACCGGCAACGAATAGCGCCTTACTCATCAATATTGGTGGGCGACTAGGGTCACCACCATTATCGGGGGATTTCATCTCAGAACTAGGAGCAGCGCTAGAGTCGTGACTTCCAACCTGCCCATTAGCAGTAGCCGAGGGATTGCTTTGACCCCCATTATGATCGTGGTACTGCCCCTTCCTAGAATCAGGACGACAAGGTCCACGGATAGTGCTGAGAATCCTCACGTTACTCTCACCGTACTTGCCGTATCTAGAATCTTCCCGAGGGAAAAATCTGCGTGGACGCCTCTCACGTGGTTTGATAGTGCTGGGGAGGAACTCGTAAGTGACCCATCCTACAAGTGCTCTTTATGACAAACAAGCCGAAACCTACAGCTTCCTATCTTCCAGGGTAACTTCAGCTACCGTATCCCGGCCTCGAAAAGAAAAAAGAAATCATAGCAAAAAAAAAAAACACATCTTCATCTTCGCCAGTGTCCCCATAATCGCCGTGTTCCTCAAATCCGAGCCAAGAAGACGTCCTCTCGGATGTCAACTACGCAGGGAGATTGCTTCGGCCGTGGATATATGGCTCGAAGGTCTTTCTCAACAACTCAAGGTCTAGAGGAATTCTGGCTCTGCTGTTGATCGAATTCGGGCAATGCCCGGCATAGAAACAGTTTAGCGAGATATGTCTTGCGGGTTTCCAGGGGCGACTTTGGAAAGCACGCGGGCATCGTGGCCTGGTGAGAAGCTGGTGATTGTGGGACGATTTCCCACGAATTTCTCTTTAGGCACGAGGGCTTTGAAGCCCCCATGCAGGCATTTCGAGGCTGTCTAGACAACCATGGGATTCCTTCACCGGGTCCACAAAGAGCTCTTTCTTGGACGCCTTAAGCGTGTACTCTTCGTACGGGAAGAACAAATTCTGTACGACGGTGTCCTGTTGGAACGGTGCCAGGAGGTTTTTGTTATCATTGCAATCGAATTCGAACTTTGTCGTCGCATTAGTGTTGTGGAAGACCAACCAGACGCTCTGGTTACCGTCTCCACCAAGCTCACCCAAATTCTAGACCCCATCGAAATTGCCGTGGACAACAGACCAGATACCCGTTTCCGTTGGTGTGCTGTTAGAACCGGGGAGGAAAGCCTCGTGGGTAAGGTTCGAGAGCTGCTCGAGATGGAAGCGGTCGTTCAGAGTCGGGGATGCAAGGCGCATATGGTACATCGCCTTCAGAACGTTGTGGGTGGCATTGCTCGGGTCACGATCAAGACTATTCCAGTCGTCCTCACACACCCTCGAAGCGCTTTGTCGAGAGGGAAGTTGAAGTACTGCGAGGAACCAAGCTTGTAGCACCCGTGGGTCTGCCGCGCAAGGGCGGAAGACATCGCCTGGCGGCCGAAAATATAGTTATCGGCGGTGTTGTCGAGCACGTACATCGCTTGTTCTTCACCCCAGAGAAGCTGCATGGATGATCATTAGCCTCGCTTATCGCTTAATTCGGCCATGAGATATCACCCGCTGCCGCACCAAACGTACCTTTAGAATACCCGGCATGACCAAGGTTGTAATGAATAGACCCAATAACATCTTCTTCTCACCATCTTTGATCGCGGGCCAGCGGAACACATCCTGATTCGTGACACCATACATATGCCTCGGATCGAGTTGCCCGATATTCGCGTTGACCAGGTCATTACTGACAGCCATAGTGTTTCGCATATCCACCCAATTGCCCGGAGTGTCGAATCCAGCCGTCAAGTTCCCGTCCATCCCCATGAACCTTGTCATAGATCTGTAACCCGAATAATGGAACGTCCCGGCATCGAGTGCATTCTTCCCCTTCTCGCGGATAAAGTACTTATCGGAACCGCTTGTGAGCGAGAACGCTCCCTGGTGCAGCGGTGCGGGGAGGGCTTACATAGGTCTTCCGGCGAGTCGTACGCGCATTCACACGTGGGTATGCACTAAAGATGGTGAGAACTACTTGAACGCGGTTCTGAACGTTTGGCGGGTAAAATTTAACGACTATTACGGCCTTGACATGTTTGTTTGACCCGTCTCTCCACAGGGCAGCTGCCTGAATGGCACGTTGGGCATCTTCGGCACTAGCATATCTAACGAAGGTGTATTGCTAGGCACCGGTAGGCTTGGTGTCAAATCCAACCGAGCGTCGAAGAATGTCGAAGATTTTACCTGAAAGTGATTAATTACGATTCGCGTACCAGGAGGATCGTATTTACCGAACCGACTAAAGGTTTTACACAAAGCAATGTCCTCGATAGAAATGACGAGGCCAGAGACGTAGGTGACGTTAGAATCATCACCCTCCTTATAACAAGTAAGTCTTATGTTCCCTCAAGGGATCAATTGTAACCTAGCTTACCTCGTTAGTTTGGCTTCCGGAGTGAGAGCCCGCATAGCTCGCATAAGGATCATTCCCGTAGTGAGTCATGTCGTTGTTGAAAGAGTACGTACTCATGGTATTGTTGCGAGAGCGGCTGGTAGGGGTGACTGGACCACCTTCTTGACCGCCAGTAGAATCTATAACGTTAGACATGATGATCTTTTTTCCCGACAAGACGGATTGAGCAAAGGTAGAAATTTTTCTGGATATTAACTGGGAGAAAAAGTGGCAAGAGAAAATGTTAGTGCTTGCGAGAAGGAATATAGAATGAAGTTTGAAGAAAGAGGTGGAGGCGAAGCCACGGGGGGTGAGTTGAAGGATGGAGGAGGGGGGAAAAAAGATCAGAGACTTAAGAGAGGTATCTAATTAGATGTGATACCTGTGAGGAAATTCACGTCGAAACAGAGAAGAAGGATGGTTTGTGTAGAGAGCAAGAACCGGGGGGGGGGTTTCTTTTCTTTTTTCTTTGTACTGGTGATAGGTGGGAGAGGGAGTCGGTGAGGATGCGGTGGGAAGTTTAAGTATGATAGATGCCCTGCAGAGGGAAATTTTAGGGTTGAGGCAAGGCGTGAGAAGTCGTAAGGAGGGTGAAAATTTAATAATTCTATGTAAAGAGAAGATGGGGGAAATGATTGCTCTTGTTTGTCGCCGCGACTCGCCAACGAGTGACAAACGATGCGTACGTATGCAACCGGCCAGGCGTGCGCTAGGTCACGTGATTTCAAACGCTACCATGGGAAACTACAGTAAAGTAACAATAAAAACAGCTAATAGGATGGGAATCCAGCTTAAGACCAATATTTTGAAAGTAATTTCATAGGGCTTAGGAAATCCTTACTTTGCCGGTGGTCCCGAATAAACACTGGGAAACAATTGATAGGGAATTGGCGCGAATGTTCGAGTAGCCTAAGAAAATCCACGATAGGTTCTCAACTGAGCGATAGTGTATACCCTTTGGTCTACTCTTCATAGAACTCCCTGCTATACGGATATGGATTGCAAGCCAGCGAAAAAAGAAAGAAAAGAAAAAAAGACCCCAACCGTTTACCCCTTCCTCGTTGTACCAGTAGGAGAAACAGCCCCAATCTAAGTTTAATCCACTCCGAACCCATGACCTCTGAAATAACGTTCCCGGAAACGACCTTACTATACACTCAATTTATGCCCTACCTATTGACCGCAACAAAAACAGTCCCAGGAAAACTCCCAAGACGCCACCAATAACCCACCGGATCTGTAAACGTCAACTATCAGACACGGCAACGTCTTTTGCAGGTGCACCTTGTGGCGCCTTGATAGCCTTAGGCTCGGAAGGTGCGATAGCCGGTGCTTCCAAAGAGTATGGCGGAGGAAGATTCTTCGCAGGGGAAGGATGCACGGCGAGGCTCGCCCCGCTTTGAGTGGCAGGCTTAGAGGTTAGGTTTTCGGACTCTGATTCCACGTTATCATTTTCGGCAGATTCGGCTCCCGAGTGATCGTTATCCTCATAGTTCCCATCGAAGTCTTGGCCTGAGCCATCTCTCCAAAGGGCAGCATCACCACTGCTTCAGGTGCTTTGATCCACCCGGCATAGTTTCCAATGAACCCCTCGTAGACACTAGATTGTTTTGACCCCCATTATGATCCTGGTACTGCCCCTTCCTAGAATCAGGACAAGGTCCACCGATAGCGCGATAATCCTCTCGTTACTCTCACCGTACTTGCCGTGCCTAGAATCTTCTCGAGGGAAAAATCTGCGTGGACATCTCTCGCGTGGTTTGATAGTGCTAGGGAGGAACTCGTGAGTAATTCATCCCACAAGTGCTCTTTATGACAAACAAGCCGAAACCTACAGCTTCCGATCTTCCAGGGTAACTTCAGCTACCTGAATGGCACGTTGGGAATCTTCGGCACTGGCATATCTAACGAAGGCGTATTGCTGGACGCCGGTAGGCTTAGTGTCAAATCCAACCGGGCGTCGAAGAATGTCGAAGATTTTACCTGAAAGTGATTAATTACGATTCGCGTACCAGGAGGATCGTATTTACCGAACTGACTAAATATTTTACACAAAGCAATGTCCTCGATAGAAATGACGAGACCAGAGAGGTAGATGACGTTGGAATCATCACCTTCCTTATAACAAGTACAGTCACTCGACAGAAGTGTTCGTGATTTGTGAGATATTAGTCATGCGTCACCAAAAAAATACTTGAGTGCTCGCAACGGCCAACAATTGTGACACGGTGACCGTGTTCCTTTGTGCGATACCCGAGTATTCCATAACTAAAGACTTCTTCCTATTTATCTTTTAATTCCTACTACGGTGAATCAATCCTGAGATGCCAAATATGCACCCAAAAAAAAAAACCTAAAACTCCATGGCATAAAATGACAAATACAGAGCAAGGCATGATCCTCACTTTTTTCCACTGTTTGTGAAGCATTGCCCAAGTAGCATTTCTTGAAGCCTATAGCATTATGGATTGGCTAGAGGCCAATAATATTGATGTATCTAACTATCCCCCTTATTCCCCTGATCTGAATCCTATTAAGCATGTATGGGTGGAGCTTAAGAGGTTGTATCAGCAACACCCAAGAATTGGAAATACCCTAGGAGGAAAATAGGGTGTGAAGAAGAGGCTAGCGGAGGTGCTTCCCTTGGTTTGGGAGACAAATCCTAAGGGGTTTTTTGAGAAGCTTTGGAAATCTATACCTAATAGGGTGACTGGAGTTTTAGAAGCAAGAGGGGGGTATACCAAATATTAGCTATTAGTTTTAACCTTTCTTATTATTAAATTATCTCTAATTATATTTATTTATTTATTATCTACACTAGTTATCATTTCCCTTTAATTGGTGATGGTGCCAGTGGAGGGTTGATCATGAACAGGTGATCGTTGATGGTGGATCATTTATCTTTAGGTGTTGGAACCGCGAGTGGCAGCCCCACTATCGGACCCCACCAAATTGCGTAACCGTAATTAAACATGTCTCAAATCACGAACACTTCTGTCGAGTGACTGTAAGTCTTATGTTCTCTCAAGGGATCAATTGTAACCTAGCTTACCTCGTTAGTTTGGCTCAGTGTTCCCAATGGTCCAGGGCCTCGGTAGGGCCCGGCAGGGGGACTGCCAAGAGCCCTGAACCGGACAGGACGGCAAAATGCGGTCCGCACCCGTCCTGGAAACCTCAGGACGGCCATGATTGTGGAGGACGGCGGGCCCTGCAAGGTAAGACATTTTAGGGTGGGGGATTGCAGGAGATGGCAGGGGACTGCGGGGGACTGTGGGTGACTGTGGGGGATGACCGGGGACTGCGAGTGACTGCAGGTGACTGCAGGTGACAACCGGGGACTGCCGGGGACGACCGGTGACTGTGGGTGACTGCGGGTGACCGCGGGTGACTACAGGGGACCATGAATTCTATCAACGGCATCTTATGACACCCGTCTCGAGCAAGTACAGAAGTTCATCTAATACGATTAAAAGAAAGCTGAGACTCTCTAGTAGAGATAAATAGAAATAGGATATTTCCTGTAATATACCGCTCAGGCAGGGCATCCGAAATATCGCTTAATCCAGACAACATACCTACTTATGATCCTCTTATTGAAACGCTTCTTACTTCTCTTACATCATTAAACTTTGATCGGAGGCAGGAAAACATGTCGGTCAAACATGCAGAGTCTGCATCACAAGAAACCATCTGGGATTTGGAAATAGATTCTATTACCGATGCAGAATTTCTCAATGCCATTTCAGTTGATGATAGTCCTGGAAGAAACACTGACAACCGTGGTATAAGTCCTGGAAGCGTATTGAGCAGTGCACCAAGTGGACTTTTGATACCGACAATTGGTAGTACAAAAGGTGAAACATGGTATAGTACTTGGTCAGAACGAAGGATTTAGCATGAGAGAAGGTGTAAGATGGGAAAGAGTTGTGTCTATTTTCCTAAAAATAGTTCGGAGTATATAACTTTTGATCGAAAAACCTAGCGGCGTTGCCTTCGTTGTATGTTCCCCTTCTTTTTATTTTCTATCATATGCTAGCACTCGGATTCCTGCTATAAGAATATTCCTGACCAGGCACTGAGGAAAGCTGGGATGACATAAGGAATCTCACCTGGGGCCAGATTGCTGACTAATTTGGGAGGGTTCCTTGGCATGAAACATGTTTCACGGGGGACGGCGGGGCTATAGTCCTTCGCACCGGGGCGCAGGGCAAGTTTTGAAAAAGACCGGACGGGACGGCTTAGCGCCATCCACCGCCGTCTGCCTTCAGGATGGACGGACTGCCCCATTGGGATCACTGTCCCTTTGTCTTACTAGCCCACGCATAGAATCCTCCCGCACCCTTCGTCCATCAGCCTCCAGTTGTGAAGCCTTTTGAAGTGCTAGCTTTCTTGTTTCTGGATCTGTGCTACTTTGATCCCACCGTGTAGCAAGCTCAACCATGTAGAATTCAAACTCTCGAAAGTCTTCATCAGTGCCGCTTTTTTGAGTGACTGAAGTTCAGATTTCTAAGAAAGTAGAGAATATTAGCATAGCCATAAAACAATTTCAGTAAACAATTATCTTAATAGATAAAATATTGAGTAGCGATACCTTATAAATTTCTACTAGTTTTTTGACTCGCTGCCGACATGACTCAGGACTACGACTTATCGACTCTGGTTTGACAACCTCGAGAAATGAAGAGACCTCCGCCCACTTGGCCACAGTTCTTCCTCTCCCGCATCCAATTGGGTCACTGGCGAGCACTTGTCGTATCAGTGCAAGATCCATCCAATTCGTCCATTTTGCTGATTTCGCTTTGGCCCTGGCAGGGTTGGTCTGGGTCTCACTTATGGTATAAGAAGAAGGCTGTGTACTAAATGTACTTTCAAGGATAAAAAGGTCAGGCGTACTTTGTTGTGAATAGGAGTTGGATTCCATGATTACTTTTGACTTGGAGAGGGGTAGCGAAGATGTGATTAGCTGTCTAGAAGATTTTTTCTTTTTCTTAGTGTATTTAGTTGTTATCACTATGCCTACTTAGGTTACACTGGCTTCCTGGTTTCCAGGTCTCCTCCCGATCATTTTGACTTACTTCCAGGTGTCCGCAGCAACCTAGGTGGCAGCACTTCTTAGCTTAACCGAAGTTAACACATTTTACCGACACCTAGGTGTCGTTGCGCAAACTCTCTACTCATAACCTTGAATACCTCCTGCCTAGTACGGATACTCCGCACTACGGAGGTACAGCCCATAAGTATTGTATGTTACACAGGTAGAGGGTCATGCGTGAGGTGCCTGTGTAACATACAATGCTTATGGGCTGTACCTCCATACTTTACAGCTATCAAGCGCAATGCCGGGGGACGGCATTTGCCACCTTACGTCCCTTACTGTTAAAACTCGCTAAACCCGCTATGCACGACCACACATTGCTGTACTCTAATCGGCTAGCGCAAGAGCTTGCTTCATAGGCTTACCCCCAATTGACTACAGCCCTTGCACGATGGGGCTGGCTGCATAGCTAGCTTAGGCAGCTTTTACAATACCTGGTTGCCGTGGAAACATCGTGCGCATCCCGTTGCAGAACCTCCCTATTGAACGTATCCATTGAACACTAGCCTAAAACATGGATTCATCTTATGTACACGGTACAAACAGATAATCGTCTGATTGGCCTCCCAGATGCGTCTGAGCTACCTTTTACTTGGACTTCCAGGAGAAAGGTAATCTAGGGGCTAGTAGATTGAGTTCTTGGATGTCCCATGGCGCGCATGGATGAGCACTGGGGGTTTAGCTCGTTGATTGATGTTGCGGAGAGCGAGATGTTTGTTGCACCATGAATCCATAGAAAATTGTTAAATAGCCTCAGTTGCCCCTAGTCCAAAGAACTATAGGAAATTTTTAGAAGGGCTTCTACAGGATTCAAGTAATTCTTTATTTTTTCTGTGATTTTTTTCTTGGATTGTTTGGGGCGATAAAAACACAGATGAAAATGCATAAATATTTAGTGATTTGTTGAAATATGGGCATGGGGGTGTTTTGGCAAGGTATCACTCTTTATGTGGTATGATATCATCCCGGTATATTTGCCTATCAATGTATGATATCCAAAGGGGGTCCACGGCCAAGTGCATGGTATCCAAAAGGGCTCTCAAGGTTTCGTAGAGCACTTGAGTACTAGTACAGATCCATCCCATATCTTGCTCCTGACTTCCTTAGCTGGCAAATATATAGGCAGATACCCCCTGCTTGACATCTTCCTCTCCCACAAGCACCTTCTCTTGGGTTTCCTTGACAGTGGCCTCAACTTTGATAATCTTTCTACCGCTGACCATGTTGCCATGATGCAACTTATTCCTAATACCGTCATTTAGTAGCACTATACCGACAAAGTTGCAGGAAAAATATCATCCTGGCAATGATCTCCGCAGCTCAAGTTCCAACAAGGGATCTCACTGTTGCCGTACTATGCTGGGTTTGAAGGCTATGCAATAACGGTCAAATGTCACTCACATAGGCTAGCAAAAATGGGCTGGAGTTGTAAAGCTATGAAACGGCGGCACTGTATTTGCCATTTAGTTATTGTATCGGGGTGCAAGTAGAAAAAAAACCCCTAAAAACATGTGCAGAAAAAAGTATCAAAGACACAGACTTGGGCCTTTGCAGTTCAATCCACCTAGGCAGGTAGACAGCCTCGCTCCCTGATGTACGTTTCAGCTACACTGCGAAGCAATGCAAGGTCTAGTGCAATTTCGGTCTCTCCTTTCATTGTAGAGGGGCAAGAATATTCGGCATAAAATTCATCCAATGAGATGGTGGGGTCTTGCTGGGGGTCCGTAGGGGCTGGGAAGATGTCCTACATTCACAATTCGCGCATTAGTAAAAGAAAACGGCGGTACTCACAATGTCGTGACGTTTTTAAAACAAACTACTACTGCATACTACCGAAACTCCGAGGCTTGGCCAACTGTTGGTTGTATGCAATAGCAGTCCGTTACACAAACGTCATGACATTGTGAGTATAGACTCGAGGTAGATGAAAACTTGCGTAATGGGTAGGTAAAGGGAGGCATCCGAGTCGTTCGGGGTGAGCACGGGTGACAGACAGGACAAGGCGTATACGGCTCTGGTTATCGGGCTCATGGAATTTCGCCTGCAGCATGACCCTGACCGCATTTCCTGAACCTTCTTGCCAAACTCTCGCATCTTCTTCATGTCGAGCGATGGACTCGTTCCAGCCAGATTCGAGAACAACGGAAGGGAATGCGGCACACTTCTTCCTACCGGGTCCGACAACCGGTAGAAAAGCCATATCTGGCTCTTTGAATGAGCCTACATGCCGGCCAACGAAATTCTGATGTTCTGGGAAATAGGATTAGCTAGACTTCTTGATTGGAAGATGGAGCAATTTGCAACCTACCAGTACCAGTCATGATATCCATTGTATGATCCCAGTCTTCGGACAGGAGCTTAAGCCTAATGGCTCTGCTGATATTTTTAAAAAGCCAAGCTGCAACACACACATGCATCATCGAAGGCATTACAACCTTCAATCTTTTCTCGGAAGACAACCAATGGATGCTGTGCATTTTATTCAGTTAAAAAATAAAGAAAGAATTAGGTTACCGAATGGAATCCCTGTTCAGATAATTCGTGCGGCGACGCAAAGATTTGAGGATATATTCAAACTGTTCCTGATCCAAGACATCACGGACAAAGAGTTCAGGATAACCGGTTTTGATTGCTAGCTCAACTTGGGGTAAAATGTCTTCGGCGGACATGGTTGGGCAATCAAGTACTGAGTTTCCAAAGAGTTTTATGAGAGCCGGGTGGGAGAGAGCGCGCGAAGTGAGTTGTAGGTGATGATGTACCGACGTTGTAGGTATGATAGTGGCTAGTGGGTATGCTGTGGGGGTTGGGGGGGGTTTTATTAGCAGAAGAGAGAGAGTCACGCTTTCCAAGCCCCACAAAGATCTGCGGTATGATACTCGTAATTCTGACGTTTGTAAAAACGACCGGGCACGCACGCATGCGCCTGCATTTAGTCCGGAACCCGGAACCATAAAGATAAAAAAGTATCTCTTGGACTGCTGAAACGGTTACGCACATCATCACTGGAGAATACTGAGGGAGCATCTTAGTAACCTCTGTCTCAGGTACTGAAAGGGGTGGTCGAAAATTTTTCACCGTTTCAGTAGTCCAAGAGATAATAATATTATTGTATCATACCTGAACTTGAAACCTGCGATATTATCATTGCCGGGAGTTTGTGGCTTCCACCACGCATAGAGGGTAACATCAATTCCCCATCACGTGACCTAGCAGTGACCTAGCGCACGCCTGGCCAATTGCATAAGTACGCATCGTTTGTCACTCGTTGTTGGCGAGTCGCGACCACAAACAAGAGCAATCATTTCCCCCATTCTCTCTTTACATAGAATTATTTTACCCTCCTTACGACTTCTCACGCCTTGCCTCAACCCTAAAATTTCCCTCTGTAGGGCATCTATCATACTTAAACTTCCCACCGCATCCTCACCGACTCCCTCTCTCACCTATCACGCGTACTAAGAAAAAAGAAAAGAAACCCCCCCCGGTTCTTGCTCTCTACACAAACCATGCTTCTTCTTTGTTTCGACCTGAATTTCCTCACAGGTATCACATCTCATTAGATACCTCTCTTAAGTCTCTAGCCTTTTTTTCCCCCTCCGCCATCCTTCAATTCACCCCCGGGAGACAAAAAGCTCCTGATCTTGCCTTCTGCCCCGTTTCCGCCCCTAGAAGGATCCGACTTACCGAGTTCCCCGCGGTTGTGCTTGAAACGGGACATCCGACATCCACCCCTCAACTCTTCGATTATGGCTCTACAAAGTAGTCTCATAGGCCATAAGAACTGGCGTGCTTTCCGACGAGTGGGATAGTACAATGGACATCTTGCCCGGCCCTGGTATATTGCTGACCTCCCCGTGGCAACACCGAGAACCCAGCTGATATAGTTTATAAGAATACGAAGGGTTCATTGGAAACTATGCCTCCACCTCTTTCTTCAAACTTCATTCTATATTCCTTCTCGCAAGTACTAACATTTTTTTCTTGCCACTTTTTCTCCCAGTTAATATCCAGAAAAACTTCCTACCTTTGCTCAATCTATCTTGTTGGGAAAAAAGATCATCATGTCTAACGTTATAGATTCCACTGGCGGTCAAGAGAATGGTCCAGTAACCCTACCAACCGCTCTCGCAGCAATACCATGAGCATGAACCCTTTCAACAACGACATGACTCACTACGGGAATGATCCTTATGCGAGCTATGCGGGCTCTCACTCCGGAAGCCAAACTAACGAGGTAAGCTAGGTTACAATTGATCCCTTGAGGGAACATAAGACTTACTTGTTATAAGGAGGGTGATGATTCCAACGTCATCTACCTCTCTGCCCTCGTCATTTCTATCGAGGACATTGCTTTGTGTAAAATCTTTAGTCAGTTCGGTAAATACGATCCTCCTTGTACGCGAATCGTAATTAATCACTCTCAGGTAAAATCTTCGACATTCTTCGACGCCCGGTTGGATTTGACACTAAGCCTACCGGCGTCCAGCAATACGCCTTCGTTAGGTATGCCAGTGCCGAAGATTCCCAACGTGCCATTCAGGTAGCTGAAGTTACCCTGGAAGATAGGAAGCTGTAGGTTTCGGCTTGTTTGTCATAAAGAGCATTTGTGGGATGAATTACTTACGAGCTCCTCCCTAGCACTATAAAACCACGCGAGAGATGTCCACGCAGATTTTTCCCTCGAGAAGATTCTAGGCACGGCAAGTACGGTGAGAGTAACGAGAGGATTCTCGCGCTATCGGTGGACCTTGTCCTGGTTCTAGGAAGGGGCAGTACCAGGATCATAATGGGGGTCAAAACAATCTAGTGTCTACGAGGGGTTCATTGGAAACTATGCCGGGTGGATCATAGCACCTGAAGCAGTGGTGATGCTGCCCTTTGGAGAGATGGCTCAGGCCAAGACTTCGATGGGAACTATGAGGATAACGATCACTCGGGAGCCGAATCTGCCGAAAATGATAGCGTGGAATCAGAGTCCGAAAACCTAACCTCTAAGCCTGCCACTCAAAGCGGGGCGAGCCCCGCCGTGCATCCTTCCCCTGCGAAGGATCTTCCTCCGCCATACTCTTTGGAAGCACCGGCTATCGCACCTTCCGAGCCAAGGGCTATCAAAGCGCCACAAGGCGCACCTGCAAGAGACGTTGCCGTGTCTGATAGTTGACATTAACAGATTCGGCGGGTTATTTGTGGCGTCTTGGGAGTTTTCTTGGGGCTGTTTTTGTTGCGGTCAATAGGTAGGGCATAAGTTGAGTGTATAGTAAGGTCGTTTCCGGGAACGTTGTTTCAGAGGTCATAGGTTCGGAGTGGATCAAACTTAGATTGGGGCTAGTTATGCCAATGGCTGTGTCTATGGGTATATTATATTTATTTTTCCCTTTATTCCTTGCTTTACGCTTCGGCGAATTTTTTGTTTATTTATGATGTTTTCGTTCACGTTATTTTGCGAGCATTTTTCCCTAACTCGCAATCAAGAAACGAGCGGGTAGGATAGTCTAGATGTTAGGTTTTTATTTTAGATCCCAATTCCATAACTCATCTCTTGTTTCTTCCCCCACCATGTCATGCTTCTAATGATCTATTTTGTACGAACAAACCGAGATACCGTAAAACTCGAATAACTGAACCATGTGTCATGTCGCTGGGTTTTCCTCTCAGCCAGGTCTGGCAGCTTTGTTTTTGATCTTCCAGAAATCCCTTATGCCCCCTCCCCTCTCCCTCCCTCCCTAATTCCCGACTCTAACCTGTTCTACACTGTCGCTCGAGCCTCTTACACCCCTGCATACCTAGATAGCGGCAAGTACACCGAGAAGTCGATGCATTTTGACAAATTATTGTCCAACGCAACCATCGTATGCTGTTATATATAGCTAGTAAAGCTACTCCGGCGGAGATAGAACCCACAAAGCCTAACTAAGGATGTTAAGCAGAAGAGTGTGGATGGGATGGTTAGGAGGGGATCCGAGAGCTATTAGATCTGAAAGAAGGAAAGTTAATGGGCGGGTATTTGAAGCAATGCCCCTCTGGTGGGCTGTCTTTGGTGGGCACGGGTCGCCCAGATGATCCCATATAACACGGCACTGGAATCCCACTAGTAAGAGTGCGGGTGGAAAGTTTTTGGGTTTGGTAGGTCTGGCTGGATGTGGGAATGGGCATGACAGATGGTTTAGATCCGGGTATCGTAGTAATTGGGCTTGGTTTGATAGACTGGGTAACGACGGACGGGGGGTGCTGCTTACGCTAAGTTAGGACGAAGAGCGGGGAGAGCAGGTTAGAAATACCACCAAAACTAGGAATATTTTCTTGCTTTGGTGGCGTGTGGTACAGGGTTATTCCGAAAACAGGAGTGAAAAGGGGCGATGGAGTGGGTTTAGAAAGACTAGCGGGGACATAAAACCACCCGATAGGTACGGCGTAATATGGGGAAAATAAGTACGAATGTACGGTGTCTACCGGGACAAGGTAGCTCCGATCTAAACCTTCTTGAGGTGGGGTTGGGATGGGGGATCCCGGGCCAATATACAACTCTCCCTAGGAATGCTTGTGCTGGGCGGTAGCAATTATAGTATCCTCCTTAGCTTTCGTGAAGCAATGAATTTTTTCACTGATAAAATAATTTTCTAGCCTCATTTCATCTCACTCGGCCGCACTCGCGGTCGACTCACCTCAAAGACCTGCTCGCGCATTCCGCCTCTTCAATTCTTAGATATTGGCAGGATTTCTTCGTGTCTGGAGTAGGGTAGAAGCGTAAGCTAAGCACCTAGGATAGCGGTCATTCGGTTTGGTTAGCTGGGGAGAGCGGAATTTAAAGGATGAGGTGGATTTTGGGGATTGGGGAAAGAGAGAGAGGGTTCAGGTATCGCGCTACCTGCACCGGTGTCCAGTCGAGGAGTGGGTTCAGGTTGTTTGGTGGCCGATTTGGGCCCTTGGTTCTACGAGTTTTAAAAGGATTAGAATTATGGCCGTATAAGATCATGGATGGGGTGGGGTTGCTGGACGCAGCGGGCGAGAAAGCTGACCTTTTATTTTAGTATTTTTTACCGCTCATCATAGCGATTCGTGATAGACATGTATGGGGTCTCTTGCTCAGGATTTGGGCGGAACTAGTAGCCCACCCACTACGATTCTACTATTGAAGGGAAGAAGGAAAATTATAAACACTAATCGTGAGTAGCTAAAATCAGGGCCCCTTCATGCTTTGCTAAGATAGCGAGCTTCTGTGGAGTTTAATGGGAGGGGCGATAGCGCACCTATTCCTTTGCTGCAACGCAGTGCACCGGAGCCCGTTCATTAGCCACCCCTCAGTTGTGCAACAATGGGAGTGTTGGAAACAGCCGCACTTTGTGTGGAAAATGCCTGCATTTTGAGAATCTCAGTGATAGCTTATGCACAGGCGGAGGGGCAGGCCATGGAAAGCTCTCTCCCATTTGTTTTTCCCTCCTTCCTGTCCTTCGCCATAGTCTTCCTTCCTGTTCATTACTTCCTACATACTCAATGGAAGAAATCATGAACTCCTTCACTTAATACAAACTCCGTCGCTTCGCTTGAGCCTCTAGACACCGCTGCGTGAAATCCTCACCTTTAGGTAGGAGCACTGACCTTGAGGGGCGTGTTCGGCATCTTGTTGGCTTCCCTCCTCTACATAAGCAGGACCTTACCGCTCTAGCATGCTATCAGTCAGAGTATCTCAACAGCAATTCCTCTCATGCGTAATTTCTCAACGCATTCATATACCTAGGATTCATCATATACCTAGGATTCATTGATCCCTTCCACACACCACTTTCCCACCCCCACTGCGAAGCTATGGGTTAATATCACCCTCATTCAGGGGTCATTATTAAGCTGCGGCAATGTCTTCCCTGATTGCTTGTTAGCGTCCGGTATGATAGTTTGGCGGCTATGACCAACAGTGGACCAACAATCTTCAGCTCAAGAACCCTAGCCAAGCCAGTTTACAGCACTTCCTGTCGCGCTTTCCATTTGGCTCTCGTGCAGTGACTGTTTTTGGGTTTTTTTTTGTGTGATGTTGCTGTGGTGCTGCGAACTGCTAGTATCAGCTATTTATGGGTGTCTGCTGCTAACACGTTAGTACCTCTAGGATTTTTTCACTTCTAGCTAATATGATATGCCTAATGAACTATAGTTTAGCCCCGACGGGGAGCGGGAAACCAAGTAGTCGTGCCGCTGCAGAAAGTGTAACATCCACAGTATGATATGATAATTTTTAAACTAGCGAAGCATTTCCTTTCTCCCTCTTGCTTGAAGACACCCATCACTAGTTCAGCTGCTGGAGTGTGAAAAGAAGTGTTGATCATCACTGGTTGCTTTAGAGATATATGGTACAAGCGGAGACATTCAGCATCGCCGCAGGTGAAAGAAGTATCTGGAAACCCAAAGAGGCCGTGGATGCTATTTTGTATGGATGGATCCTGACCAACTAGGCTTCCTGAGCTCTTGGATAACATGGATAGGTTAATGAGCGTTTCTTTTTTTCCTTCTACCAGCTGTCAAATACTGCGAATTCCTATAATACATCACCATTATTCGTAATGTGTGGATCACTGTACTACCCCTAAACGCCAACAATCCACCAGTGAATTAAAGCCGTATCCGGCCTCGAAAAAAGAAATAACAAAAAAAAAACACATCTTCATCTTCGCTGGTGTCCCCATAATCGCCGTGTTCCTCAAATCCGAGCCAAGAAGACGTCCTCTCGGATGTCAACTACGCAGGAAGATTGCCTCGTTCGTGGATATATGGCACGATGGTGTTTCTCAACAACTCAAGGTCAAGAGTAAGTCTGGCTCTGCTGCTCATCGAACCCGGGCAACGCCCGGCATAGAGGTAGTTCAACGGGATAGATGGGTTTGGGACCCGTCTTGCTGGGGCAGGAAAGATGGTCTACACTCGCAATTTGTACTTAGTAGAGGGGTCGGGGGGTGCAGCGGTGCAGGAGGGCTTACGTAGGTCTTCTGCCGAGTCGCACGCGAATTCACACGTGGGTATGCACTAAAGATGGTCAGAACCACTTTGACGCGGTTCTGAACATTTGGTGGGTAAAATTTAACGACTATTACGGCCTTGACCTGGTGGTTTGACCCGTCTCTCCATAGAGCAGCATCACCGAAGAGTTTAGGGGTTGATGTTGTGTGGCCCGTCTCTAGCACAACGGCGGGGAACTCTGCAAGATGGAGTCTCCCTGGGCCGGAGACGGGACAGAAGGCGGTATCCGGGGCTTTTTTCCTCCCGGCATAGTTTCCGATGAACCCCTCGTATTCTTTATGAACTATATCAGCTGGGTTTTCGGTGTTGCCACGGGGGAGGTCAGCAATATACCTGGACCGGGCAAGACCTCCATTGTGTCCTCCCACTCGTCCGAAATCAGGCGAGCCCTTGCGGCGCGTGTGAGTGTTTTACTCAGCCATCCCGCGATGGAGTCATGTATTTGCGAAGGAGCGGGCATTTTTGGCGTATACTGATGAAGCGGAGGTAGAGGGATCACGACAATGAGGGGTGGTATCAGGGACGGGGGGATGGGGTGTCAATTGCTACAATAAATATCTTATAGTATTATGGGAGAGCTTCGTAAGCCTTTCATGGACATGGTATCACGTCATCAGGCTGTATTTGGTCGAGGAGTAGACCAAAGGGTATACACTATCGTGGATTTTCTTAGGTCCCTCGAACATTCGCACTTCAATTCCCCATCAATTGTTTCCCAGTGTTTATTCGGGACCACCGGCAAAGTAAGGATTTCCTAAGCCCTATGAAATCACTTTCAAAATATTGGCATCAAGCTGGATTCCCAAACCTTGACTCCTTGCGGCTTGTTTGAGCCTGAGAGTGCTGTGCTATGCGCTATTGCTTTAATGATCGCCACGAGTGAGACTTTATGAGACCACACCACTACGCTGTCATACCTCTAGTCATCAGGTCATGTCCTTCAAAAACATACCACCACCCATACCCATCGAGAAAGTGGTTTAATTCAATTCAATTCCATTTAGCTATTGAAATTCAGTCCGTAACACCCCATTCCAGACTCCATCCTCCGATAAGATAAGCTAGCTCGAATGATTCAAAGTCACAACCTCCATATATGTTAACGCTACAGTACTATACAGAAATCGACTGAGTGAAAAAAGAGAAAGAAAAATTCAAAATGGTGACCGAGCGAAAGGTATCCTGCTATCTCGTGCCGCGCACTATGTGTAAGCAAGTGAATACAAAGGATATATCCAAGGGAAAAGGGGAGAATCAGAAAAAATGAAATAATTGTGGGAGGGACGCGCACTCCACCCACCTGTCCATCATTTCTGGACTGACTAGCTATAGAGAAAGAATGAGGAAGGAAAAATATTTGTATCGTTTTTTAGAAAAGGGAAAGAGAGAAGGGGGGGGATAAAATCAGACCACGTTGAACTGTTTCTATCGCCGTGAGACCCTAATGTATTTTTTTCTAGCCAAAGTTTCTCCCCTCTAGGGAATGCATCTATCTAACTAGTGTGCGGGGTCAATCGCCTAAGGGTGAGTGAAGCCCGATCCGACAACACGATGGTACTCCCTCTGCCTCACCCTCCTCGAGAAGGCGAAGCGGTGCCTATTTCGCTGAACCTCAATTTGATCTTGGTCCGGCATCTGGCGCCGAAGGCTCTCTGGGAGTCTAGCTCTCAAGCCGCCATGATACATATAATCGATATCGGCAGCCGTGGTATTGGTAGGGGCGATAGGTGGGGCGGCGGGGGAGCTCTCGACCTGGGTACGAAGGTCAGAGCCAGAGGCTGGGCTGGCAGGGGTTGTGGGAGAGGCCCCGGTGGGGATAGTCGTGATTGGCATGGGGCGGGTAGCTCGTGTGGAGTTGACTCTATACGGGTCGCGGGTGAGGCGGTTGGATGGATCTGTGGTTTCAATACCACCCAGGTCTTCAGGTGATGCCTGGGTTGAGCGTAAAAGGAATTGTCAGCTATGAGTTTTATGAGAGGCTGATATAGGGGTTGTTGATGATAGATAGATACTCACAAGGAAATTCGCAGAGAGGGAAATACGACCAACAAGACCGCTAGAATCTTCCGCCATGCTATTAATCATGGCGTCGGCAGCACTCGCCAACCCATCCCCCAGGGCAATGGAAAGGCGAAAAAGAGGGGTAGCCTCGGCGTGCTCATCTCCGTTAGCAGAACTTTGGATCCCCCCCTGCCTACCGCGTCTACCCATTGCACGGTAGAGGTCTGCAAGGTCATCGTCATGGAAAGATTGTTCCATCATGTGGATGACGACAGGACAGTTGAGGTGACTAGCGTGTACTCCCAGCTTCCCGCAGAAGCAGCAGGATTTGGCGGCACATCTGATGCAGGTTCCCACACCGTGCGAGTCGATACGAGCTTGCGGGATGAAGGACCTGCATTCCTAGATTGGGCAGTAAAGTGGACGCTCTTGGTAGAGCCCTTCGTGGTCTGAGCGGATGATGACCCTGGTAGGCATGACGAATCTGTTTGTTTTTTTAATCAGGAAATTCCATTATCATGTGATGGGGTTTTTCAAAGTGGGATTTCTTACACTGGGACAGAGAGAGAGTGTGTGGGTGATGTGAATGGAAGCGGGGCGAATATCGGACTTGCTAAACGAGCGGAATGTATAAAGTAGTCAAGGACGGTAGAGAGGGTGGAGGTGGAAGCGGTAGTAGAGTTGTCTAGTGAGAGGAAATGGGGGAAGAGAAAAAGTGGGAAGAGGGAAGGGAAAGGAATGGAAGGAGATAAGGAAGATGAGTAGATTGGGGCGTAAACATTTTAGGAGGCGGGCAAACCAATTCTTTTTCCCTTGTGTTGGTCGCTGGGCCCTGTCCACGCATGCCCTTTACTTGATTAGCTATGGAGGCTGCCTCTGGAAAAACAAGGCCTTATACCACTGCCTGAAGGGTAGCTCACGATTTGGGGCCTTTCTGGTAAGATCCGCTTGGGCCTTCCCCCCATCCTTTTTGGACCGACCAGACGTGAGTTCCATTCTGGCACAGTAACCCTTCGCTGCGAGCTAAATTTTGTGAGAACGGCGTTATACACGCGGTGTGCGCTTTCAGTAACGAGAGTAAACTATATAATGATGTATGAATAGCGGATAAGGAGGCCTTAGATTAGAGTAGGAAATAGGGTACGATGGACACAAGCTCCGTCTCCCCCGTTGTTTGCGGATTATTTCGAACTCTTGATCATATCTCACGTTTTGCTAGGCTCGACAAGCGTGACCGCTGTAATCGCAACTGCGATAGTGAAATATCAAGGCAGGAGCATTTGATTGCCGCAAGTATATTAATCACAGTGTAGACTATAGTAAATATCGAAGCTTCTACCATTAAAAACCCTTCGGCAAGCTGTATAGTGTATGTGTATTTCTGCCTCCCTACAAACTTCACGGCCGTATCACTGCAACATCGCTGCATTAACCAAATCAGTGACCCAAGACGAGAGGAACATACCCCCCGCAATCCATTCAAGCCCCTCCAAAAATACTGCATCCTCCCGAAATCAAAATCTGCATCATAGCCCGTATTCTGCGCTTCCTTTATTCCACTCACTATTCTGTCAACTACTGCGATCCACAGCTGCCCCCCCCACCAATGATACAACCTTCGTCTTTCCATATCTGGCTAGAACTACCCAGCCAATGGGTTAGGGCTTTTCTACCTTCCAAGACTTCACCCGCTTCCGGCAGCTTCCGCTTCTTCCATCGTTACACCGTCTTCACAGCCAATTTCGTCATTCTGGAGCGATAACAACACAAAAAACCTGCAAGAGACGGTAGAAACTTAAACCCAACCTCACCTCATCACCGCCACCACTCACATACCCGTACCCCTCGAAGAAAAACAAAAACAAACAAAGGAAGAAACAATGCCCCACCAACCCCCGCCGATACATACGGGCGCACAGCTAATCGCACACTCGCTAAAATCCCTCGACGTGCGAATAATCTTCGGTATAGTCGGCATCCCAGTAATCGAGGCGGCAGAAGCCTGTCTAGCCCTAGGAATCAAATTCGTTTCCTTCCGGAACGAGCAAGCGGCTTCGTACGCGGCCAGCGCGTACGGGTACTTGGCTGGCCGACCAGGAGTTTGTCTTGTTGTCGGTGGGCCGGGGTGTTACATGCCATGGCTGGTGTAAGCTACCTACTTTCCCTCCTACTTGTTTCCGACGGGCGGTGGAGAGCTAATTGAGAACCGTGAAGGTCGGGAATTCCAAGTGGCAAGAAAAAAATGTTAGTACTTGCGAGAAGGAATATAGAATGAAGTTTGAAGAAAGAGGTGGAGGCATAGTTTCCAATGAACCCTTCGTATTCTTATAAACTATATCAGCTGGGTTCTCGGTGTTGCCACGGGGAGGTCAGCAATATACCAGGGCCGGGCAAGATGTCCATTGTACTATCCCACTCGTCGGAAAGCACGCCAGTTCTTATGGCCTGTGAGACTACTTTGTAGAGCCATAATCGAAGAGTTGAGGGGTGGATGTCGGATGTCCCGTTTCAAGCACAACCGCGGGGAACTCGGTAAGTCGGATCCTTCTAGGGGCGGAAACGGGGCAGAAGGCAAGATCAGGAGCTTTTTGTCTCCCGGGGGTGAATTGAAGGATGGCGGAGGGGGGAAAAAAAGGCTAGAGACTTAAGAGAGGTATCTAATTAGATGTGATACCTGTGAGGAAATTCGGGTCGAAACAAAGAAGAAGCATGGTTTGTGTAGAGAGCAAGAACCGGGGGGGGGTTTCTTTTCTTTTTTCTTAGTACGCGTGATAGGTGAGAGAGGGAGTCGGTGAGGATACGGTGGGAATTTTAAGTATGATAGATGCCCTACAGAGGGAAATTTTAGGGTTGAGGCAAGGCGTGAGAAGTCGTAAGGAGGGTAAAATAATTCTATGTAAAGAGAGGATGGGGAAATGATTGCTCTTGTTTGTGGTCGCAACTCGCCAACGAGTGACAAACGATGCGTACGTATGCAATTGGCCAGGCTTGAGCTAGGTCACGTGATTTCAAAACGTTACCCTGGGAAACTAAAGTAACAATAAAAACAGCTAATAGGATGGGAATCCTGCTTAAGGCCAATATTTTGAAAGTAATTTCATAGGGCTTAGGAAATCCTTACTTTGCCGGTGGTCCCGAATAAACACTGGGAAACAATTGATGGGGAATTGATGTTACCCTCTATGCGTGGTGGAAGCCACAAACTCCCGGCAGTGATTATATCGCAGGTTTAAAGTTCAGGTATGATACAATAATGGAGGACTTCCCGTAGGAATCTGAAAGGGATTTAGATATGGTCTAGGCACATTTTCCCGCCAAAATCTAGAAAATCAACTTCTAAATTCCGAATTTTCTAAAATCTGAACCGCCCCCCCCCCAATTTAGATTTGAAAAGGCTTAGAATCTAGAAATTTTTATACAATTGGTCAACCAACCCTAAGGCTACGGGTCTCAACACATGAGGCCCCAGTTCTCAATGCACAAATAGAAAACTGGCAAGCTGCTACAGGACACGATCCTATGAAAAATAATTTCCTATGATACTTGTATCTGCTAGGTTACATATGTGCGGTTTTACTTTTCTACAATGACCATAATCTGGGAATTTGGAAAATCGGATTTTTCTACGGGAACAGTCTGTGATCCAGATTCTTGATCCAAGCCCCAGGTTTACGGGAAGCCCTCCAATATTATTATACTTTTTCATCTTTATGGTTCCGGGTTCCGGTCTAAATGCAGGCGCATGCGTGCGTGCCCGGTCGTTTTTACAAACGTCAGAATTACGAGTTATCATACCGCAGATCTTTGTGGGGCTTGGCAAGCGTGACTCTCTCTCTTCTGCTAATAAAACCCCCCCCCAACCCCCACAGCATACCCACTAGCCACTATCATACCTACAACGTCGGTACATCATCACCTACAACTCACTTCGCGCGCTCTCTCCCACCCGGCTCTCATAAAACTCTTTGGAAACTCAGTACTTGATTGCCCAACCATGTCCGCCGAAGACATTTTACCCCAAGTTGAGCTAGCAATCAAAACCGGTTATCCTGAACTCTTTGTCCGTGATGTCTTGGATCAGGAACAGTTTGAATATATCCTCAAATCTTTGCGTCGCCGCACGAATTATCTGAAGAGGGATTTCATTCGGTAACCTAATTCTTTCACCTGGTTTTCTTTATTTTTTAACTAAATAAAATGCACAGCATCCATTGGTTGTCTTCCGAGAAAAGATTGAAGGTTGTAATGCCTTCGAGGATGCATGTGTGTGTTGCAGCTTGGCTTTCAAAAATTATCACCAGAGCCAGTAGGCTTGAGCTCCTGTCCGATGACTGGGAAGATACAATGGATATCATGACTGGTACTGGTAGGTTGCAAATTGCTCCATCTTCCAATCAAGAAGTCTAGCTAATCCTATTTCCCAGAACATCAGAATTTCGTTGGCCGGCATGTAGGCTCATTCAAAGAGCCAGATATGGTTTTTGTGCCGTTTTCCGGACCCGATAGGAAGAAGTGTGCCGCATTCCCTTCTGTTGTTCTCGAATCTGGCTGGAACGAGTCCATCGCTCGACATGAAGAAGATGCGAGAGTTTGGCAAGAAGGTTCAGGAAATGCGGTCAGGGTCATGCTGCAGGCGAAATTCCATGAGCCCGATAACCACAACCGTATACGCCTTGTCTTGTCTATCACCCGTGCTCACCCCGAACAACTCGGATGCCTCCCTTTACCTACCCATTACGCAAGTTTTCATCTACCTCGAGTCTATACTCACAATGTCATGACGTTTGTGTAACGGACTGCTATTGCATACAGCCAACAGTTGGCCAAGCCTCGGAGTTTCGGTAGTATGCTGTAGTAGTTCGTTTTAAAAACGTCACGACATTGTGAGTACCGCCGTTTTCTTTTACTAATGCCCGAATTGTGAGTGTAGGACATCTTCCCAGCCCCTCCGGACCCCCAGCAAGACCCCACCATCTCATTAGATGAATTTTATGCCGAATATTCTTGCCCCTCTACAATGAAAGGAGAGACCGAAATTGCACTAGACCTTGCATTGTTTCGCAGAGTAGCTGAAACGTACATCAGGGAGCGAGGCTGTCTACCTGCCTAGGTGGATTGTACTGCAAAGGCCCAAGTCTGTGTCTTTGATACTTTTTTCTGCACATGTTTTTAGGGGTTTTTTTGTACTTGCACCTCGATACAATAACTAAATGGCAAATACAGTGCCGCCGTTTCATAGCTTTACAACTCCAGCCCATTTTTGCTAGCCTATGTGAGTGACATTTGACCGTTATTGCATAGCCTTCAAACCCAGCATAGTACGGCAGCAGTGAGATCCCTTGTTGGAACTTGAGCTGCGGAGATCATTGCCAGGATGATATTGTTCCTGCAACTTTGTCGGTATAGTGCTACTGAATGACGGTATTAGGAATAAGTTGCATCATGGCAACATGGTCAGCGGTAGAAAGATTATCAAAGTCGAGGCCACTGACAAGGAAACCCAAGAGAAGGTGCTTGTGGGAGAGGAAGATGTCAAGCAGGCGGTATCTGCCTATATATTTACCAGCTAAGGAAGTCAGGAGAAAGATATGGATCTGTACTAGTACTCGAGTACTCTACGAAACCTTGAGAGCCCTTTTGGATACCATGCACTTGGCCATGGACCCCCTTTCATACATTGATAGGTAAATGTACCGGGATGATATCATACCACATAAAGAGTGATACCCTGCCAAAACACCCCCACACGCCCATATTTCAACAACTAACTAAATATTTACGCAATTCCATCTGTGTTTTTATCGCCCCAATCAATCCAAGAAAAAAATCACAGAAAAAATAAAGAATTACTTGAATCCTGCAGAAGCCCTTCTAAAAATTTCCTATAGTTTTTTAGATAGACCAGGGGCAACTGAGACTATTTAGCAATTTTCTATGGATTCATGGTGTAACAAACCACTAGAAACATACTACTCCTAAGTGAGAACAGCCCAGTGCACAGAAAGCCTTCCCGAGAGTAATGTTTCTCTATCGTTATAGTGCGCATGGCTTGGCTCGAGAATCAAAGAGAATGTTCCAGGAAAATGATAAAAATGCAGGAGCAGGCAGGAATTAAATACCCAGCGTGTCAAGCTACCTCTAATAGGCAGACGAGGGTTCGTTAAGTTATGCTACTCGTAGAGGGTTGTGGAGAGAGCGAAGACTACACAATAGAATGATGGTGGCAAGAGAAGTAACCAAAAGGTTTGATGGGGTTCTGGTGCTGCTGGTGGTGGGGTTGTGGAGTTGCTTTAGGGCCTGTTCAGTTGGAAAGGACCGTTCCGTTGGGCGACCGACCGTTTCTGCTGTGAAAATGGCCTTCCCTCCGTTTTGAAACGGAAGGAAATGACGATTTGTATGGGGGAACGGAACGGAACCGTTCCAACCGAACAGGCCCTTAGGCTTTTTGTGCGGGTGCGGATGCCTGTACTTTGTTCAGAATTAACTATTTTTTTCCTTCCTTGTCTCCATTTCCTCCCCCACCCCCCCAAAATCACAGATCAACCGCCTCTAGTGTTTTTTAGATAGAGAAACTTGGTGTATGGTAATGCAAGGACCTGGAAATGCACTATCGAGTGATACATACTGACCACGAGCGGAACCCCTCCCCCGCAAACTCCCAAGGCTCAGACCGCACCCCCTACAACCCCCGATCTAATCTATCCTCCAAATAGCAATATTAGTATGAGCTTTCAATCCACTCTACTTTAATATAAATTGAGTGCAACGCCCCCTTCATACCATATCACTCGGAAATAGTATCCACCCATGGCCAACCCCAAACTCTCCAGAAGGCCCAATCTCCCAAAACACATGGCCTATCATTGCTGCGGGCCCGGGTCTTGGCTTATGGGTGCTTACGAAGGGAGAAGGAAGAAGAAATAAAACCTCCATTCTAGGGGAAGCGAAGTGCTTGGCGCGATGTAGTTGGACTTTTTGCGCTGCTTATGTAATCAATTTGAGGGCTCTAATTGGTCCAAGTAGATTATATAAGTGTCTAAACCATGGTTTGAGTCTAACTATGATCCGTCGCCCCAAACAACCCCTTAGTTAGTGTTGTCGAATGCCCTCGCCAAGTCTAGCACAGGCTACACCAGGGACATGTCTACGTGTCGCAGCGCAGTTCGAACTTGGCTGTCATAGTTGCGGTCTTGGCTTACTTAAATTCATGGAAGATCACTCGGTACCATACAACCGACCAGCCAGCCCGATATTTCCTACCATCCGAAGAATTTGGTGCCCCCTGGGAGGTACGAGACAGTAAAGTCAGCCACCGGGTAGGCAGGCTACCCAGGTGTGAAACGAATTGGGCTTTCTCACGAGCTGAGAATTCAGCAGCTCTCGAAGTGCTGAGTCTGAAAATACCAATTCTGCTGCCTACAATAGCTGTTTGATGGCTACTTTTAGTTTGGCACGCCTAGTAATGAGTCCCGCTGTTTCACATCGGTAAAGGGATAGTACAACGCATATATCGCCTCTGAATCCTGCACCGTTGTGGGCGGTATAAGCCAACATAGAAAGCCCCCTCGCTGACCAACTTAGTACTGTTTCAATAATGGAGTTTGGAGGCGCCGGCGGTCGGAAGTATCGTTATTAGCAGTGATTTTAGGAGGAATTTGGAACTTAGCACTGCAGCGATGCTAAGCTTGTTAGGGTGTTTGTGAGTTAGTGTTGGGTAGAGCATTAGAGTATGGCTAGATGGTGAGATGGGCACCTAGCGCGGAAGCGTCACGTATGATCCTCCACGGGGGCATGGAGAGGCGAGGATAGGTGTTAATGCTTTGACCAGCTTGGTTTCTGGGAGGGGAAGAGCTCGTAATTTTAGTTTGGGCTTTGGATTCGACTTAGGGGGTGATACGTTACTTGCACAAAAGGATTTATATAACCTCCTAGAAATTGTTTAAATTTCTATAGTGATATCTCATTATAACCCCTCCACCGAATCAAAAAAAATTCCAAAATTTAATCATATGAAAATAAAGAGAGGTCACCGAATTTCAATCCTCTGAATCTTCTCCGACGTAATCTCACTCTTCAAGCACTCCCCATCCATAACACCGTGCACATAGCTTTCCCCGACAAGCCTATACCATTTCTCTTCTGGCTTCTCATCCAGCATCTCTTCCTCCCCTTCTCTTTCTCGGTGCTTCTGCACATTTTGCGCCCCCCAGTCGTTCCTATCCTTACTCTTCCACGAACTTTTGTGGCTCTTCTCCTTGAACCCGAAGTAGCTCCCCTCCCTAAGAATCAACGGCGTATATCCGCCTCCCAAAATACAAATCCGATCACCAACTCGCACAGCCTCTCTCGCCTTCGGTCCGAGACCCATAAAGCCACGCGCAGTCATGAAGAAGCTCCTCCCGTGCAAGTTCCTATTCAATTCCTCCCTATATGGCTCATTATTCCTAAGTTGATGACTGACAGTTTGATACCGCAGATCAGTCATAAGGTCCTCTTGGATAATCGGTATATCGATGGTCTTCATGCGTTTTCTGAGTAAGTGAAAAAAATATCTTTCGTCATGGTCAAGTGCGGGCCGGAAGTTCGCATTATCAGCGATGAGCGTGCGGCAGAGAGCCTCGGTGAGGGATTGGTTGCTGTAGGGGTACTGGTTCTTGCTACTGACGAGTGAAGTCAGTGTTTCCAGGATGGTCGCTTCATTCTCCCGCGTCACGATAGGCGTCGCATACGTCACCGTGTCGAATTTGAGCCCGTTCACGAAGAGGGAGTGCCCGCGGGTGCTGATGTCGCCTTTGATGAGGAAGCTAAGGACGTTGCTCTTTCGTGCCATCGGGAGCAGGCGCTTCGACGTTATTGACCAGTCTGGCACCCATGTTGGCATCTTTGTCAGGTGGCGGGAGCATGGAGAGTACTCGTTTGCAAGGAGGCGCAAGTCCTGTTCGTCTGTCATTATGTATGCGGCCGCTTCGCGGTAGACGTCTTCTACCGCTTTTGTGTAGTCTGGTTGCAGCGGATGCACGTCGAGCCCTGTGCCTGAGCGGCCGACCTGGAAAGAGATTCCCAGCATGGCGTACACTTTGTCACGGATGTCAGTGGCTTGGGAGTACCGGAAGTGTCGGAGCAGTGTGCGGAGGTTGAGTTGTCTCGCTTTGTACCGCTTCTCGTTACGGCGTATTAGTGCTACGAGGAAGAGTGTTCGTGGTGCGGGCGCCGTGGAAAGGTGGAATTCGCGCTGGACGAGGTAGTTTGCCGCCTGGTGGAAGAGGACCCAGTCTATCTGGTGGCTGCCGCATATGACTGTGGCTTTCTTGGATACTAGGATTTCCTGGATGATCCAAGTTCTTGTGAAGTACGATCTTGTAAAAGCGTCAAAAATCGCACTCGATATAGTGGGGTTGTCGAGCTCATCGGCATGCTCATCTTTAACTTCGACTGGGGGCTTGGTTGACGTCGGGTCGTCCTGGGGTCCCTGGGAATCCCAGCTATCGGCCAGCTTCGGTATCATCTTGAACGCCTCGACAGTGTTGGGCTTCTGCTCCCTAATCCAGATCAAGACGCCCTGGGCCTTTTGATATATCTGCGTCATGATGGAAACTTGAGCTCCCCTCTCCTTCAAATCATCCTGATTGATGCAAATTGCGTCAATCCATATCCTTCTTGGTCGGTCTCTATCTCTCAGTCTCTTCAACGCAGCTCTCAAGTTGAGCGGGACGGGGATTTCCTCCCCTCTGCCGCACCTCACCGTAGCTTCTTTGCGGTTCCCGGCCCATTCGTATGACAGTGTCTCGTACTCCGGCGCTTCCGACAGCCTCGCGTGCTGGATTTCAACCCGGAGCTCATCCTCCGGATTTCCCGGTTGTAACTCGACCAGTCGGATTGAATCCGGCTGTGTTAGGGGATTATACCGCAGCCACCGGTACTGACCGTAATTCCGTACGCCGTTGTAAATAACCAGTTTTCGCAATAGCGGGGGTCGGCTTATTATCGGACGAAAGCAAAGTATTGACTGTAGCATGCTAACGGCGGCCGCTGCTCCCGCTCCCGTGAAAGAGAGGGAGGAGGAGGGATGAATTCGTGACGCTTTCGTAAATCAGATGCTGCTGCTGAAGAAACTAACCTTTGCAGAGGAATAGTGACAGTAGCGATGGCGGTTATTAATGACTATAATAATTTTCATGCGCAGCCCTTTTGTGGCCGAATACTTTCCTATATATGTTTCATGGCACGAGCCAGTGGGTGAGGCTCGAACTTTATTCGGTGTTCCGTATTGCCAGTTTGGGGTTATGAGCTGTCCCTCCTTCTTTCTTTCCTGCAGAAGCTTGGAGTGGCGAGTTGAAACGATACAGACAGTTGGCTTTTAACTCTACTCTACTTTATTTACGTATATACCCGTGTGGGCAAAGTAGGGTGGCAGATATCCAGGCAAAAAAGTTGGCCGGGGGGACACTTTTGGCACTAACGAGCGTAATCCGATTGCCCCGTAGCCGTATGGTATGTGCAGAGTTGTGTGGGAATGAAGAAGAGGAATTGGCTATCGACATTGGAGCTGTGCTCTGAAGTTTTGTAAACGGATTATTCAATCGACGATGACTGGACGGCAATTGATATGACTTTATTCGTTTGTTCGTTCATTGTGGGAAGAGAGGCGACAAGAGGGGGGGAAAAAAAGGAAAAAAAAGAGAGATAAAAAGCAAGTTAATGTGATGGATGGGCGGGAGAGCAAATCGCCAACCACAAAAGTGCCCGCGCCCGCCAAGAGGCGCAGGCATCCGTAAATAGAAGGTTTCTATTGAAAAGGTTTCTCATGACGGGCTGGTCCGGGTAAGGTTCCGTCCGGTTGATCTGGGCACCGATAACCCCCTCTCTAGTATTGCAATTTAGCTTTCTTAAAGACACCATGAATTTCTATCCGCCCGAGAGATGACGGTCTGAAGTAGAGTTTACCTGACGTATCTCCGTGTCGCTAAAATGGTATAAATGCCCCCCTATATACAGGGATATAATGCTCATAATCTCTTCAAAGAGGAAAAAAGATGAGAAAAATAAATAAATAAGCGCCGCCTAGTACCCATTTAAGCTTTTTTTTCATAGATTCATGCCTCATGTCTCGTAATCAGATCTCCATAACGAAAAATGGCCCTCTCTCCACCTAGTGATAGACGTGCGCGAAGAAAAAAAAACACATGTGCCTCTCACTGAATCGGACTTTGTAAATCTAGCATCTAGTTGTAAGTAAACTCCCTTTCACCCGTCTCCACAGCCCCATCCGGCCCAAACCCTCTTGGTACGTTCTGCGCAGGACCGAAGCCTGAGGTAGGGCCATAATCCGAGAAAGCCCTAGCGCCGCCGAATCCTGATATCGGCATATCCCTCGCGGGCCCGAGTACGATTCCGTCTTCTGTAGCTTCCAGCTTGAGCAGCCTGCTCACAGCCTCTTGTGGATCCCAACTCCCCGTGCAGCCAGAATTAATGTGATCCTGCGCCTCTTCCAGCCACGTAGACCACGCACCTGAAACAGGCGCAGCATTCGTCAACCGAACCCATTCGGTGCTTCCAGATGCCTTGATCGCTTGCCATAACGCCTGCGTGTACGTATCCGGTTGTTGTTGGGACTTGTCCCCGACCTCCTCCAAGATGTACCTCGAAATGTTCCAGTGCCAGGAGGTCGGAAGGAGGGCAGCAACCTGGTATAACCCATTGAGCAGGATATACGATACTCCCAGTGCAGCCTGCATTACCCATGTGCAGTTCCCCATCAGCACGACCCCACACATGAACAGGAAGGTCCCCACACCGACGAGCGCCCGATACATCTGGTCTCCGACAACATACTTGCATTCCTCCGTACTAGTATACAACTCCCGCGCCACCTCTTCTGTGCATTTTATAACTATGAACGCCCCCTGACGCGTACGTATTACCAGATCTCCAGGCGGCACGAGGACACGCTGCTTTCGGGAAATCAAGCTCGGATGCCAGAAATTCGAAAGTCCGATAACCGTAGACGTCAGTGAGATGAGCACGATAGCAATACACGCAACCCCGTCCCTCAGAAGACAAGCCCAGATAATGAGTCCCAAAGACAGCAAACTCGATGCGACCGTCAAACAGGCCAGAGGGGAGAAGCTCCTAGCGTGGATAACCCCCTTCGGGGTGCTGAATACTCGGTTCGGATACTCCTCCCGCGGAACTAGAGCCCTGCGCTCAGTCTCAAGTAACTTCGGGTTGTGCCTTATCTTTATTACCCGGATCGCGAATTTGGGCAGGCTGATGGGGAAGATGAGACCGGCAAAGTGGTTCAGTTCGTCAACACGAATTCCAGAATGTACGCCAGAAATTATAGCGTGTGTTGGCGGTAAGCGGCTGGGACGCGAGGGTTTCAGGAGCGCTTGAGGTGCGGGGAGGATTCGTGGTAGTAGGCACAAGATTGAGGCGGTGAGTGGCTGGGAGTGCGCGGACATGGCGGATTCTCCGACCACCGCTAATAGGGAGACTATGTCTAGTCGCCATCCTTCACGGGTGTTGGGGAAGTGCAGCCACCCCATTTTGGATCTCTCCCTGTCTTTCCTCTCCTCAACAGAATGTAGGCGCAGTAGGTCGACAGGTAGATAGAACCGGCAGACAGGCAAAACACAGTAATCTTTTTGGACGCCTGTATATTTTTGCCGAAGATGCCTGCGGAGGGAAGAGCAATGCAAAGCTGTGTTGGAGAGGGGGAAAAAGCTATTGTGGGATGGGGAAGGGTAGGATAATATTCCTCCCTTCTCTACCTATCTTGCGGTACCAATGCCGTAAGTTAAAGCACGGAATTCCAGGTTCTTTTTTTTTTTTTTTCATATTTTTTTAATTTGTCGGATTGGTGTTCGTACAGTCTTCGCACATACATGACATGGCGGCTCTTTCCTTTTTTTTTTGGTTGCCGTTTTGGGCTGAAGGGCTGCCTGCTTGCGTGCTGGCAGCCCTGCATGGCCAGTCACTCAAATCGCTGACTGCTGGGAGTGTCGATCCGGTTCTGGGAATTACTCTTTTCTGAGTGTGGAAAGCTCTATTGTGTTGGTTGAAATGTTAGGGCAGTTACCATACCGGGAACCCCGATACCCTGACACTTTTTTTTTTCTTTCTTTCCCGCTAAGCTTTCGATATATCGGGCCATCGTGGGGGGAGAGGGCGGGGGTGCGGCGCGGAGGAGGCCAATCGGATCAACTATTGCTGTGGGCAATGGGTTGTGGGGCAAAGCCTGGATTCGTAAAAGCACTACAATATTCGCGGCATGCGGGGGAGGCGAGAGAGGAGAGGGAGGGAGACGGGAGGTCGGTTGCCAGTGTAAACACGTGCCGGTGCTGAGTTGGGCGTTAGGTCCATGCGCAGTAATTACGGTAGCTGAATGGATTATTACTCGAGCATAGGTCTTGCTTCTTGTGTTTAGCTTTTTGTGAGGGAATGTTGGACTCTTAGGACTGCCTAGCGTAGATATCTTTATTTGCACTTTGGCCCAAATCCGGCCTTGCTGTATGAGCGAATCTCTTGAAGATTTCCCACTTATGGTGCGGTATCGTACTACACTTGAACCCTGAATGGGTATGCCCATCATTGTTTATCGCGTGGGATCCGACTTAGAAGCTGCTCGTAGGCCTTTTTGGGGATTGCGACCCCGGGAGTGGAGCCTGTTTGTTCGGCTTGATACCTGCTTTCCGCTACCGGTGCCCCGAAACGAGCATGTGTCCCGTATCATACTATCATGTAAGTTTCTCCTTGATAATATCATACCCTTTTCCTTTTCTTTGTTTTGCTTTTAGGAGTCCTACGGGTGCCTTAAATATATAAGTATGGATCAGCAGTTGCTGGCTTTCTTCTGACCTTCTTCTTTCCTGCCCTGTGGTCTGCCGGCATGATACGGATAACTTGGTCTTCTGCTTGTCGGCCGGCGTGATCCCAGTGGAAGCACAGCTCTCTCTCCCCTTCCATGACTCTGCCCAGATGTCGTTTTGCGATTGACCCAAGGGTTAACACGGGGTTTCGTGTGGTACAATATGTACCGGTACAATGGTCTTATGGCAAGTCGATCACCAGCACTGGCCCACTTGCAAACATGTTTCCATGTGGCTGTGGCGCGGTAAGCCCCCCTGAACAAGGCAAGCACCACTACCAGTATTGCTGATAATAATATCTTCCCAGCTATTGTAAAGGCGATACAAACCTGGCCACCTAAGCTACCAGCATCCTCAGCTTGTTTTGTGAACATGTCTCCATACCGGTAACGGTCTCCGCGACGAAGCAGCAGCACAGTCAAACCGGGAATTGAGGGACGGGCCGGCGTTTTGCGAATTGATTGCGCAGGCCTTTGGGGCAGGAAAAATAAATCAAATAAATCACTGTGCCACACAATCTCGGCTGCCTGGCAATAACGGTGCGGCAATGAACGGTGCTCTCAGATTTTTCTTTTTCTTTTTCCTTTTCCTCACTCCTCCTCTCCCTTAAAACTGCAGATACGGGAATTACTTTAAACTTGGGCACTTGTACGACGGAAGGCCTCCTTTTTCGTCTCGCGGGAAATTTTTCACCACTCATAAATCGCTTCCCTCCCCTCCTCCCTTCCACCTCCCCCAATCTCTCGGATGAATGCCATGAACTCAAAGGGGTGGAAGAATCTAAAGAATTTGCTCATCGGAATAACAACTACACCTACGGCTATTAAAAAGAGCGTAATGACTACTTCATCGTCTACGCGCCTAGAACCTTCAGCAACCCCGACAGCCTCGACGACAAAGAAGGAGGCTGTGTCCACGGCAACCACGGTATCAGCGACAACAGCAACGGATAATTTGCCGCTAGCCACGTGCACACCGGACGAGTATGAACAGACTCGTGAGAAACTTCTAGCCCAAGATCGTGGTGTAGCCTTCGACACGCAGGCTATTGCCAGAGCTACCAAACTCGAGCGCTCGGCAGGCCAAGTGGTGAAGTGGATTCGGCAGCGCGAGCGAGCGGACTCCGGCGTCTCCTCCCCCGACGGTAGCGGTTTCAGCGAGCATTTCTTGGGTAACTTGGAAAGCATTAATCGCAGTCAGCTGATGAGGATTTCTAGGCAGATGCCAAAGGGGGCCCACCTGCATTGCCATTTCAACACATGCCTGCATCCTTCATTCCTGATTAGACAGGCGCGTGGGATGAAGAGTATGTTTATTCGCAGTAGTGCCGCCTTGGTGGGGCCGGAGGATTTCGCGCGTGCGGCTATATCGTTTGCAGTCCTGCCGCCGGATACTCCTAGATCAGACATTTTCGATCCAGGGTACTTGCCATTGGGGTGGGCATGGTATCCGGACTTCTTGGAGAGGTTCCCCAGCGCGATGCTCGACGGGGAGGACCCGGAATCTTGGTTGGCGAACAAAATGGTTATCAGGGAGCAAGAGGCGCATGATATTCATCAGACCGCAGATGGGTATGTTTATTACAGGGTTAAGTTATGAGTCGCAGAAACTGATTCTTTGATCTTTCCTCCTCTTTTCGCAGGATATGGGATCGATTCAATCAGAGCACACAGATGTTGAAGGGACTATTCGGATATGAGTCCGCATTTCGCCGGTATGTTGGGGAAGCCATACAAAGCTTCTTGGATGACAATGTCATGTACGCCGAAGTACGACCGAATTTCTTCGACAAGTTCATCATGACAGACAATGGATTAGGAAGATTAGACCACAGAGCCTGGATGACTATAATCAAGGAAGAAATCGCCAGCAAGATGAAGCAGCTCGCGGAGAACGGGAGGGGAGAGGATTTCCGTGGATTCAAGGTAATTTACTGTGCTCCTCGCTCCATCGAGAAAAAGGACATGAAGTGGTGTCTTGATGACTGCATGGCCCTGAAACGAGAATTTCCAGATTTAATTTGCGGTTCGTTGCTTTAATTTTTTTTATCTTCTCTTTCCTTTCTCTTCGAGCCGAGTAATAATGATAAAACAAAGCTGACATTCATCATTCATAGGTTTTGATATGGTCGGTTGTGAAGACCGTGGGAATCCGATAAGGCACTACTTAAACGAATTACTAGAGTTCCGCCGAACATGCGATGCCGCAGGCTTAGATATCCCCTTCTTATTCCACGCCGGGGAGACGCTGAGGCACGGTGAGTCAACGGACGAAAACCTCTTTGACGCGATCCTTCTTGGGTCGAAGCGCATCGGCCACGGCTACGGATTGGCACGGCACCCAACGCTCATGAATATCTGTCGGGAGCGTGGTATAGCACTGGAAATTTGCCCAATCTCGAATGAAATCCTCCACCTCTGCCCTTCAATCCAGGGACATTCCCTGCCAATCTTACTCACGAACGGCGTGCCGTGCACTTTATCTAGCGATAACCCCGCTTACTTTAGGTAACACCCTCCCTATAATGCCCGTAATAACCGCTGTACTAACACAGGACAGCTCAACGCTCTCACACGACTTTTACCAAGTAATGTCCGGCTTCGATTCCATGTCCCTTCACGGTTGGCGCGTGTTGGCAGAATGGAGCCTTGAGCACTCGTGCCTGAGTCCACAGGAAAAGAGCCATGCGCTGATGGAGTGGAATAAGAAGTGGGAGGAATTTTGTCGATGGATTGTGGATGAGTTTGGATCTAACAAGCGGTGACTTCTGCTGCGTCACAGTAGTTGTGGAATAGTTAGATTGTAGTGTATGGGGATAAAGGTGAAGGGGGGAGTAGGTCTGTCTATAGACTATAGAAGTTATGATATTATAGGAGAAGGAGGGAGTGGAGGAGGCTTGTAGGTTTAGATGGCTTTGCTTTACTTTACTTTGCTTTGGGTTTTGTAGGCGAAGGGATGCGGGCGCGTGTAGTTATGCCAATGGCTGTGTCTATGGGTATATTATATTTCTTTTCCCCTTTATTCCTTGCTTTGCGCTTCGGCGAATTTTTTGTTTATTTATGATGCCTTCGTTCACGTTATTTTGCGAGCATTTTTCCCTAACTCGCAATCAAGAAACGAGCGGGTAGGATAGTCTAGATGTTAGGTTTTTATTTTAGATCCCAATTCCATAACTCATCTCTTGTTTCTTCCCCCACCATGTCATGCTTCTAATGATCTGTTTTGTACGAACAAACCGAGATACCGTAAAACTCGAATAACTGAACCATGTGTCATGTCGCTGGGTTTTCCTCTCAGCCAGGTCTGGCAGCTTTGTTTTTGATCTTCCAGAAATCCCTTATGCCCCCTCCCCCTTCCCTCCTCCCTAATGCCCGACTCTAACCTATTCTACACTGTCGCCCGAGCCTCTTACGCCCCTGCATACCTGGATAGCGGCAAGTACACCGAGAAGTCGATGCATTTTGACAAATAATTGACCAACGCAACTGTCGTATGCTGTTATATATAGCTGGTAAAGCTACTCCGGCGGAGATAGAACCCACGAAGCCTAACTAAAGATGTTAGGCAGGAGAGTGTGGATGGGATGGTTAGGCGGGGATCCGGGAGCTATTGGATCTGAAAGAAGGAAAGCTTATGGGCGGGTATTTGAAGCAACGCTCTTCTGGTGGGCTGTCTTTGGTGGGCACGGGTCGCCCAAGTGATTCCATATAACACGGCACTGGAATCCCACCAGTAAGAGTGCGGGTGGAAAGTTTTTGGGTTTGGTAGGTCCGACTGGATGTGGGAATGGGTAACCTTATGACAGATGATTTAGATCCGGGTACCATAGTAATTGGGCTTGGTTCGATAGGCTGGGTAACGACGGACGGGGTGCTGCTTACGCTAAGTTAGGATGAAGAGCAGGGAGAGTAGATTAGAAATACCTCCAAAACTAGGAATATTTTCTTGCTTTGGTGGCGTGTGGTACAGGGTTATTCCGAAAACAGGAGTGATAACGGGCGATGGAGTGGGTTTAGAAAGACTAGTGGGGACATAGAACCTCCCGACGGGTACGGCGTAATATGGGGAAAATAAGTACGAGTGTACGGTACCTACCGGGACAGGGTAGCTCCGATCTAAACCTTCTTGAGGTGGGGTTGGGGTGGGGGACCCCGGGCCAATATACAACTCTCCCTAGGAATGCTTGTGCTGGGCGGTAGCAATTATAGTATCCTCCTTAGCTTCCGTGAAGCAATGAATTTTTTCACTGATAAAATAATTTTCTAGCCTCATTTCATCTCACTCGGCCGCACTCGCGGTCGACTAACCTCAAAGACCTGCTCGCACATTCCGCCTCTTCAATTCTTAGATCTTGGCAGGATTTCTTCGTGTCTGGAGTAGGGTAGAAACGTAAGCTAAGCACCTAGGATAGCGGTCATTCGGTTTGGTTAGCTGGGGAGAGCGGAATTTAATCCGATGAGGTGGATTTTGGGAATTGGGGAAAGAAAGAGAGGGTTCAGGTATCGCGCTACCTGCACCGGTGTCCAGTCGAGGAGTGGGTTCAGGTTGTTTGGTGGTCGATTTGGGCCCTTGGTTCTACGAGTTTTAAATGGATTGGAATTATGGCCGTATAAGATCATGGATAGGGTGGGGGGGGATTGCTGGAGGCAGCGGGCGAGAAAGCTGACTTTTTATTTTGGTATTTTTTACCGCTCATCACAGCGATTCGTGATAGGCATGTATGGGGTCTCCTGCTCAGGATTTGGGCGGAACTAGTAGCCCACCCGCTACGATTCTACTATTGAAGGGAAGAAGGAAAATTATAAACACTAATCGTGAGTAGCTAAAATACTGCGAATTCTTATAATGCTATCACTGTTATTCGTAATGTGTGGAGCAACTGTACTACCCCTAAACGCCAATCCTCCAAGTGAATAAAAACCGTATCCGGCCTCGAAAAAAGAAATTGTAGCAAAAAAAACAAACACATCTTCATCTTCGCCAGTGTCCCCATAATCGCCGTGCTCCTCAAAAATCCGAGCCAACAAGCCGTCCGGATACCTACTACGCAGGGAGGTTACCTCGGCCAAGGATACATGGCTCGACGGTTTCTCTCAACACCTCGAGGTCTAGAGAAATTCTAGCTCTGCTGGTCAACGACGCTGGGCAATGCCCTCCGTAGAAGCAGTTCAACGGAATAGTAGGGTTGCGGACTCGTCTTGCTGGGGGAGGGAAAATGGTCTGCACTCGCAATTTTACTTAGTGGGGGGGTCGGGCAGAACACCGCTCTCGTTGGCCGCCAAGAATGGGTTTGATGGAGTAGTGAAGTTGCTGTTGGGGCGGGAAGACGTTAACTCCGATAGGCCGAACAACGATGGTCAAACACCCCCCTTCCAGGCCGCCTCGGGGGGGCATGATGGAGTAGTGAAGCTACTGTTGGGATGAGAAGACGTTAACCCTGATAGGCCAGATAATGGTGGTGTCTGGCCTATCGTGGCTAATGTCTTCCCGTCCCAATAGTAGCCTCACTACTCTATCATGCCCAGCCGAGGCGGCCCACGAGAGCGGTGTTCGGCCACCATTATCTGGTCTATCGGGGCTAACGCCTTCCCGTTCCAACAGTAGCTTCACTACTCCATCATGCCCACCCGAGGCGGCCCACAAGAGCGGTGTTAGGGGGGTCGGGGGGTGCAGCGGTGGGGGAGGGCTTACATAGGTCTTCCTGCGAGTGGCACGCGAATTCACACGTTGGCGTGCGCTAATGATGGTGAGGGTCACTTTCACCTTATTTTCCACGGTCGGTGGATACAACTTAACAAGCAGTACAACTTTCACTTGTTTATTTGATCCATCTCGCCAGAGGGCAGCGTATTCGAGGAGTTGAGAGTAGGAGGTTGTATGTCCAGTCTCTAATATGACTGGGGAACTCGGTAAGTCGGGTCCTTCCAGGGCCGGACACAGGGCAGAAGGAAAGATCGGGGATTTTTTTTCTGCCGGCATATCTTCCAACGAACCCTTCGTATTCTTATAAACTATATCAGCTGGGTTTTCAGTGTTGCCACGGGGAAGTCAGCAATATACCAGCACCGGGCGAGATGTCCATTGTCCTGTCCCACTCTTCGGAAAGGACGCCAGCTCTTATGGCTTATGTGATCACTTTGAAGAGCCATGCTGCGACGGATTGATGCATTTTGGAGGGGCCGGCCATTCTTAACAGGATTCTGCGTATGAACGGAAGAAGAGGGATCACGATGGGGGTGGTATTAGGGACGGGGGGATGGGGTGTCGGTTGCTGCAGTGGGTGTCTTATAGTGTTATGGGAGAGCTCCGTAAGCCTTTCCTGGACATGGTATCACGTCATCAGGCTGTATTTAGTCGAGGAGTAGACCAAAGGGTATACACTATCGTGGATTTTCTTAGGTCCCTCGAACATTCGCACTTCAATTCCCCATCAATTGTTTCCCAGTGTTTATTCGGGACCACCGGCAAAGTAAGGATTTCCTAAGCCCTATGAAATCACTTTCAAAATATTGGCATCAAGCTGGATTCCCAAACCTTGACTCCTTGCGACTTGTTTGAGCCTGAGAGTGCTGTGCTATGCGCTATTGCTTTAATGATCGCCACGAGTGAGACTTTATGAGACCACACCACTACGCTGTCATACCTCTAGTCATCAGGTCATGTCCTTCAAAAACATACCACCACCCATACCCATCGAGAAAGTGGTTTAATTCAATTCAATTCCATTTAGCTATTGAAATTCAGTCCGTAACACCCCATTCCAGACTCCATCCTTCGATAAGATAAGCTAGCTCGAATGATTCAAAGTCACATCCTCTATATATGTTAACGCTACAGTACTATACAGAAATCGACTGAGTGAAAAAAGAGAAAGAAAAATTCAAAATAGTGACTGAGCGAAAGGTATCCTGCTATCTCGTGCCGCGCACTATGTGTAAGAAACAGAGCAAGTGAATACAAAGGATATACCCAAGGGAAAAGGGGAGAATCAGAAAAAATGAAATAATTGTGGGAGGGACGCGCACTCCACCCACCTGTCCATCATTTCTGGACTGACTAGCTATAGAGAAAGAATGGGGAAGGAAAAATATTTGTATCGTTTTTTAGAAAAGGGAAAGAGAGAAGGGGGGGGGATAAAATCAGACCACGTTGAACTGTTTCTATCGCCGTGAGACCCTAATGTATTTTTTTCTAGCCAAAGTTTCTCCCCTCTAGGGAATGCATCCATCTAACTAGTGTGCGGGGTCAATCGCCTAAGGGTGAGTGAAGCCCGATCCGACAACACGATGGTACTCCCTCTGCCTCACCCTCCTCGAGAAGGCAAAGCGGTGCCTATTTCGCTGAACCTCAATTTGATCTTGGTCCGGCATCTGCCGCCGAAGGCTCTCTGGGAGTCTAGCTCTCAAGCCGCCATGATACATATAATCGATATCGGCAGCCGTGGTATTGGTAGGGGCGATAGGTGGGGCGGCGGGGGAGCTCTCGACCTGGGAACGAAGGTCAGAGCCAGAGGCTGGGCTGGCAGGGGTTGTGGGAGAGGCCCCGGTGGGGATAGTCGTGATTGGCATGGGGCGGGTAGCTCGTGTGGAGTTGACTCTATACGGGTCGCGGGTGAGGCGGTTGGATGGATCTGTGGTTTCAATACCACCCAGGTCTTCAGGTGATGCCTGGGTTGAGCGTAAAAGGAATTGTCAGCTATGAGTTTTATGAGAGGCTGATATAGGGGTTGTTGATGATAGATAGATACTCACAAGGAAATTCGCAGAGAGGGAAATACGACCAACAAGACCGCTAGAATCTTCCGCCATGCTATTAATCATGGCGTCGGCAGCACTCGCCAACCCATCCCCCAGGGCAATGGAAAGGCGAAAAAGAGGGGTAGCCTCGGCGTGCTCATCTCCGTTAGCAGAACTTTGGATCCCCCCTGCCTACCGCGTCTACCCATTGCACGGTAGAGGTCTGCAAGGTCATCGTCATGGAAAGATTGTTCCATCATGTGGATGACGACAGGACAGTTGAGGTGACTAGCGTGTACTCCCAGCTTCCCGCAGAAGCAGCAGGATTTGGCGGCACATCTGATGCAGGTTCCCACACCGTGCGAGTCGATACGAGCTTGCGGGATGAAGGACCTGCATTCCTAGATTGGGCAGTAAAGTGGACGCTCTTGGTAGAGCCCTTCGTGGTCTGAGCGGATGATGACCCTGGTAGGCATGACGAATCTGTTTGTTTTTTTAATCAGGAAATTCCATTATCATGTGATGGGGTTTTTCAAAGTGGGATTTCTTACACTGGGACAGAGAGAGAGTGTGTGGGTGATGTGAATGGAAGCGGGGCGAATATCGGACTTGCTAAACGAGCGGAATGTATAAAGTAGTCAAGGACGGTAGAGAGGGTGGAGGTGGAAGCGGTAGTAGAGTTGTCTAGTGAGAGGAAATGGGGGAAGAGAAAAAGTGGGAAGAGGGAAGGGAAAGGAATGGAAGGAGATAAGGAAGATGAGTAGATTGGGGCGTAAACATTTTAGGAGGCGGGCAAACCAATTCTTTTTCCCTTGTGTTGGTCGCTGGGCCCTGTCCACGCATGCCCTTTACTTGATTAGCTATGGAGGCTGCCTCTGGAAAAACAAGGCCTTATACCACTGCCTGAAGGGTAGCTCACGATTTGGGGCCTTTCTGGTAAGATCCGCTTGGGCCTTCCCCCCATCCTTTTTGGACCGACCAGACGTGAGTTCCATTCTGGCACAGTAACCCTTCGCTGCGAGCTAAATTTTGTGAGAACGGCGTTATACACGCGGTGTGCGCTTTCAGTAACGAGAGTAAACTATATAATGATGTATGAATAGCGGATAAGGAGGCCTTAGATTAGAGTAGGAAATAGGGTACGATGGACACAAGCTCCGTCTCCCCCGTTGTTTGCGGATTATTTCGAACTCTTGATCATATCTCACGTTTTGCTAGGCTCGACAAGCGTGACCGCTGTAATCGCAACTGCGATAGTGAAATATCAAGGCAGGAGCATTTGATTGCCGCAAGTATATTAATCACAGTGTAGACTATAGTAAATATCGAAGCTTCTACCATTAAAAACCCTTCGGCAAGCTGTATAGTGTATGTGTATTTCTGCCTCCCTACAAACTTCACGGCCGTATCACTGCAACATCGCTGCATTAACCAAATCAGTGACCCAAGACGAGAGGAACATACCCCCCGCAATCCATTCAAGCCCCTCCAAAAATACTGCATCCTCCCGAAATCAAAATCTGCATCATAGCCCGTATTCTGCGCTTCCTTTATTCCACTCACTATTCTGTCAACTACTGCGATCCACAGCTGCCCCCCCACCAATGATACAACCTTCGTCTTTCCATATCTGGCTAGAACTACCCAGCCAATGGGTTAGGGCTTTTCTACCTTCCAAGACTTCACCCGCTTCCGGCAGCTTCCGCTTCTTCCATCGTTACACCGTCTTCACAGCCAATTTCGTCATTCTGGAGCGATAACAACACAAAAAACCTGCAAGAGACGGTAGAAACTTAAACCCAACCTCACCTCATCACCGCCACCACTCACATACCCGTACCCCTCGAAGAAAAACAAAAACAAACAAAGGAAGAAACAATGCCCCACCAACCCCCGCCGATACATACGGGCGCACAGCTAATCGCACACTCGCTAAAATCCCTCGACGTGCGAATAATCTTCGGTATAGTCGGCATCCCAGTAATCGAGGCGGCAGAAGCCTGTCTAGCCCTAGGAATCAAATTCGTTTCCTTCCGGAACGAGCAAGCGGCTTCGTACGCGGCCAGCGCGTACGGGTACTTGGCTGGCCGACCAGGAGTTTGTCTTGTTGTCGGTGGGCCGGGGTGTTACATGCCATGGCTGGTGTAAGCTACCTACTTTCCCTCCTACTTGTTTCCGACGGGCGGTGGAGAGCTAATTGAGAACCGTGAAGGTCGGGAATTCCAAGTGGCAAGAAAAAAATGTTAGTACTTGCGAGAAGGAATATAGAATGAAGTTTGAAGAAAGAGGTGGAGGCATAGTTTCCAATGAACCCTTCGTATTCTTATAAACTATATCAGCTGGGTTCTCGGTGTTGCCACGGGGAGGTCAGCAATATACCAGGGCCGGGCAAGATGTCCATTGTACTATCCCACTCGTCGGAAAGCACGCCAGTTCTTATGGCCTGTGAGACTACTTTGTAGAGCCATAATCGAAGAGTTGAGGGGTGGATGTCGGATGTCCCGTTTCAAGCACAACCGCAGAGAACTCAGTAAGTCAGATCCTTCTAGGGGCGGAAACGGGGCAGAAGGCAAGATCAGGAGCTTTTTGTCTCCCGGGGGTGAATTGAAGGATGGCGGAGGGGGAAAAAAAGGTTAGAGACTTAAGAGAGGTATCTAATTAGATGTGATACCTGTGAGGAAATTCGGGTCGAAACAAAGAAGAAGCATGGTTTGTGTAGAGAGCAAGAACCGGGGGGGGGTTTCTTTTCTTTTTTCTTAGTACGCGTGATAGGTGGGAGAGAGAGTCGGTGAGGATGCGGTGGGAATTTTTAGTATGATAGATGCCCTACAGAGGGAAATTTTAGAGTTGAGGCAAGGCGTGAGAAGTCGTAAGGAGGGTAAAATAATTCTATGTAAAGAGAGAATGGGGGAAATGATTGCTCTTGTTTGTGGTCGCGACTCGCCAACAACGAGTGACAAACGATGCGTACTTATGCAATTGGCCAGGCGTGCGCTAGGTCACTGCTAGGTCACGTGATGGGGAATTGATGTTACCCTCTATGCGTGGTGGAAGCCACAAACTCCCGGCAATGATAATATCGCAGGTTTCAAGTTCAGGTATGATACAATAATATTATTATCTCTTGGACTGCTGAAACGGTGGAAAATTTTCGACCACCCCTTTCAGTACCTGAGACAGAGATTACTAAGATGCTCCCTCAGTATTCTCCAGTGATGATGTGCGTAACCGTTTCAGCAGTCCAAGAGATACTTTTTTATCTTTATGGTTCCGGGTTTCGGACTAAATGCAGGCGCATGCGTGCGTGCCCGGTCGTTTTTACAAACGTCAGAATTACGAGTATCATACCGCAGATCTTTGTGGGGCTTGGAAAGCGTGACTCTCTCTCTTCTGCTAATAAAACCCCCCCCAACCCCCACAGCATACCCACTAGCCACTATCATACCTACAACGTCGGTACATCATCACCTACAACTCACTTCGCACGCTCTCTCACCCGGCTCTCATAAAACTCTTTGGGAACTCAGTACTTGATTGCCCAACCATGTCCGCCGAAGACATTTTACCCCAAGTTGAGCTAGCAATCAAAACCGGTTATCCTGAACTCTTTGTCCGTGATGTCTTGGATCAGGAACAGTTTGAATATATCCTCAAATCTTTGCGTCGCCGCACGAATTATCTGAACAGGGATTCCATTCGGTAACCTAATTCTTTCACCTGGTTTTCTTTATTTTTTAACTAAATAAAATGCACAGCATCCATTGGTTGTCTTCCGAGAAAAGATTGAAGGTTGTAATGCCTTCGAGGATGCATGTGTGTGTTGCAGCTTGGCTTTTAAAAAATATCTTCAGAGCCATTAGGCTTAAGCTCCTGTCCAAAGACTGGGATCATACAATGGATATCATGACTGGTACTGGTAGGTTGCAAATTGCTCCATCTTCCAATCAAGAAGTCTAGCTAATCCTATTTCCCAGAACATCAGAATTTCGTTGGCCGGCATGTAGGCTCATTCAAAGAGCCAGATATGGCTTTTCTGCCGTTTGCCGGACCCGGTAGGAAGAAGTATGCCGCATTCCCTTCTGTTGTTCTCGAATCTGGCTGGAACGAGTCCATCGCTCGACATGAAGAAGATGCGAGAGTTTGGCAAGAAGGTTCAGGAAATGCGGTCAGGGTCATGCTGCAAGCGAAATTCCATGAGCCCGATAACTAGAGCCGTATACGCCTTGTCTTGTCTGTCACCCGTGCTCATCCCGAACGACTCGGATGCCTCCCTTTACCTACCCATTACGCAAGTTTTCATCTACCTCGAGTCTATACTCACAATGTCATGACGTTTGTGTAACGGACTGCTATTGCATACAGCCAACAGTTGGCCAAGCCTCAGAGTTTCGGTAGTATGCAGTAGTAGTTTGTTTTAAAAATGTCACGACATTGTGAGTACCGCCGTTTTCTTTTACTAATTCGCGAATTGTGAATGTAGGACATCTTCCCAGCCCCTACGGACCCCCAGCAAGACCCCACCATCTCATTGGATGAATTTTATGCCGAATATTCTTGCCCCTCTACAATGAAAGGAGAGACCGAAATTGCACTAGACCTTGCATTGCTTCGCAGTGTAGCTGAAACGTACATCAGGGACCGAGGCTGTCTACCTGCCTAGGTGGATTGAACTGCAAAGGCCCAAGTCTGTGTCTTTGATACTTTTTTCTGCACATGTTTTTAGGGGTTTTTTTTCTACTTGCACCTCGATACAATAACTAAATGGCAAATACAGTACTGCCGTTTCATAGCTTTACAACTCCAGCCCATTTTTGCTAGCCTATGTGAGTGACATTTGACCGTTATTGCATAGCCTTCAAACCCAGCATAGTACGGCAACAGTGAGATCCCTTGTTGGAACTTGAGCTGCGGAGATCATTGCCAGGATGATATTTTTCCTGCAACTTTGTCGGTATAGTGCTACTGAATGACGGTATTGGGAATAAGTTGCATCATGGCAACATGGTCAGCGGTAAAAAGATTATCAAAGTTGAGGCCACTGTCAAGGAGACCCAAGAGAAGGTGCTTGTGGGAGAGGAAGATATCAAGCAGGCGGTATCTGCCTATATATTTGCCAGCTAAGGGAGTCAGGAGCAAGATATGGGATGGATCTGTACTAGTACTCGAGTACTCTATCCTGAGCCGGAGGCATACTATAAAATATTTTACACCATTAAACTCCGAACACCTAAGTCACAAGTATCTATCTACCGGTAAACCGAATCCGGACACGTGAACCCGGGAAATATTCGAGAGCGCTGGATATTTCTAAGCTGTGGGAGATGACCTAGAGAAGTCTTGGCTGGCATTGTAGTCAAAATTTCCTTAGCAATAGTGCTCTATGATACAAGGTCGGTTAAAACTCAATGAGCATAGAGTCGTACAAACTACTCCACAGCTCCATGTTATCCAAGAGCTCAGGAAGCCTAGTTGGTCAGGATCTATCCATACAAAATAAAATGCATAAATATTTAGTGATTTGTTGAAATATGGGCATGGGGGTGTTTTGGCAAGGTATCACTCTTTATGTGGTATGATATCATCCCGGTATATTTGCCTATCAATGTATGATATCCAAAGGGGGTCCACGGCCAAGTGCATGGTATCCAAAAGGGCTCTCAAGGTTTCGTGGCTCCTTCCAAATCATGCCGGTATACCATCGCCTTTCTGTATCATAGTTTGGGGTGGCTGGGAATTTCACCTCAAATGGCAGCTCCTCTAAACTACTTCATGGCGTGTCATGGGTCGCAGCCCTTGGAACCACTACAGAATATCTGGCTGATATTGGACGAAAACACTAAAAGCGCGGTACAGTTCAATAATTTTATTATCATTGTTCACCGACCCGGCTTCAACATATATACACTACGCGATTTATGAGTAATTAATTACGCGACCTTCCTACCAACATTACCCACGCCCCTTCCGACCACCGAGACTACTAACGAACCATTTTCTCCATCGCGGACAGCAACTTCCCCGCCAAACACTCTTTTTAAGTCCCTAACGCCAGCAATGAACTCCTCCCCAACAGCCTCTTTACCAAGTACCACCCGCCCAACATCCCCCTCAACCCCCATCATCATCATGACTAGGACACTCATAAGCCCATGTCTTCCAACGACTCCACCGATCCTAATCTCCTCGAGCAGCATAACAGCCGCTCTCTTCCCAACATCCTCCGCTGCTTCCGCTGGTCCGGCAAATGCATCTGCGGCATACATAGTACCAAGACTTGTCTCCGCCACTAAGGAGATACCAAACCCAACACCGGTCTTCTTTGTCTTCCCCCCTGCTCTCCCTTTCATATTGCCAGCGGCCTTCTCCACCGCACCTTCCTTTCCGTAATCGGCAGGGACGACCTGTGCTTTTGAAACGTCTGAGAAAACATATACATCTGCAATGAATCTATTGAGAACCCCACGTGCCACCTCGATCATCCTAGCATTGTTTCCCGCACTAACACCGGTACTATACGAAACGCCCCGAATCCGTTTTACTCTTCCAGGATTCTGCAGATGCAGTGTCCTGGGTAACCGAACCTGATGCCCGTGCAAGAAATGCACCTCGCCGGCACCTAGGGGTCCTGAAGAACGTGCTAGCGTCCTCACCTCGATCCCCCGTGTAACCTCAAAGCTAGCATAGACCGGAAGCAGGGCGGTGCGGAATGTATCAACCGAGTAATCTTCTGTCGTTGCAGATGTAATAACACCACCTTTTAGCGTCACTGAGAACGCACTTTTGGAGAATGGTGCTAGTAAGGCGAGGACTTCTAGGAAGTAGGTTGCACCACGAGGGCAGTTCTCGGGTATTGTGTGTACCAGGGGACGGCCACTGTTGCCGGTTATCAAACCAGGCTTGTACAGTAGGGTTGTACCGGTTAGAGAGATTTCAATAAATGTGCCATTCGTTAAGGAGTCGAGCAGGCGGAGGAGGGAGAATTCATAGGGTGTTAGACCAGGTTTCAAACTGGTTGCTCGGATTTGTGAAATGCGGAGCGGGGCACCAGTTAGCGTTGAAAGAACCAGCCGGCGTCGGAGAGAAGAGTGGGTGGTGAATTGTATGGGAGCAGTAGGGGTGATCGTTGCTGTTGTCATGGTTGGCCGAATTGTGGGAGGTGGGGGGCTGGAGATCTGAGTTTGGTTTTTGGGAAAAAAGTTTTTAGTTGGCTCAGGATGAGGCTCTGCGATAAGCGTTAAACCCTAACCCATTGTGGGGAATGCCAAACTCTTGTGTGCAACGTGCACATCAGTAACAGCTGCTGTATCATACTTGTAATATTATGAGGTAACGTTACCGGTACTCGAGTAGGTACCAGTACGGCACGGTGCCAGAAGCGATAGAGGGGAAGTGGGTAAGTTAACCCCCTGGCCATCGAGTGGCTTGCATGCAAATATTCAGTCTATCCTGGTTCAAACTTCAAGAGTCCAGTTGACTGTCTTCTTCTGCCCATGAAAAAAAAATTCGAGGTGGGGGGGGGCATACTTCCCCTCGCTGGCTTCTGCGCTATACTGTGCCATAAGAACTGTAAGAGTTGGACCTCACGCTGGGAGGTTGGGGCTGTCTCTCGTGGTGGGCCCGTCGCGCTCTTTTTTTATTTATCTCGGCGGGGTGATCCTCTTATCCAGGGGGGGGATTCCGGACATCTAGATTAGCGTGACCTTATGAGGCTCCTTTGTGGAATTGCGCTCTGGCCACTTGAATCGTTTTATCTGAGCCTTACTCGGATGGTTGGGCAGCTGGAATATAGTTGGATGTGCTAGAGATAACTGTCATACCCTATTGCCCTTTCTCCGAATTCTTCGTTGTCAAAAACTCTCTAAGCCGGCTTCCAATCCACCCTCTCTCTCATTCGCGTACCTCACTTCTCGCCTCCGCCCTACCGCCATGTGCCGGTAACGTGTCAATAAAAAGGGAAGATGATGATGCATCGGATGCCCTTATCTGGCCAAGTTGCGCACCAACTCGCAATGCTCAATTGTCATGAACTGCTAGATGCCAGTAGTGGCCTTCGATCCCCGCACGTAGGGTGTGAGCTCTGGTTCGTTGAAGCTACGAGTGAGAAACGCCAAACACGCAGCCAATTCGGCCAATTACGCCAATTTTTGGTAAAGGGGAAAAAGTCTATCGAACTCTTTGAGTGCGGTGGCTGGAGCAAACACCGTTCTCTAAGTAGTCGGGGAGGCCTCGGGCCAATCAGTAGAAGTTCGGCAGACTTACCCTCCCTACCGCTAGAATAAAAATGATCGAACCTCGCTGTCATATCATACGATACCACGCCGCTGGATACTGCAGCTGCATGCCCCCTCTGAGAGGGATGCTCGAGTAGAGTTGGATGGGTAGGTCTTGGCGGCATAGACGACTACCGTATATCTTTTTGCTAGGACACGGACCTGATATATGGTATCAGGCCTTGCCCCGCTCTTTATTCCTCTAATCTGCCCTCCATCTCTTTTTTACCTACTCGCCAACTCACAGGAACGTTTGTGGTCTAAGAAAGATAGAATCCAACGAAATCGAGAGCTTGTTTGTTCCCATCCTCGCGATGCCGAAGAGTGAGTACGGGAAGGATAGCGTAGCTACCAGACCTTTGTTTTTCGACCGAGTGAATGAGGGGTTCCCAATTACATCCACGGCGCCATTTTTCCAGCTTCCGATTGAGCTGCTGAACGACATCACAACCTACCTGGGGACTGAGGATCTTAAATCGCTAGCACTGGTGGATCGCAATTGTAGGCAACTGGCTAGGTATCATTTTCTAGTTTTCAAACCCTAAGTTCTATTAATATAGTGGCGCTAACAAACGATAGGTCGGTCCAATTCTGCACAGTGACTTTGGACTACAGTGTCCAAAAACACTCGCTTGTAGCAGCCCTAGACGAGGAAGCTCAGGGGCGCTCCGTTAACAATGGCTGGCTGCCGCAGCCTTCAATTGGAGCTTGCGTCCGCCGCCTGATTGTAGCGACGGAACCCGGGCACTTTGCAGAAGCGCATAATATCGCCGAACCGCGTGATACGGAGGACCTCCGCAAGATTTGGAATGGGTACTTTGGTGTTTACACCGTGCAAATTGGGTCAGCCATTGCAGGTGCCTTTTTGAACCTCGAGGAATTGAGTTTGCAGGATGGAAATGTTGCGCCGAAGCATCTGCTTGGGGCCATTCCGGCATCGCCGATCCGAACCTTGAAGCTGGGTAGAACTGCCCTAGAAGCTGACGACCCGATCCCCATCCCGTCGGGAGGCGCTAGATGGGGTGTTGAGTCTTTGGAGCTGGAGGTCATTCGAGACCTGAACTCATCGTCATCTCAGTGCACTGCGAATTTCTGTAAGAGTGTTCTTGAAGCTACATCTGAGAATCTAGAGCGGCTGGTCTGGCGTGGGCACTTTAAAGACCAGCAAAGTTTTGGGCAGCCCATAAGCTTCCCGAGGTTGCGGACGTTGTCTTTAAGTTTGATAAGCATATCCGACGACACCGTCCTGGGCTCCTTTTTCCCCTCCGGTGATACCTCTACCCTCCGGGCACTCAGCGTCGACATCCGAACTGAACGCGTCCGTACCTTCCTCTCCACCCTCGGCCAGATAAAAACCCTACAGTCGCTCTATTGCCACTCCTTCGCTATCGCCAAAGACCCCGACATTTCCTTCATCGCTTCAAACTCCCAACTAAAATCTCTCGCACTCTCCCCGTACACAAATGAGTACCTAACCACGACTCTCCTTCCAACCCTCACAAAGTTCACATCCTTAACCTCCCTCTCTCTGATATCCCAATCTCCATTGATTGACCCCTCCTCATTAACTTATATCAGCAAGATAAAATCTCTTACCCAGCTTTGGCTTAGCGCGGGGAAACAAAGCGGCTGGGCCGTCGTCGACTGGGAGATTGATCATGACACATTACTCACTATGCTTTCTCCGCTGCAGGGGTTGCGGAGAATAGCATTTACGAGAGATACGTATAGATCGAAGGACGGGGTTCCGCCAATTGAGTATTATTACGAGTACCGGATATTGCCAGAGGCTCTTCAGCCAGTGCTAGGCGGAGATGATCTCGACGCGGCGTGGGAGGAGTGGCATAGAAATAGGATGGTCGATGTTGCTAGGAGATATTTCGGGGCTTTTAAGCGATTGAGGTGGCTGCTCGTTGGGAATTACCCGATAGGAGTGATGGATGGGAAGCCGGTTGTAGAAAGCGGGGCCAGAGATGGGTGTGAAGGAGTGCTGCGAAAGTGGTGGGGATTGGACTTGTAGCCTTTCTGCCTGGTGAGCCGACCCGTGCAACTCCGGCGGAGCTGGGATCGGAATGAATTTGTGGTGGTTGGTGCAAATGTCTCTTTCGTTCTAGCCTTGTGAGGCCGCTGAAGCCTTCATGATATGATGATTGAACTAGCTCTTGAATAAATTATGGTAAAATCATACTCAACTGCGGCCATTAAAATTTGGATGAGTCAATTGCTGGGGAGTGTTTGAGCTACTGCTTGTAGTTTAAATTGTCATTCTACAGTATTACATCCTATTGGACCCTGAGCACACGACAAGTCACGACCTAAAATGACATTCCGAGTACAGGCACGGTCGTGGTATTCATGCTTGCGCCACGTCAGATCTAACTAATGTTTATTGCCTACCTTTCAGTCTCCTAGATGTGGAATAGCGCAATGGCTATATGCTAATTTAAACACATACCGGTATCGCTCCAGTGCCATACTGTAGAGTAGGTCACTAGTCTCCCAAGTTATTTATCTCGTCAAGCAATGCGCCTTATCATGTTATGATATCCGATTTTCTTAGTTAATGAAGAATACTCCCAAAATGCCATTAATCTATTTCCGATTAAGGGAAAGTACTTATTAGATCTTGTAATTTTCTTAACGAGATATCTTGGGCGTAGCACCTGACGAACTATGGGATAGAAAATAGAGCAATTGATTGTCACTTGTCCGAGTAAGGGTTGGAAGTCTTGGTATCAAACTGCAGAGAACCCAAGCATGAAACCTCCTCAGACCTCATCACACAAGCAAGCCATAGGAGCTTGGGTGTTCCCTTTCAACAAACATTTTCACTCCTTCTCGTCTGACACCTCTTCTCTTTTAACCGAAGCCATGGCCAATGAAGTATTTTACAAAATCCGCGGCGCAATCAAGAGTGGGAAACCCGAGGTGCCCGAGTTTACACATCTTCCATTTGTGGACCCCCGGGAGGTGCTTGAAGGCCTATTTTACCGCCCCAATCACCTGGAGGAACATCGCTTTCTGTAATACTCTTCTGCACAAAATATGACCACTTGCTAATCCAAATTATCATCCACTTCTCACCACCCGATCACTATCTCAGGATAGTGATACCCAGTTACCTACATGAGGCGGCACATTAATGGCTCGTGCAGCAATACAGTGAATGGCGTGTCAGCGGACTTATAAATGTTGAGGCTGCCTGCACTATAACTATGCTAGGATCACCCCATAAATATATACAGTATCCTACGGCAAACCGAGCCACTGTGTAACGAGAATGCCTATACAAATAATCCCTGTCCTATAAGAATTCTATGGGCATTCTCGCATCACTGTGTTCTCAGTTCGCTGTGGGATACTGTAACGTCACTGCCTCGAAGGATAGCACTAGCAAATAAATACAGGCGTAACAAATTTCATAGGAAGCTATACTAGTGGCATTAAGGAGCCCGACTTTGCCTTTGTTCTGTTGGGTCCGGGTGGGGTGCGTCAAGATTTCTCGTCGATCGTGCTGGAGTCGGGCTGGGCCAGCATCGGAGCCGACATAGCTCAAGATCAGCGTCAGTGGCATGAGGGGTCCGGGGGGCAAGTTGTGGTGGTAATTTTGGTTAAGCTATTTCGTCCCAACTCACATGCAGTGTTCCCAACCGTCCGGGACCGGACGGCGGGCCCTACGGAGTGATACATGTATATTTAGGGTAAGGGGGGGATGGCGGGCGATGACAGAGGATGACAGGGGATGATAGAGGGCGGCCGGGAATAGTGAGGGAGGGTAGGGGGCGGGGGTGACTGCCGGGGACGGCACGAGTGATGTTTCATGATGCAATAATGATTGGTTCGGAGGGTCTGATTTTAACTTGGGATAGTACTGGAGGCCTAAGAGCTAGGATTATAGTCCCCTACAGTTCATCGGTCCTCGCTTTCCCGGGCGTAGTCCATCTTAGCACCCCTAAAAAGACGGACTATGAGCCGTAGTCCATCCCGTTCTACCCCGAAGACGGGTGGACTGGACGGCTGGGAACACTGCTCACAAGACTGAGTGTGCGTGACTTTCTAGGTGTCCCACACCGCTCCTAATACTAGGGACAAAATAACCAAGAGGGTACACTTCTTACTTTCCGTTCCCGGTTCAGTCGGTCGTTTACTGAAATGCCCTAGAATATCTTTCCAATTCCCGAACGTGCCGAACCAGATCCAACTCTTACTATTAAGGAGTTGTTAGGAGAGAAATTTCCTCTTGATAACCCCTATACCGTCCTCCCATCGTCACTGATGGATATTGCCCCGCTTAATTTTATGGAGGGTGGCAAACGTTGTACCTGAGGCAAGGAGATCGTTATTTGTTCTAATTGATGTCGCTAAGGTAAGTTAGTTAGGTCGGGCTAGGCATGATAGATGTTAGAGGAGTTGGCGTTGGAGGTTTATTCAAGTTTTTCGTAGATTAGCAACAATAATTTATATTACGTCTTTTGTTCGACTCATGTGACAATGGTGATGAATTGGTCCCCTGTCTCAGCCACGAATGCTTCTAATTGGCAAGAGATAGTTGTGGTTTTGAAGTCTGTGTGAACTGCTGAAGGGATTATCATTTTATATGGGCGGTCACTTGAATCTAAGGCGCTGAACTAAATCTCCAAGCTCTTCCACACCAATCATTCTATAGGAGATTTCCAGGGCGACCGATGGTGTGAGGGATAAACACTGATTCCTAGATTCTCTACTGCCCCAATGTACAATTTGATGGGGGTTTGTGGGTGGTTGCCGCAGTGAACTCGAACTGCTCTCATTTGTCTTTTTTCCCCCAATATTCCGGAGTCACTTCTTACCATGCTAGGGCGATGCCCAATGGGTGACTGACGATGAGACATGCCCAAGAACAATACATCAAAGCCATGATTACAAAAACAATCAGAATTCTATCATCACAAAATGTCACTCGACACTCTATCTCCTTCTCAAACTTCTCCGACATCCCCCATTCCAATTTTGCCTCGCGATTCTCGATCCGTCTCTATCCGCGTAGTGAAACAGAACGCAGCTCATAGTAATCAGTGTTAGTACCACTACGGAAGCACCGTGAAGGGCTAGTGGGTCTGCGCATTCATTCTTGAGGTGAGGAGCGCGACTGTCAAGGGAATTGATAGAAATGTTAGGAGCTAGAGCAGTACTATAAATTTGAAATAGGTGGTTAAAGATAGATGTTGGGAGCTGTATTTGGAGGATGTGGGGGTAAAAGAAATGAGGGAGATGAGAGGAACATGTATTTTCTCTGAGCCTAAACTTTTTTCCCCTTCTGAAGGCAAGTTTGGCGAGATGAATATGGGTTCTTTGATTTCCTTTGTGAGTGCCAAGAGTGGTGGGCAGCGCGGGAGAGAACGATAGGAGGAAAGGAGGGTATTTATTTGGTTGTGGTGCTGTGTGAACTTGATAATCTAGTCATGGAATGTCACTCGGAAAGGAGGAAACCGGTAATGTTGAAAATATTCAATGCGGAGGTAATGATTTACGGTCAGGGTTTACTCAGCGGAGTGGAATATCTTAAGTGGAGAGATAAGGTTTGTGTTAAGCGGAGATGAAAACCATAATTGATAGTGATAGGTTGATGATAGGAAAGACTTGAGAGAAGGGGTGGGGTGAAAGAAAGAAGCTGAGCTAGAAAGGAGAGGAAGGAAAGAAAAACAAGGCAGTGAAAACATTTGCATGGCTTGCGTGTCCTTTGACTAGTGCGTAAGCGAACCAGTGGGGCCTTGAAGTGCGGGCACATCCCGCATCAAGTGCGGCCTTAATACTGAGATTTCCAGCAGGTAATGAGCAGGCTGGTAGGATCCGGATAGCTCTTTGGATTAAAATTGCAAGACTTGATCTAACGTTCGTATTTTATTCCTACCTCAGGTGCAATAAATTCGGGGAAAAGGTGATCACGAATTGGTCTAATGCACGTCCCTCGGGTTACCCAGGCCTCGAAGGTTTGACGACCCCTATCACCGGGAGAAATTCGCTTCTAAGGGCATTCAAAGTAAACGTTTCCCTTGATTTAACGATCTCTCTATAGCCGCCTCTGTCCCTCCTTCCAGTTTGATCTAAGGCCGAGTCAACGCTCCCCTTGGGAACCTCCTCTTTCAAATCCCATTTTTTGCATTAGTCGGATGAAGTTTGTTGCTGTGAAAAATTTGTGCTGGGAGAAGTCGGTTATAGCTTCCGGAAGATGGGGCAGTGGGGCATCAGACTGTGGGGGCCCCTGGGGGTCGGGCCCCTTTTGCTTGCGCTGGGGCTTGAGAATTGGTGCGGGGAAACCTCCATCTGGCGAGGAGTCTGGGTAGGAGTTATTCAGGTTGATTGGCGGCTTGGGCTTTGGCTTGGGGAGGAGGAGAATGCAGAAGTTGAGGAAGAGCATGTCCTCGCGGTTCGTCTTGATTACGAATTGAACGATATCCTGTTAGTTGAGTAGCTGGGGGACGACGAGGCAAAGGTAGTTAGAATCCGAGAGGAGCTGCCTCAGGTACTTGAACTTGAGCACATTTGTTAAAAGGTCTCTGATTAGTTCATAGTTCTATACTAGCGAGGAGAGCTAAAACTTATGAGAAGCCTAAAACCATTTCAACATTCCCGCTAAGATGGCACTGGTGGCTTTGCTGGTGATTTCCCCAATCCTCCGGAGATGTGCATTGTCCTACCATCTCTTCTGATCGGTTTCGCGCTCCGCATGTTCCTTTTCACGCTCCTTCTCTCGTTTTTTCCTCTTTCTCTCTCCCTCTCCCAATGATTTGACGACTGCTCTGATCCGTCTTCGTTAATAGTGTTTAGTTCCCTTGTCTCCAGTTGCATGACTCACTCCTCGAACCGCCGCCCTTTTAAAAATATTCAAAGAACTCCCGATCGAGGACCCGGCACAGCGAACCCTCTCAGAGCTGGGTCAATAGTTACTGACCCTCTCTGACCATCAGCTTCGCCATCTATACATTTATTAGTTCTATGCCGTTTCCTGACCAATTTACGGAGAGCCTGCTTGCCTTCTTCATCTGCAAACAAAACCTGTTGGCTACTCAATGGGGACCGTGGAAGTGGCCGTTGCATGGGAGGTACATTGAGATTGGCCTATATAACCTTCAGCAGTACAATCACAAATGCTTGTGGCTGAGGCAATGCCACTCTCCACATGAAATATCAGTAATATATACCAGGAAATAAAAGAATAGACAAGGGTTTAGAGGTTGGACAAACATAAAACTTGTCCGACAGCCGGAATTTAGCATAGGCTGCGAAGTTCGAATACTTGAAATACTCACAAGCAGCGTCTTCATTCACTCCTATTTCTCTCCCCTTTAAAAAACTCTAAGCTACCTTTGATGCTGATACCGCATAACCTAGTAAATGTCATCTGCGCGTTATGAGGTCAGAATAAGGCACGAATCAGCTTTTCTCGCAAAGTAACCCTTCCCGATTCGTTGTTTCCTTTCAATCCAGGGCTATCGGCTTGGAAACTATTGGTATGATAGTAGATCCTGTTGATTCTGATAGGCTCTGGGGTCATTCTTAATGACCTCTCGGATATGGGTGATCCTCCACTAGACCCTGGGGTTTCCTTTACGGGGCCCTCGTTTCCTCTCTTCCTTTCCCCCTTTTTACTGGTCTCCACCTTTCCTTCCTCTCCCGCCAAATACTCCACCCAAACTTCATTACACAAGTGCTACTACCTCCAGAGCTCTCCAACTGAAAATTATCACTGATACTTGCGCTATACGCCATTTCCCCATAGACAGAAATGCACCCACACACCCTCTTGATTATCTTCCTCCACTTCCTTGGAGTCCTCGGTCATGCCCTCGCCCTCCTCCCCTCGCAAATGACTCACGACCCCGCAATCGATCACCTCTTCTCGCGAATCTACTCCATCGCCGGCCAAGTGGCCCCTACGGACCCCGCCACCCTCAACCAAACCCGCACAAAAATCCTCTCCCTCCTCTCCACTTTCCCCTTTCAGCAAGAAATTACCGCCACTGCCCACTCTCGCCAACTCTATTGCGAGACCTCCTGGGCCTCCCCCGAATACGCAGACGTCGCTTCGGCAATGTCGCAACTCTACCGCCGCGCGGGGCAAGAATGCAATAGCAACTTCGGCTGCGAAGCCATGCAGGGGTGGGGTAGCGCCGAGATCGGGATTTGTGGGCCTTTCGGGTACTCTTGGGATTGCAAAGATGTGGGCGGCATGGCTTTTTCGATTGCTGCGAGTTGCTGGAGGGACTTGGGGATTATGAGGGTTGGGGGGAGGTATTTGTTTGATAGGTGGTGGACCTGGAGCCCAGCTGATGTGAGAGTTTATAGGAGGTAGTAGGCTGTGGATGAGTCTTGTATGTTAGGGGAAGCAGAGGGGTACAGTTATTCCTTAAGTATGGGGGTTGGATCTCTCTAGAATTAAGTGTCTCCTAACAGACTTTTCCTTTGGAGGTTTATTTGTGACGCAAAGTGAAATTTTATTTGTTGTCGATAATCATGTAACATCACTCGAGGTATCAAGCAATCAGAGTTTTTTCCCAGCGCGCGAGCTCTTCACCCTTGTAATCTCCTGTTTATGACCGGCGAATATGGAAGCTATATGGTTACCTAGGACTTCCCCGCATCAACTACCGTACTGTGGGTGTAAGTACCACATGATTGACTAATTACAGTATGAGCGGAAAGTTTCTAACCCGTTTGTTCCTCCCAGCCTCTAGCGCATCTATCTTTACCGCTCCGCCCCAACCTCTCTCACCTTACTGGGGGGTTGCTCTATTGGTTTGGCCAGCTGCGCTCTAGTTATGCCTGTATTGCAGGTAAATATCTGTTTTCCCCCTTCCTTTGCACTCCCATCTTGCTGCATGTGGACTTTTCCTTAGCCCCCAGTGTTAGCTTCTCACGGCTCCTTTTTGCTCAGTAGAGACTGGCCTGAGGTATTTTCTGGCAGTTGATGGTACGGTACATACGCTACCCTTTGGCAAACTTTCCCCAGAGAGATGGCTAACGGATAGATGTCTAATCGGAGAAAGTACATTTGTTGCTATTTCTTACCGCTCGTGCATGCCATTTTTGGTATTTTATGTTGAATATATCTGCCCAAGCGCATGGCATAAACAATCCTGCTGTGCTTGACTCCAAATTTACAGTCACCGGTGCTCACTCGGGCTCACATCTGGGGACAACCCATCGGACAGGACTGGTGAACATAAGGCGCAGAGTTGCTTCCTCGTTTCAATTCTACTTGATTCCTTTAGCATGTGGAGGGGCGCTGGGACCGCTCACCTGAGTACGAGGATTGCTAACTTAGAGCACCCCAGTATCTCCCGGGCAGCCGGTGAGAGATTTTTGGTATAACAAGGCACCCTTTCGCCTAGAATTCTAGAACGAACAAGCCGCGAATAAACAACGGAGTCTTCTTGTCCCACAGGCGCTGTGTTTGCTTCCACGACCCGGTGGAGTCACCTTGGAGGGTATTTCCTTGGCATGCAAGAAATTTGCTTGCATGTAGCGTGGTTCATTGGAAAGTGTAAACAAAAATATTCAGCCTCTGTTCTGTGGTTTTACTCTTGGTAAAGTCAGGATCTGCAATTATTCATGGTGTCTCTACTGGAGAGTCAATCGACTAACGTATCTCACGGGAAACCGCCCACAACATGTGGACGGTTTCTCGGTGAGATACGTTACTCGAGGTTGCCTTTAAAAAATCTATAAAACCCATCAGTGATCTCAAGCATCCCGGGAAAGTTTTTTAAACTGTAGGATAAGAGCGTCCGTCCTTTAGGAAAGGCTGCCGTCCAAGGGGGTGACGGTAGGTCCCTATAGTTCTTTATCGATTGGGAACTCTCGGACAGGGCGGCCATCTCCATGGATTGGACGCTTGGGTTCACTGGAACAATAAGAGTACTTTTTTGGAGGAAAAAATAAAGTAAATTGTGAATTGTTATCAACATCTATGGCTAAAACCCTCAACATCCAAGGTCGGCTAGAAATCTCAAGGAATTACAAATGTCGGAACAAACAAGCTACCATACAATCTACAATTCCCCATTTTTTATTATTTTGAAAGTAGAAGACTCAAAAGCCTTGTTTAAATAGTGTGCTATCGTCTCGCATTCCATTCAAGATAGCGAATTTGACCACCAGTCTACCTACTGGGCCCTGCCCCACCCGCTCTGCTCTCAGGACCAGATCCGGCGGCGGCGCTAACGGCGGTGTCGGCATCTGGCTCCACGAACTCGACTACGACGCTGATCTGGCAGCTCCATTGTCTGCCAACGCTCATAGAGCCGTCCCAATCCGTAACGCTCATGATATGTATAGGCTTCCACTCTAGGGGGCAACCGTCACTATCCCTGCCGTAGAGATAGACTGTGATCTGGGAAATCGGGCGGTGCAAATTGAAGCCCAAACGTATAACTTTGGTGAAGTCCCTGAGGGTTATGATTTTGTCCGAGTGGATTAAGCGGCTTATTTTTGAAGGGAAAGTAAGGACGTGCAAGAGGTAGTAATTCTTTGGCACGTTGGTGAACAGCAGATGGGATGTGTCGTCACTGTCTTTCAAGTGCACGTTGTAAAGGGCGGCTTGACTCCCTGTGAGCGAGATGGTGAGGGGAGGTGAACATGCAGCACAGTTAATGGCCAGATCCGGAGAAGTGCCACGGTCAACGGATTTTGGCTTTCTGGCCGGCTTTTTGGGGCCGAATGGAGGTGGACTGGCCGGGATGAACGGTTCCGGGGAGGAGCCAAAGAACCCCTTAGGGATGTGGTACAATGGTGCGCCAGCGACAAAGCTTGGTGAATTAGACCGCCATCTTGGGGAGAACGAAGTAAAAGAGTCTAATTTATCAAGTTCGTCAGCCCCCGGCCAGCGATTGTCCTCGGTGAAAACGAACTCGTCGTAGGGATTGTAGTTTTCCGGCGTTTCATTGCTATTCCAAATCGCATCTACCTTTGGCTCAGGGGTCTGGGGAATGAGTCCTTCAAGGCCGGGCTGCGTCGCATGATCCGAGCCCACCTGAGTGCTCGCTTTGGGGGACGTAAAGTCATCACTAGTGGTATCCATTTTGTCTGCATCTCTGGAGCTCTCGCCGATCTTGGAATTATCTCCAGGTAGATTTTTACCATGAATGGGGTGCCCCAAGGCTATCCTCCTAGCGATATCAGCATTAAAATCTGCGGTTCTCCTAGCCATCTCTGCGTCGAACTCCTTCCCGCTGACGCCCAACATCTTCCTCGCCAGCTCACGATCCTTCAGATACTCTGCATCGAATTCAGGGGAGACATCGGGGTGAGGAGGTAGTTTCGGAATTTCCTGGGACAACAAGGGAGATGCAGCCTTAGAGGGCGCAGCCGAGTCCTGAGGGATAGAATCAGGAAGAGTGCCAGAGAGCGGGGTAGGACCGCCAGGGAGACCGCCGGGGGTTTTATCGGCAAACGATTTGAGATTACCCATTGTTTCAGGAGCAATAGTGGAGGTGCGTCTGGTGTTAGTGCTCGGTGAGACGTTAGTTCCGGGGGCAGTGGGAGTAGACTTGATTGGGTTTAATAGAACGCTCTTGGGAGAGGGAATGGTAGCCTCGAAAGGTTCGGAAGTAGGACCAAGGTCTGGTCTTGTTGAAGCACGGGGCTTATCTCCAATTTTTCCGTCGTCGCGAGTACCCTCCATACAACCCCTTGTAGTTTTAGAAGCATTGGTGGACGCATGATCTCCCTGAGTCGAATCCTTTGGTCCAGGTTTACAACCAATACTTCCATCTTGGGCACTAGAAGTTGCTCTTCCGCCTTCAGAATCCCGACGATTATGCCTCTGATGGGCCCTTTCCTTTGGGGGACCACCCCCTAATGGCTTCCGAGGGTCTGGCGCTCCTTGGCGAGGACTACGGCGGGACACGTCTCTGGATCTCTTTGGAGAGGGAGAACGGCGGGAGATGTCTCTAGACCTCTTTGGAGAGAGAGAGCGGCGGGAGATGTCTCTGGACCTCTTTGGAGAGGGAGAACGGCGGGAGATGTCTCTGGACCTCTTTGGAGAGGGAGAACGACGGGACCTAGGTTCACGAGAAGTGGAATGGTGTCGGGGATGGTGATGAGATGTTCTTGGATGGCGATCCCAGTTTGGAGGGGAACGAGCCGGAGAGAGAGAACGTCTGCGGGAGATTCTCCCGGAGAAAGTGCCCTCCCTGAAAGAACTGCTCTGAGCCCTAGTTGGAGACCGTGGTCCTCGACCTGAGCGCCCCGCATTATGGTCCCTAGGACGCCGGTCGTCGTCGCCATGCCTGTTATGTAAATTATGGTGGGAAGACGGTCGGTATTGGTCGCCCCCTCGAGGAGATGGAGCCCTGTGGTAAGGGGACCGGGGCGGGCGGCTGGGAGACGAAGCTCGGCGATGTGGGGAATGTCTACGTCTATGATTGGTGGTTCTTAGGGGAGATCTCTGCCGATATTTGGCATTGGAGGGGGGCTCCTGATAGCGGTGTTCGACCTCATTAGATCGAGAGTCATTTGTCCTCCTCTGCTTGGCACTAGACGTACCCCTCGACGCACTCGGGCTAGTTAGGGTCAAAAATACTTTCTTTTCAGAATCAGTGACGGCGGGGGATCTCTCGGAGACTGGTTTTTCTGCACGCCTGGGATCAGGCCCCAGAACCAGAACATCAACTCGGGGACCATGTTCAACCGAGGGGCTAGGGCCCAGTCCTCCACTATTAGGGTGAGGAAAGGACTCGCTACCACCCCTCCCAAGACCAGTAGAGTCGGAAGGCAGAGATTCTTGATGTGTAGTTCTAGCTTCCACAGTACCATCATGAGTAGCAATGTCTGGAACGCGATGCATATGGTCAACATCTTGGTGCGTGTCGGAGTGGGGAAAGGACTCGCTAACACCCCTCCAAAGACCAGTAGAGTCGGAAGGCAGAGATTCTTGATGTGTAGTTCTGGCTTCCGTAGTACCATCATGAGTAGCAATGTTTGGAACATGATGCATATGGTCAACATCTTGGTGCGTGCCGGAGTGAGGAAAGGACTCGCTACCACCCCTCCAAAAACCAGTAGAGTCGGAAGGCAGAGATTCTTGATGTGTAGTTCTGGCTTCCGTAGTACCATCATGAGTAGCAATGTTTGGAACAAGATGCATATGGTCAACATCTTGGTGCGTGTCGGAGTGAGGAAAGGACTCGCTACCACCCCTCCAAAGACCAGTAGAGTCGGAAGGCAGAGATTCTTGATGTGTAGTTCTGGTTTCCGTAGTACCATCATGAGTAGCAATGTTTGGAACATGATCCATATGGTCAACATCTTGGTGCGTGTCGGAGTGGGGAAAGGACTCGCTAACACCCCTCCAAAGACCAGTAGAGTCGGAAGGCAGAGATTCTTGATGTGTAGTTCTGGCTTCCGCAGTACCATCGTGAGTAGCAATGTTTGGAACATGATCCATATGGTCAACATCTTGGTGCGTGTCGGAGTGGGGAAAGGACTCGCTACCACCCCTCCAAAGACCAGTAGAGTCGGAAGGCAGAGATTCTTGATGTGTAGTTCTAGCTTCCACAGTACCATCATGAGTAGCAATGTCTGGAACACGATGCATATGGTCAACATCTTGGTGCGCATCAGAGTGAGGAAAGGACTCGCTAACACCCCTCCCAAGACCAGTAGAGTCGGAAGGCAGAGATTCTTGATGTGTAGTTCTAGCTTCCACAGTACCATCATGAGTAGCAATGTTTGGAACATGATCCATATGGTCAACATCTTGGTGCGCATCAGAGTGAGGAAAGGACTCGCTAACACCCCTCCAAAGACCAGTAGAGTCGGAAGGCAGAGATTCTTGATGTGTAGTTCTGGCTTCCGCAGTACCATCATGAGTAGCAATGTTTGGAACATGATCCATATGGTCAACATCTTGGTGCGTGTCGGAGTGGGGAAAGGACTCGCTACCACCCCTCCAAAGACCAGTAGAGTCGGAAGGCAGAGATTCTTGATGTGTAGTTCTGGCTTCCGTAGTACCATCATGAGTAGCAATGCTTGGAACGCGATGCATATGGTCAACATCTTGGTGCACATCAGTGACAGGAAGAGTCTCACTCTCTCCGATCCTGTGATTAGGAGCAGTAGTATTACCACTTATACTGAGCGTGCCCAATGTGCCACTACTGTCATGCTTCTCCTGTCCTTCAGACATTGGGAGAGCCAAGGGAGATTTTTCCCCGTCTTTTCTCGGGGAAGGCATTGCTGATTCACCATTGTTATTTAGTACCTAACCGAACTCATCGGTGCTAAATGTGTGGCTCGCTTTACCTGGCTTATTTTATCTTTGGTCAACGACTTAGCGAACCGTGGTCCTCCGAGAATTCAAGTTTATTTGCAGGGGGCGGGACCGGGACTAGTACGACCAGCCTTGGAACCAGAGAGCTTGTACCGAGCGAGTGTAAGTGCTGCTGGGACTATTGCCACCGATCGTATCGTACAATGTTAGCTTCCCTCCGGGATTACCGCCCGCAAACAAACAATCATGCAAAGGACAATCTTACCTTTCTCTCCCACACACACGCCAAATATTGAGTCGAAACCCTTACAAACCAAATTCGAAGGTAGGAAGGAAAGGGTGTTGTTGGTCTGTCTTTGCTGTGGTGTAAGGAAGGGAGGAAGGAAAGCGAAGGGAGGGAGGAAAGCTGCCTTGGTTGGTAGCCGCCGCCCCTCATTGCTCGGCACTCGGCAATCCTAGTATTGTGCGCGCAGCGTATTGCAGTATCTTCTGGCGCGGCTATGGCTGTGGCAAGATCACGGCCGCCGAGAATGGAGGATGTCTCGGCGGAGGGTGCGGCTGCAGGTGGGTCTGGCATGATTTAGCGGGGGTCCGTGAACGGGGAAAGGGGAGAGGGGTACAGGCGGGGTGTGGTGATAATGCTACAACACCCGAAGGGAGTATGCTTAAGCGTGGGAGCTAGGATAGAGCTGCAACTAGTATACGGATTACAGCTACAGTTACATCTGAATAGTCCCGTGTAACTTTTTTTAGGTTTCCATTGTGCAAATTAGGATGTTTGAACGGCTAGTGCACGGCGACGGAAGAAGCTCAAGCGCATAAAATGGTACAGTAACCCGCGGGAAAGGGAGAACATGGCGGGGCGAGAACATAGCGAGGCGGGAACGCCCATAGAACTCTTATACGACAGGGATTATTTGTATGGGGCATTCTTGCCATATAGTGGGCTCGGTTTGCTGTAGAATACTGTAGCTGATACGTGGTTGGCAGTTGGATTTGCTACTCTCCAAAAATGGATCTACAATAATTGCACTATGGCCACTGCCACACCTCCCACGGTGCACACACCTCAACTTACCGGGACGGTGGTTAGGCAGACATGCAGGCACGGGACATGAGAAACGGGAACGTTCAGCTTCGTGCTGGTGCATGGCTTCTTACTCGAACCACGATGGGTTTTTGACGGTATGTTTATATGATGTATGATACAATACGACACTGTACCATATAGTAACTTACGGTAAACCTACTAGATGCCATTAGCCAGGCCGATATAGCTATCGAAAATATGCACAGACGGCTTAGGAAGGCAAAACGGGGGGTCGGGGGGGGATATAGGGCCGTTGGACTCGAAGAGGGGAGGTCCGGGGGCCAACGGCGATCTACCCGTGAATTACACAGCTAGCTTGGTCTTGGATCTCAGAGGAGAGCACATACTATTGCGTCGCCATCAAATTCGTTTCTTCCTCGGGTTCGGATTCTAAGCTACGTAGGTCGGGTATCAACCGGACCGGCCGGGACATATCAACTGATAGCCACTGAATACGTAATATTATGACCTCTAGAATCCTTGAATAGATTGAAAAACGATGAGAAGGGAGTGTGTGGGTGGGGAGGGGAACGGTCGGTTGTCGAGTGTTTCCCACCCTACTATTGCTGGTACGGCTGGTACCCCGCTTGCCTAGCCTAGAATTCGAATTTGAGGAAGAAGCGAGTTCGAGGGTAACGCAAGAGTAGTTGCCTGGCGTCAAAAACTTTGGTGTAGACTGCCGTTTGACAGAATTGCACTCTTTTTGTAGCTTGAGAGATCATGTGGAAATTGGCTTGCAAAATACACTTAGCTACGTATGTAGGGTGTAAGGATGCCCTGTTTCTGCTTTCCTTGCTATTAATTTCATTCAATGGGATTTTGAGGAAGAGACGAGAGGAAAGTTAGCATACTCATTGGAAATCACTGGATCCTTAAGAAGCAGTGTACCATGGGGAGTGGGTGAGTTTTATTGCTTGACAGTCTTGCGAATTCCTTTTCTTTACGCTCTTTTTCTTTTATTCCCTTCTAATTTTAGAGCTGTTGGTCCGGAAGTACACCCTACAACAGACCCCTACAACGTACTGTAAAAGTCATCTTGTTCCCCTTCTCCCCTTTCCTAAGAACCCTACCATCGCGAGGTCGCTTATCAGCACCTCACAGCCTTAGTTTACGATACGGCATCAGTTTTTTACAATTGAGTAACGTACCGTGCCGCTCAAACACCAAACGAGACAAAGGATACCGGGTATGGATGTGAGGTATTGGATCGCGAGGACACTTTATCGAGCCTCTAAAACAACGAGTGCAGCATCCCCTTACTGTGCGTAAGGAAGCAAAAGGATCGCTGCGAACAAACCTCCACTAGTCAGGCAGAACTTTGAAACAAGATTTACTGCCTATTCTCGCCTTTGCTGCCTAATGACGCAACTTAGGGAGCAGTAGCTATGGTGGGTATCCTACTACCTAAAGGAGCGAAGGAAACGGCGATGAATAAAAGATGGGACTTCCTCCTATTCTCATTTGGTCTGGAGTGCAGGGTAATCTTTATGAAGGGATTAGTCTGGATTAGCAGGAAAGGTCGAGATCCGAGTGTAAAGGGAAGGAGGATAAGGTGGTAAGAGAGTTTCCGGATGGACCGGACCACCCAGTTTGTGATTTTGGTAGGATATGAGGGGGGTTGGGACTCGGCTGGGGACGATGTGGTCGAGATAGGATAGGTCAATATTAATATCCATTAGTTTTGACGATTATGGTGTTTATGGATCGGAAGCATTGGCTAATTATAATTCGAGAAAACCAGCCTGTCTGTGGGGTTGCTAATTCTACATTATGCTTCCGCTAATTATACTGATACTTAGAGCCACTTTAACGCTTATCCTTCATGTGTCGCCCTGATATCCAGACACATTTCAGCCAGCTTGAATTCTTGTGCTGCCATTAGAGTAACAGAAATTTACATGAAAGATCTGACATTCTGGACGCGGAGTGCCCACGCCATCCAGCCACTCGCTCTTGGAGCCCTCTAATTTTAGAGTAACGGAATAAATCGAATGGAACTAGATTGGATGGGCGGATTGGGGGACTAACTATCATAATATTATCGTATAGAGCGGTGAGTGGTTTGGTTTGATTATGGTCGAAATTCGGTTCTGTGCAGTACACTGCAGCCTAATAGAACACCCCGACTCAAGGAGCGGATAACAGCTTCCCTAGCTGGGCAAGCTCTCTGCTGAGGCAAGCCCCTCTGCCGAGAGGAAGCCCAAGTTTTAGACGCTCTTAGCGGTAACTCCAATGGATAGGGAGATGGAATTAAATGGTGGGGTCATTCATTCTCGACATTAGGACTCAAGTCTCCAAAAATATAGGAACGTTCAACCTTTGAGCGAGTGTTGAGTTTGAAAGGTGATTAACAATTCATGGGGTTCTTAAAACGAGGCAAGGCTTTGAGAAGATTAAGGGTGCTCGCCCCGAGGCAATAGCAAAGTTATCAACATCACCCATCATAGTTTCGCTTATTAATCTCCGTAGTGAGAGGAATAATAATAATTCTCGCGACGTTTTTTTACAAGCACACTGAACCTACTGAAAGATTAGTTGTGCTCTGCGTCATGACTAAATGCCTAACCTTCCTACATACTGTTCAGTGTGGTCTAGCACCACCTCTCTTTTCCCCAGAGCACTTCCCTGATTGTTTCAAGTAACCTTCCCAGCCTGGTACGGTCCCCATCTTCATTCACTACCCCCTACAGTCCTTCCACATACCTTTACTCCACCGGCTACTACCAACACGTTATTCAATCTCTCCGGCAGTATTTTACCATCTTCTTCCGCCCCCACAGCTATTTGCCCCACCTAGGACTGGGCCCTGCCTTCTGGCCCTGTCGAATTCTCTTGGATATAACCCTACCGTTCCTATGGAAACCCTAAACGCTGAGGACACTGACCGACACTCGGCACTCATTGTGGGCATAATAGGTAACCGTTCCAGGTGCTGAACCTCTGAGATCATGGCCCCGAACTATAGGGCTACCACGGGATGGTTCTCTAGGATTTGCTTCCTGTCGGTGAGAACTACGACAGAAGGCGTCTCTGGGATTGTTTGGGGAATAAGAAGGGCCAGGGCGAGGCTCCCAGACGGGGTGTGGTGTGGACGAGGATAGCCCGAAGCCATACGATAACAGCCTCCGTTGGGAGGGGGAGGGCTTCGCGAAAGGAAACGTCTGCGAGGGGTATCTTGAACTACATCTTTACTTTCCCTCAAATCACGGGTAATGTAAGAGCTACGGTGGGAGGCGTCCCCAAGAGTGTTTTTTTGGGGGGGAACTAGAGAAGTGGGAGCGAGGTTCCCGAGAACTGGTAAAGTAGGGGGATAGCCGACTGTTGTAGGATAAGATTCCCTTTGGAGAGGGGAAGGACCCCTCAGATGAAAATGTCTATCGGCCGAATTGCCGTCCCGCCCTAAAGCGCCGATAGTATGAGCCGGGTATAGCAATTCGTAACCCAGGTGATCGCCTTAATGGCTATTAGAAAGCTAGTAGCCAGTGCCGTTATCAAAGTCTAGAATATTTTGGCCTATTGGGAGACTCCTGGTAGAGAGGAGGGTGGTGATGATCAGAGCTACGGGAGGATTGTCCTAGGTGGTGAGGAGAATAGCTATGCCTAGATTGATAAGCTTCTTCTCTGGGAGGAAATCTCTGCTGATAGTCACTGCGATAAGGTTATTCCCTATACCAATGCTCAACGCCTCTGGGTTGATGCCCTTCGAAATTTCTCTCCTGGTGACGGGAAGTACCTCCAGATGCACAAGGTCCCGTTAGAATAGCTAGTCGATTTTCAGTATCAAAAGCTAGCTGGCTTTAGCGGGAAGCTTGCAATCGGTGCTTAGACCTGTGACAGTAGCTTGTGAGCCATGGGTAACCAGGGGATCGAAATCGGGTCTTCTGCTATTATAGGGGTGAGGACGTTGGCTGCCAGTGGAACCCGATCGAGGAAATTCTTGACGCATGCACCCAACTTTCCTAGCAACATGACGAGTATCAACCCTACTCGCAGAACCAGAGGTTCTAGAAGAGCGACCCCTATTGTGGATACCTTGCTATCAGCCAATTGAACAAAAGGGGTCACCATCTTTTGCCTTGCGGCTAGGAGGAGTATCACGACTCACCAGTGCCAAACGTGTCCAATAAATGGCAGTAGTCATGAATCTCCTGTCTCCTAGACTTTGGGGAGGACGTGGTTGATCTTTTCCCACCTGTTCTGCTGGGAGACATGCTGGTTTCCCATCACGTTTTTAGCTACAGTATCCAAAGTATCAATGCTAAGTCTATATAACTTACTTTTTTCCAATTTGTATATTTTCTATTTGGTCAACGACCAAGGAAATAGTTATCTGCCGAGAATTTAAGCTTAAATTAATGGTGGGTTGGAACAACCCGTTGCCAATTGGGGAAGCTGAAGAGATAGCACTAGCCACACAGGGGTCGTATCTCGGAGGATAGCGGAAAAAGGTAAATCCGGTTGCTGGGCCAGGGCGGGGTCATAGCTTAGTGGGTCCGTGGACCCCATACATATACCACCACCGAATCCCTCTTTCACTACCAGAGCATCATGCTCCTTACACCTCGCGTTCTTTTGTTCCTTACACCTCGCGTTTTTCACTTCCCACCCGCCCCTCCCCTCAGCATACCTCAATGCGCCCTCTCTGCCACCAGGGATACATCAGCGGTAACGATCTCCCGAGGCATGGGCAGCGGCAACTCCACCAATGCCTCCGACAGCGGAACCAGCGAACCAGACGTAAGCGGAGGATATGGCCCTGTATTTTCCTTTGCATTGTTAGTTTCATATGTCTATCTAAATGGATTTCTTCCCTCATTATTCTATCTACAATAAATGGTCTTTGGCTTTGGGAAATTGGTATGCCAAGATGGAGCCTGGGGGCTCGTGTGACCAAGCGTGGACGCGAAGAGCCTATGCGTGAATGACCCAGCGTGCTGCTAGAACTACTACCACCGGCTGTATAGAGTGTTAGCTTTTACCCATCCATTAGCTGAGCGACCTCTTAGCAGACCCACCCCGAGTAGACAAGCAAACAAACAAACAAGGATGGAACAGTCTCACCGCTCCTACACTCACTTGTGTTAAGTATTGAGAAGAATGGTGTTCTGGGTAAAGCCGAAAGAAAGCTGGAAGTGTGAAGAGAGGCGTGCTATTGAGTTTTTTCCTCTGACTTACTGCAAGGAAGGGAGAGAAGGGAGGAGTACAGCGGCCTTGGTTGCTATGATATCCCACCCTCTCCAATTGCTCTGCACTCGGCCTAATTCGATCCCTCCAATCTCATGACTCATGAGCGCAGCGTAATGCAGTATTCTCTAGCTCGGTTATGGCCCTTACAAGATCGCAACCGCCGAGAGCAGTGGCCCGGCGATAGGTGTAGCTAGCGGTAAAATCAGGTTTGGCATACCTTTGCGGGGCACCGGGGCGGGAGAACGAGAGGACAGGAGGACAGGAGGATGGGGAGGGTTAGTGATATGCTCTGTGGGGTGGGAATATAGGCGGGTGGGGAGGTGTAATCGAGATGTGGCTAAAGTTATTGTGTGGATTATACCTCTTGCTATATTTGAGTAGCGCAACGTAATTAAGTTTCAACTGTGTAAATTCTTGTTGGAATATGGGTCCCCTTCGTACTTGATTTCCTTGTACCTTTTCGCTCTTCAAAGTTGCCTGATCTTTCTTGAAACTAACTACTGTACTTTCCTTACTCCTGTTGAAACTGTTCTCCCCTTGCAGCTGAAACCTTCGTTCTTCTCCTAGTAAGAGAAAATTTTCTCTACCCTTGGTGGAGTGAAAATTTTCACCCACACAGGCACGGTATTGATGGAAGCAGGTCTTCTAATAAAGTGCCTGCTTGTCTAGTTAGAAATCTATATGCGAATTTTGAAAGTCTATTCTTTTGATCAACCGAATTGCCCAATTGCTCTTTAACTATCTTCCCTTTCTATATACAATATTTCTCTCTTCCCTCGGCTTGCAAAATAACAATTCTAATGATCGGATTATTTATGCACGGCAGAAGATGGCACTGGTGGATAGTTCATAGTAGTTGGTAGACTAGTTAACTTACAGCTTCTCCAAAACAAGATAGTTGCGCTATGACTTTTTCCTACTATCCGACGCCATCGCCGGAGAAGCACACTGTACCAGAAATGGAAACTTCCAACGTCAGCCAACATACACAGTTTCTCACTCGAAGTGAGAAAAGTGACGAATTAAGTGAGATCGATGTGCAATACAATGTGTTGTATTGAGCCACATATAACACTAACGAAGCCCCACTCGAAACCTTAAGTACCGGCATTTGCTCCAGTAGGGGTTGGCTCACTGCACGTCAAATCTCCTTTCTTCCTAACTTGCTTTCCCCCTGGCTTTCTGAGAAGGCTCAAGAATCACACTAAGAGAATAATCCAAAGAATCCTTTCTTGTAAGGTGCTGCTTGGAGTAGTTTGATCTAATATCTGAGGGCTGTAGTGGCGAGAAGAACTCGATAAGCTGTAGGCGAAATGAAGCCGCTAGTTAGGTACAGAGAGTGCGGGAAGAGCTTTACTGAAAGTGAGAACAAGTGAGAAATTAAAGGTCAAATCAGAGTAATGTTGAGACCTGTCTGATCGGTTTTGTCATAGTGGAGAAAGACTTAACTTATCTAAGAGAGAGGAGAGAAAAGAAAAGAAAAAGAAGAGAACTGAAAAGGCAAGCGAGCCCTGCAACCAATGGGAGGCAAGGCAACTCTATGGTTAGGCGACCACGCTTCGACGAACAACCCATGATATCTAACATGTATTATCTTGGTATGCGACTACCTCCAGCATAACCTAGAGTTGAGCCAGTAAGTGAGCTAGAACGGAACCACAGAATATCACTCCTTCTACTGCTAAGCACTTTTTAGAACCATGGCTACACAGAAATTAGTGCTCTAGGTTTGGCACCGATACAGCTTCCGTAATTCATACGTTACTTTCCACCTTTTGGGGGGCCTTAGGCTTAGAGATTGATTACTAGCCCTTGGGGCGGTTGACGCGTGGCTAAGTGTCGGGAACGTGCTCAGCGCTCCAAATTATCAAGCTGTGTTCGGTTCAACGACCGATATCTTGGGGACGGGGTTGCAATTATTCAGGATAATTTTACTTATTAATCTCCGCTATTCGGGGAAAAATTAATTTGCGGGACATTGCCTTGTATGGGTACTATAAATATATCTGCTGAGACAAGACTTATACACTATAGCATGAATAAATGCCTGACCCTTGCATCTCCCTCTACGTACAGTACAGCACACACCCCCTTTAGCCTTACATAATATTTCCCCTTTACAAGGATCCCCACTTTATAGTTTCTACACCTAATATAGACCCTACCATGTACCCACAAACAGCTCGTCTCTTTCTCTTAGGAGTCTTCCGCCAGCTTCTACATGACAATCTGCTCTACTGAGGAGGGTGCTTTGTCATACAGCTCTCCCTGGTTCTCTAAGAAGCCCCACTGCTGTCCCGGTTGGACCTCCGAGCGGTTTGAGAGATAGATTGATGGTCGATACGCATATTGTGCGCATGGAGAGTCACCGGGACCTTTGAAAACCTCTAGGAGAGTGGCACTGAAGAGGATAATCCAAAGTCACTGGATAACTACCCTTGTATGAAGGGGAAAGGCTATGTGAGTGGGAACGTCTGCGCGCAATGGTTTGAGGTTTATCATCACCTCTCATGAAATAATTTTTAGGGAAAGTTAAGGGTTTTTAACACCCTAGATGTGGATACTTGCTCCAGGTTGCCGTTCTGCAATCTCCCTTGCAGGTAAACACTGGTACCACTAGTACAAAGGTATATCCCACACCACTACACTTCAACATCACTACTAGCACCGTAAAGAAGCAGTAATAAAGACAGTATTACTTGATCTCCCCCTCCTAAATGTCATCGAGGTATGATAATAGGGAGGGAAGTCAAGAGGGAGGAAGGCTTTGTATATATTCGGAAATGGCCGAAAAAACTAGCACAGACCTGTAATGGAAAATGACTTAAAAAATAAATACATCCGCATTTTCACCCCATCTGCATGGACACTCCGCGTTTTCTCTACTATCCTAGTCATCATCTCTTACATTGCACCCAGGTTTCCTACTCTTGCCACTACCTAGCTGTACTAGGGGGCTTCGCAGTCCAGGGATATGATCCGTTCTTCTCGGTTTGTGGCAGTAAAGTTCTGACCTTGTTTTTAGGGTCATGACTATTTAGAACATTATCTCCTAAGAGATCCACCAATTCTATCCCAAATTCAGATATTTTATCTTCCTTCAAGTCCCCTTCCAGTGATTCCAACTCCCCTTCTGGTGGCAATAGTATGGTGGCCATAAATGAGTCCATAATCTCTTTCCTGTCCTCGCAAACTTGGTAAACATGCACTATTGCTCCAAGGATGTCAACAAAGGGTTGCTTTAACTTCTGCTGATGGTTTAAGTTCAGTAATCTTGTAGCTATGGCCTAGTATCCGGTGATTTCATTGATACTATCTACAACAATTTGTATTCTAATTAAGACAACCAGTTCCTTAGCATCTTTCTTATTACCATTTCCCAGCTTATCATCCTCTACCCCCATTACTGTCTTCTCCTCTCTTACCTCCAGTGATCTTTCTCTACTTCTGACCTGTTGTTCCCCACCTCCACTCAACTTCTGGTATAGCTTTCTGGGAATAAAATTAAAATTACAGTACTTATTTGTCTGTAGGTATGTAATAACCATAACTATCCATTATCCAATAAGGCTTTAAACCTTTTGCTCCATCCAGCCTCAGATACAACTTTTGGAAAGTCTGTACTAGCTATATAGTATCAATATTGGGAATATTCATTGATTTTGCACAAAAAGCTCTACTGAAGCCTGTAGAGCCTAGATGATAATAGATATATAATAATAAGAAGAGTTATTAGATAACATACCTATTCCTGAAGTAATCCTTAATGAATCTCCTATATCTTTTGCTCTAAGCTGCTTTGATAGAAAGTTAAAAAAACTCTTAGTGAAAAAAAAGACTTGTGCCTATGGTCAGAGAGAGAGGAGTATTGAATATTAAATAATTATTTATAAAGTTGTATTATTGCCAGATCTGTATGTTTTTTATTACTTCTAAGCACTCTCTCTTCTATTTTCTTAGTCTCTGAGAAAGTTTCATTTTAGTTGAGCTGGCTCTTAAATGTATCTTAAAGCTGAATGATTTATTCCTAACTTTAGATACTTAAACAGTATGATTGCTTCGCCGGAGAACTAGAATATTCTGAGAACTGAGTTAGTTCAGAGAGTTTAATATCACCCATGAGTTTTGCTGCTTGATAATAGATTGAGATAGAAGATTTTAGGATAGATATTTTTGGTATAGATATTTTTGGAATAGATGTTTTTGAGATAGATATTTTTGGAGGTAGAGTTTTAGTTTCAGGAGTTGATTGCTTCCCAGGAAATTATGATAGAATACTCTAACTGATTGAAGAAACATAATGGGTTCTATATATAGATCTAGATAATAAGAAGTTAAAGCCATCTCTATCTCTAACTACTGAACCTCCCCCTTATTTAATATTATCACTGTCTAATATATGTATTCTGTATTCTTGGAGACTCAGAGGTAAAAATAGAATCAGAATAACTTTGGAGAAAAGAAAAAGATAAATAATAATAGAGAAAAATCAGTAATGCTAGAGATATTAATAGAGTGAGACAAGAGATAAGGGAAAGGAGAAATCACAGTACACATGAAGAAATGAGAAAATGAAGAAATTGTAGGATAAGACAAGAGAGTTAGAAAAGGAGATATTGAGGGAAGAAACAAGGGACAGAGGAGTAAGTCTGGGAAGAGTGAGGTGGAAGACTATTACATATAGAAAAGTCACATATATATTCACTATAGGACTAGGATTGTACTACAACTACTGGTATTAGCTGTACTGATAATACCCATATCATATCTTAACTGACAGCCATTTTTGTAAAAGTCTTTTCTTATTAAAACCCAGTAATTGAGTAGCCATAATTGATAAATATGGTGAGAAAATCACCTGACTTGTAGAATAAAAGTAATTGTTAATATACTTCTGTATTCAAGTTCATATAGTTCTCATGCCCTTCCTTGTACTTTAAGGACTATATCTATTAACAATAACTAGCAGGTTAGAGTTTTTGTAATATGTTTCTTTTGAATATGTCTCTAGAGACATTGTAGGCTCTGATAATAATTTGTTCTTGGTTAGAGGTTTAGCAGATCATGCTGATTTCCAATTACCTATATGATAAAAGTTAATCATATAATTTGTTTATTGGATTCGATTGATTAAGAAATGTTTGTAAGTGACTTATATGAGTGAGTTGATAGACTTTATAATATGACTTACTTTGAGCCATGAGATCATGTGACCCTGAGGTTTGAGTTACCAGGGTAGGGTTTGGGAAAAAACAGGTATGATGCTGGAAGACTAGAGGTGGGACCACTATTCTAATGGAAAGTGTGACACTTTTGGGTGAAATGGCAACCGTAATGCTATGCTTTTTTGTCTTGGCACTACCACTTTTCCATTGCCAAGAAAGAAATGTAAAATAAATAAATATAAGAGGGCTGATTCATATTTTACTTAATGTAATTATTTAATTTATCTTGGCAATGGAATTAGAAATATATGTCTTACTCTCTCTTGATATTTCTCTTTTACATTTATTTATCATTCAAATATTAATTAATTTTAACATATTATCATTTACCATAATATCTTACAAAAATGTGAGTCAGGTTCTTTTTATTTATTTATTTATCATATATTATTTCTTGGCAACTGAAAAGTTGTAGTACCAAGACAAAAAATCATAGGATTACGGTTACCTTTTCATCCAAAAGTATCACACTTTCCGTTAAGATGGCGGTCCCAGCTCTAGTCTTCCGGAACCATATGTCATATAAGGAAGGCTTAAAATGCCTTTCATGGTAAGTTTTTCAACTACCGCCTAAGTACTTTCCTACTAGTATCTGCTATTTTCAATATATGATTTTTCTATCTCTTACTATCATATTACCAGGTAAGAGCCAAGTGTGTCTCTCATAATCTCAGCAATTCATCTTGCAAGATAGAATTAAGAGTACTTGGCTATGAGGGTAAGCATGGTGGAATTATAATTGGTTATATCTACTAAATATAGTAGTTATTATCTGCCAGTATAACCTGTAAGAATATTTTCACAGATATTGATATTTGATACAGAGAAATATCTTAAGGAGTTGGTGAACATACAGAGCTATATGAAGGGGTACTGTAACTGGTACAGGTTACTAGTTGGTTTCCAGTATCGTTTGATACTCTATATGTTTTATGTTTGGTTTCAAGTATCGTTTGATACTCTATATGTTTTATGTTTGGTTTCAAGTATCGTTTGATACTCTATATGTTTTATTTTTTGTATCAGGATATTGATGTGATACGTGATTTGTGTTATGTGATGTTTCAAGGCTACCATTTCGGAGCCTTATGGTTATTTGATTACAAAGGCTCAGGTAGCCTAACAAGTGTATTTAAAGACCTGCTATTCTCCGGACTTAGAGAAGGCAGACTTCGATAGACAGAGTTTTCAATATACTTGGTTGAACAGTTACTTCTTCAGTTCGCTTCGAGAATCTTATTATTTCAAGTTGGTTTACCAAACACCTACTATTAGGAACTACTTAGTAATTGCGATATAGTAAGAAGTTTGTTACAACAACCTCGTCTAAGCCTCCGGTACTTAGTCTCAGTAAATAGCGCACTTTGCTATAGAGCTAGTATCATTACCCTCATAGAATACGGCACCACCTCGTGGGGCCGTTACATTTTTTTAACTTCGACAAGTTATCAAGATTGAAGAACACCAAGAGCCTAGTGGGAGCACCTTGCTCTCCAAAAAAGGACAACAACCACGGGCTAGAGACCAAAAGGGACGATTTATCAAAGCACCTTTGAAACAACAATTCTTTATAGACGAGCCTGGTAGACAACTAGCCAGAGATAGTGCCCAACAAACCCTATCAGAGTCAGTGGAAGAACGTGCGAAGGAAGCAAGAGTAACCCCTGGCAGGTTTCCAGTATCTCCACTGAAAGAATCATCAAGCAGAGTCCCAACAGCAACAATAGCAACAGGATCATCAAGCAGAAACCCAGCAGAGGTACCGGCAGACGATCCAAGCAGCTCAGATAGCAGTAGTGACTCAGACAGCATGTCGCAACGAGGAGGGCCTAGTAACCCTCCACCCGAACCAGCAGATGAACTGGCGGTCCCTCCTAGACTTGGTATAAAAGTCCCGACACCAAAGACGTTTACCGGACATGGTGAAGACCTCCAACTAGAAGTATTTGACCGATGGTACAAGTCTGTTCAACTCTATATTCGAATACATAATGTACCCCAAGCATCCGATGGATCCGGAAACTATTGGATACTCTACACTAAAGGACGAGCCCAAGAAGCAGTTTTCCAAGCACCAGAGTTGTTTGGCGAAAACATTACTAGAGACCAGTTAGTACCCTACCTAAAGAAACTATTCCAATCATCCAAATAGAAGGACGATACCTATAGGAAGTTCCACAATATCTGACAAGTCAAAGACAGACAAACTCACAAGATCTCAATCACCTCGACAGATCTACTCATGTAGAGATCACAATTGTCTGAAGATACGGTCAGTGATTATGCATTCATCCAACAATTCTTCAAGAGCATGCATCCCAAGCTCCGACAAGATGTTGAAATACACTACGGGGGTGATGAAGAAATCAAGAAAGTAATCAGCCTGGCTGAAAGACTTGATGCTATAAACCATAGCACAGGAGCATACCGAAAAAGCTATAGTGAAAACAGCCAAAGACCAGCAAGCAACAGGAGCCTAAGAAGACGTTCAATAAAACCAAACATCCAGGAATGAAGAAGAGAGGAGCCTGCTTTTCCTGCGGTGGTGAAGGACATATGGCAAGAGACTGTCCAAGTGCGAAAGATAGGGACAAAGGCAAAAGCAAGGCAAAGGTTAAGAAGGAAGCGTCCTCCAACATAGTGGAACAACAAGACCAATTCGATGAAGTCTATATCAACTCGATGGAAATAGACAGCTATGCTTCAGCCAAAGCCACCCGTCCAGCGACAATCAAGGCACATCATGCATTAGAAGGATCCATGTTCATCAATGGAAAGGAAGCGAGAGTACTGTTCGATACAGGAACAATCAAGGCAAACCTCATCAGTGCAACATTTGTCACTACCCACCGAATTCCATGTAGGAACATGGAAAAACCAACTAAGATCCACATGGCTTTGAAAGGCTCACGATCTGAAAGTTACAAAGAATGTGTTGTGGATATCACAGCAGAAAAGCTACAAACGAAGGACAACAAAATAATTGTTGGAAACCTAGCAAAATATGATGCCCTAATAGGCATGCCGTTCCTCCAACAATATCAGGCCACAATCAAGTGCGGCGGACTAGCAATTACATTCCCCAAGCAAAGAGTGAAGATCAACTGTACGCCTACGAGTGGAAATATCCGCGCAGCGGTAATCAGCACTGAAGACATCATGGCTGAACACCCTGTGGTGTTCCCAGAGAAGATCCCAGAAGGATTACCGCCACTGAGAAAGATTAACCACCATATTCGCCTGAAACCCGGGGAAGAACAGCGATACCAACACACCTACTCCATTCCAGAGCGATGGATGTCAGACCTAAAAGAATGGATAAGGGAAAAAGAAGACCAACAGATTATCGAACAAAAAGCGGTCCATGCAGCAGCACCAATATTCGCTCAAGAAAAGAAAGACAAAGTAAGAATGAGGCCACTTGTCGATCTCACAGCAAGAAACGAAATCACTATCAACATTAGCAAAAATATATCATGCGTCAGGTGCGCTAGTGTTGCGCCCTGACGCAAGTGATCTTACTTTTGCGCCCTTAGCACCTGGTGCGCCCTGACACGGGTTGCAATGCTCTTTTTCGCCTGGGGTGCGTTGCCACACTAAATCACCCCCCAACCTTCTGGACGCACTTCACAACACCATCGCACATCTGGATAGACCACTCAACTACTCTACTTCCTGAGTACCCCCTAGTCAATACCCGCCTTCTGACTAGTATTCCAGCCTTCTCTCATACAAAAATAGGGGCTACTCTTGGCAAAGACAGATAGGTTAGTATGAGCGCTAAGTGAGAAAGCCACCATACTCTTAATCTTAAAATTGCACTAAAGACACTAACACCGGGCAAAGGTACTACTAGTATTCTATTTTCAGAACTTGATCATTCAGAGAGCGAAAATGCCAGTTCACTCCAGTGTGAAAGCAAGTGATAGCTAGGACACTCACTGCCAGTGGTGTGGTGGTTTCTTGGCACTTAGCCTTTGATGCGACGCGACTCTGCACTTTCATCACCACACTTTCACTACCCTCACTAATCTCAACCCCAGCCTACTCTAAACTCTTCACAAAACAATCATTTTCCATAGCCCTAGTACAGAGTCCTCTGAAGGGGGGTCCTTATGCCAGGTTTTTTTAGTCCTGGCTATTTGGAAAGCGCTGACTTTAAAGCCAGATTCCCTGGGCGTTATGGATGCGATCACAAAGCCCTTTCACGGCGGCGTTCTATGCCATCCCATCTGTCCACCGCCAAAGGGACATCCCCATACGAGCATTTTCCATGGCGCTACAGAGTCTTCTGAAGGGGGAGTCCATATGCCGGGTTTTTTTGGATGTTTGGAAAGCGCTGACTTTAAAGCCAGATTCCGGGGGCGTTAGGCATGCGATCATGAACCCCTTTTACGACGGCATTCTACGCCATCCCATCTGTCCACCGCCAAAAGGACGTCTCCATACGAGCATTTTCCATGGCGCTACAGAGTCCTCTGAAGGGGGATCATTATGCCGTGTTTTTTTAGTCGTGGGTGTTTACAGAGTGCTGACTTTAAAGCCAGATTCCGGGGGCGTTAGGCATGCGATCATGAAGCCCTTTTACGACGGCATTCTACGCCATCCCCTCTGTCCACCGCCAAAGGGACATCCCCATACGAGCATTTTCCATGGCACTACAGAGTCTTCTGAAGGGGGAGTCCATATGCCAGGTTTTTTTGGATGTATGGAAAGCGCTGACTTTAAAGCCAGATTCCGGGGGCGTTAGGCATGCGATCATGAAGCCCTTCTATGATGGCCTTCTACGCCATCCCATTTGTCCACCGCCAAAAGGACGTCTCCATACGAGCATTTTCCATGGCGCTACAGAGTTCTCTGAAGGGGGAGTCCTTATGGCGGGTTTTTTGAGCGCTGACTTTATAGCCAGATTCCTGGGGCGTTAGGCATGCGATCATGGAGCCCGTTTATGACGGCCTTCTACACCATCCAGGCTGTCCACCGTCAAAAGGGCGTCTCCATAGAAGGTGTTTCCATTGGGCTATCACCTTAAGGGGGGGAATCATAATGCCGGGTTTTTCCACAGAGGGTGACAGGGCAGTTCTTATGTAAATAACTAGTAGTAGAATTAGAGATAAAATAGACTATTTAAAAGGGCTTTATGAACTTGATATATGCTGTGACCTAGGTCAGGAGTGGATAAGGAGACTCCCTTGACTCTTTTCTGAAGATGTGGTATTGCGCCAGGTGTGTTCAGGAAAATGTAATGTTGCGCCAGGTGGGTTCAGAAAGTTGTGGTATTGCACCAGGTGGGTTCAGAAAGTTGTGGTATTGCGCCAAGTGCGCTCTGAGTTAAGCAAGTACAAGGTTGCGTCCTGGTTCGCAGTTGACGTTATGTGCGCCAGGTGCGCCAGACGCACAGGGCGCACAGGGCGCAGACACTAATTTTTGCTGATGAAGAACAATGAAACAATTCCAAACTAAAAGATCATCCTAAACTCGCTAGCAAGAGCCAGATATAGGAGTAAGATCAACCTCAGTGATGCATACTTTCAGACCAGAGTAGCACCAGAGGATGTGGATAAAAACGGTTTCAAATGACCTTTTGGATGTTTCGTTAGCAAGGTTATGCTTCAAGGAAATATGAACGCCCTAGGAACATTCATGCGCATAATGTTAGATCTATTTGCTGACTATATTGGACAATTCTTATGGGTGTATATTGACGATATCCTCATATTCTCTGATACAGAGGATAGCCACCTGAAACATATCGCAATGGTATGCGACAAACTCAAGGAAGCTCAGTTTTACGCTAGCAGAAAGAAATCAGGGTTCTTTGTGACTAGCATGGATGTGCTGGGCCATATTATTGACGAAGAAGGATTGAAACCAGCTCCTGAGAAGATAGCGAAAATCGAAGAATGGACCACACCTAAAAGCAAGAGACAACTCCAGGAGTTCCTCGGGACTGTTAATTATATCAGTCAATTTATTCCTCATATTGCCACCATTACGGCACCACTAACTGCCCTTACCGGTAGTGAGAAATTTGTGTGGACACCCACCCATGACCAAGCTATGAATAATGTTAAGCGAGCTGTTTCACAATACGAGGTTATGAAACCACTAAATTACGATTCAACCACACCAATATGGTTAATCACTGATGCATCCGATAGTAGCGTGGAAGCTTGGGTAGGACAAGGGGAATCAGCTGATACTGCAAGACCGGCAGCACTACACAGCAGAAAGTTCTCTAACGCCCAGATGAACTATGGTACTACAGACAAAGAGGCCCTAGCGATAGTGGATGCCCTGGCGTCTTTTCATTACCTTCTTGCAGGAAGCAAGTTTACGATTGTCACAGACCATTGACCCCTAATAGACCTCAAGACAAGCAAAACACCCACTAAGAAGCAACTTAGGTGGAGGGGATTTATTGGACAGTTCGACGCAAAAATAGTATACAGGCCAGGCCAATGGAACTATTTAGCTGATGCTTTGTCCCGACTCTATATGGACGATATGAACTATCCTCATACTGCGAAAGACCCCACACAAGAAGACCCTGATAGCAGCAGACTTCCTCTCTCTGATAACATACCTGTTACCTTCCACAGCGAATACTTGACAGCCAACATGTCTAAATTCGAAAGCCTACCAGTTTCCTACGTCCATGATCACTCAGAATGTGGTAGCGAATGCGAATTCATGGACTATAGGGAAAATGAACCGATCAACGATTGCGGAGATTACAGAAGTATCACGAGTGGAAGAAGCGATGAAGAACTACAACACTCAGCCCTGCATTGGAGTTTTTGCGAAATAGATAAGTGCCCAGATCACGAAGATATGAAGCCACCTATGAAAACCTACAGCGGATTACCTAAGAGTAGCCCCCCGGTTATACCGCCTCACACTTTCGACGAAGGAAGTAAGATGGATAGAGAACCCGATCAAGACAATATACCTCATCCCAGGCCACGCCTGGATCTCTCTGAAATTAAGAGAAGACTACATGAAGCCCTCGGTTGCGAGACTAGAGGCATTCCCTGCGAAAGCCCTGACTGCCCAGTGCATCAGGCCAGACGATCTCCATCAACAAGACCCCTATACAGGGGAACCCTTTTCCACCTAAACATCGTACCTATCGTCGAACCGCCACGACTTCCCCATCATAACCGCCACCTATACAACGTATACGAGGAAGAGGAGGAAGATAATGATGAGGTGACAAGACTAGAAAGGGTTACGGATGAAAGAGACATCACCCAAGCTGCGAACGACATGGAATCGATATGGAGAGAACAAATGATAAAGGGCTATAGAAACGACCCAATCTGGAAGTTGGCCCAGGACTCCAGCCTCACCCATAAAGGTGAAATGATGGAACATTACCGCATATCCAATAGACTACTCTCCGCCACCACTCAAGGAGGGGAACAGTGCCTCTACATACCTAGAGGGCATTGAGTCAACGGGGA
>NESQ01000142.1:0-201552 GCA_003070745.1 Tuber borchii | reverse complement strand
CTGCCCAAACCAGATATTCTCCATGTCGTTTACCGGGGAATATTCGAAACACACCTTATGAAATGGGTTATCGGATTTCTAAAGAAATACAAACGGCTACAAGCATTCGATGGTATCTGGAAGAGTTTAGATGTTTATCCTGGCTATTCCGTGCCGAACAAAGAGTATAGTCGGATCTCTCAGTGGACCGGAAAAGAGATGAAGAATCTGGTTAAAGTGATACTACCATGTTTTGCAGCCTCCCTACGTCGTCCAAGTGCTGCAGAACGTCCCATATTCACCAAAGCAGTAACCTGTGTCCGGTCGATTGTCGACTTTACTCTAATGTTACAATATACAAGCCATACCGATGAGACGATTCAATACCTCGAACAGTTCCTTAAGGCCTTTCAAGATCACAAAGTCGTTTTTAAGGAGTACCGAAAGGATAAGTCCACTGCCAGGAAAGTGAGAGAGGTCACAGCCAGAGTTCGAGGTGAGCATAGTGAAGTACTTAATCAACACCGCCTTTTGGGGGCTACATTTGCCAAAAGACGTCGGATTGCGGACGAGCAACGTCGCGATTTAGATGGAATTGTTGCAGATATATATGATGAGGATGTAGACTTTAAGTTTGTTAAGATACATCTGTTGAGTCACTTCGGGGACCATATACGGCGCTTTGGGAACATTCAAATGTATTCTACCGAGTCGGGTGAAACAAGTCACAAAACAATAATCAAGGAGGGCTATCAGCGGTCAAATAAAAACGATGCAAGCCAACAAATACTACGATCATATTCTAGACTTGACAGCTTCAAAATTCATGAAATGAATATCCAAGCGGATCTATCGCGTCCGATTCAAGACGAAGTACGCGACAAACAGCACAAACGGCAAGTCGGTTCAGTAACTAAACAACCAATGGGTTTCACACCAACCGTGGAAACCATTTCCCAGCTCTACGAGAGTTTGAGAAATATTCCGGACCTTTTAATGGATTATTATCGACGGAAGTCGTCTGTGAGCCAACATTTTGATGTGGATTCGGTTAAACAGTTTCCAGTTGAGATATGTCGGCTTTTACGTGTCCCGGTAGAGAACTTTCAGGACGAGAGAGAGGTCACTTGGCACCTTCTTCGGTGTACCGGAACCCAGCGTTGGAGGTCAAAAGGGCAGAGCAGGAATGATTGGGTATGGGTGGATTCGGGTAATAGAAGTATTTATGGAGCACTAAAAGGCTCTTATCCGGCCTGCTTGGTTTCAATAATGAAAGTTCGAGACCCAAGAACGGGTTTAGTAGATAGACTGGTATTAGTAGATAGACTATATGTTGAGAACTCGGGGAAGCTCAGCGATATAACGGGACTTGTTACCGTTACTTTGGGGACGGCGAAAGGCCCAAACGGAACAACCGAGATAGTCGTTAGTATCAAACGGATCATGGGCATGGCGCATTTAGTACCCGAGACTAGTGGTAAGGATAACAACCGCTGGTATGTAAATAGTAGGATTGATTTAGAAACATTTAATAGAATTTATTGAAAACTTTACAGTAGAAAGAAAGAAACAAAGAATGGTATGAAGGGGACGCGTAGCGGTGCATTTTGAGACACCTAAGGATATCGATGGTGAACTAACCGAGGCGACAAATAGGAGTGGTACAGAAAGGCAAAGCGAATCATGAATGTCAGGAGAAGGACGAGAGAAGGCACAAAAGATACGGGCTTCAGTGAAATAAAACAGATTTGGCACGCATACTTTGGAAACAGAAGGGTGTGTGGGGCCGGTACATGGGTAGAGAGTAGATGTTATGACCTGAAGAACGTCCCCCAGGGGACGAAATCCATAACGGAGAAATCAAGGGGAAGAGAGAGAGAGCAAAGTGCGATATGGGACGCTGAGAGGGACGAGGTTGTTCCGGACGCGCACCAGGGGTAGAGAGTGCATGTTATGACGTGAAGAACGTCGCCAGGGGGACGAAATCCATAACGGAGAAATCAAGGGGAAGAGAGAGAGAGCAAAGTGCGATATGGGACGCTGAGAGAGACGAGGTTGTTCCGGACGCACACCAGGAGTAGAGAGTGCATGTTATGACGTGAAGAACGTCCCCAGGGGGACGAAATCCATAACGGAGAAATCAAGGGGAAGGGAGAGCGCTAAGGGCGTGATGGGGTGCTGAGACAGGCAAGGTTGTTCCGGACGCGCACAGGTACAAAGCGGACTCACAACAGCCAAAATGGCCTGGATAGAAATGCAAAAAAAAACAGGGGTCAGTTAAGCGAGACCTCCTCGCTAGTGGAGCAAGCTAGTGGCCACCTGCAAAAGAGGACGATAAATGGCGCCGAAGGCATCTATGGAGCTTTCAGAAGGCCTGTTGGGTCTTTAGGAAAGGCGGTAAATGTATGAGGGACAGGAGGGACCGGGGGAGGTGGTATTACTAGCAGATACAGGGAGATATGTAGGTAATACATGAGGGAGAATTCTTTTTGCTAATGACTAGCAATAAATCAGAAAGAATATTTTAAGCCCAATGGGGCTAAGCTTACTTAAAACTTGTGACCAATTCTTAAAGGGTAATAGTATTCCAATCTATAAGGTAGTAGTTATCTAGCTGGAAGCAAATAAATACCAAAAGCAAAACCATTAGATTTATAAGTAGAAAGAAACTGAAAACCTATAGTAAACTTACTTGTTCATAGACAAGATGAAAGATAAATGAAATTGGACTATCCATCTTATCTTCTAAATATCTGAAAGTTATGACTTGACTAGAGAACTCTAGAGAGTGGATGGCCAAGCTCAAATATATAGAATAACCCTAAATAAAGCCTCAATTCTGTCTATATTCATGTTCTAAGTTTGCTAATAGCAAGTTAGATAGCAGTACTTAATTCTCTAATCCCATACTATATACCTTCCAGCCCCTCTCACCTTCTACTGACCTTCAGACTTGTTTTACAATCAGTAGTAAAATCTTCAGTATCTCAAGAACTTATTTGAATTCTAAAATGTTATGCTAAATTAATCCTTTATACAGGATTCAAGTTGCTTTTCATATATTAAGGTAAAGCTATCACCTTTGACATATTATTTATAATTACCAGCAGGATGATAGCCAATTACCGCCTACTCTGTAGAAATGACAGACTTCTTATATAGCAGAACACAGCTGAAGAGACTATGGAGAAGCATTGATAGTTGAAGAAAAGAATCCAGAAGGTTGTATACCTTGAATAAGATATTAGAGAAGTAGTAGTAGCTAGAGAAAGTAGCCTGATTTATGACAGTACCAACTCACTCTAGGGCTATCCCAACTCCTCTCAAGGTCAAGGAGCTGTGAGATTAGGTACTGAGAGGGTTTACTAGTATTCGGGGGGAGAGTAAAAGGTAGAAGTAAGGGGGACTGTTTGTATAGTCAGTCTAACTTTGTAGTAATATTTCTGGTTATAAACAACTTGTGATGATACTTTTTGGATTCTGATTCTATTAATATAGAGTAACATGAAATTGAACTAGTTTGAGTTAAGATTATAGGATTATAGATTATAGTTGAGCTGTATGGCCAGGCTCAGAGTTCCTTCTTAAACCTAATCAGGTGCTAGACTTAGTAACATAAAGCAATAAGTAAGGCCTTAGTTAAGCAGGGGAAATTAGTATATAGTGATTACCACTAACCATCAATCTACATCTTTTGGTCATTCAGGTCTTTCGTATTCTAAAATATTATAAAATTACTATCACCAATCTCAGCAAGCAGAATATCTTGTTTTCAAATAATCTTAAAATTCACCCTCCATCAATCTACAAATAACCCCTCCTTCTATTTTCTGCCCTTTCTCTCTTGTCATCATTATCTGCAGGGAGAGTGCGCAATGTACTAGCAAAAACTCTCTTAAGACTCTGAGGGAACAATATGCTTTTATATATATCATCTCACTTTGGTTATTAACGAGGTTTCTTTTCATGGCCACTTCCTAACATTTTTCTGTACCTATGTAGTGTACATTATAGGGTGGGGCGGGGTGGGTTTTCTCAGAATAGCCCTGCCCTCACTCCAGTCTGGGGTCAAAATTTTGCCCATTCTTCCTGCCCTGTCCTATACGGGGCCCCGTATGGGTCATGGGGTAGGGCGGGGATTTGCCTTTCTCCGTTGATTGACTAGACGGGTCCCTGTTCTATTGTCCCTGTCCTGTACCCTGTAAGGGGCCCTATCTTTCTTCCCGAGTAATATTATGTGAGTACTAATATACTTGCTGGAAAGCCAGGACTATATATTGTATTATTGAATTCCGATCAGACTATCATACTAGTATATATTATGAACTAAGAATACAGAACGTTATATTTAGCCCTAGTATTATTAACATATAATTTGGGCGTATTACTCTAAGTGTATAAATTCTATTCCTATGATCATATATCTATGATTCTAACCCTATGATCTCCGAGATATGATTTTTATGAATCTTTGAGAGTATAATTGTGAGCGTATAATTCTAAGCATATGATTCTGAGTGTATAATTCTCTGAGGGTATGATTCTGAGCACACGATTCTGAGCATATGTGTCATAAATGGTGACTAGCGGGATAGGTTTTCACATGACTCACACTTGTGAGTCATAGGATTTAGTACATTCACATGACAATGCAAATAGCGTGTCATTCCTTTGTTATGATTGGTTTATTGTTTTGACATGACTTACGATTGTAGTCATATGATTATAACTTTCGCACATAACTCATACTTATAAGTTACGAGTTTTACGCATGTGACACGAGTTACGCACATGATTTGTGTATTGTGTTTTGATTGGTTATAAGGTTGTTGCGCAGTGACTCATAGGAGTCAGCTGATGGATTTCACACTATGATTTATTATGAGTTATAGGGTTGTGTGACGGGAAGGCATGAGTCATGGGAGTAAGAGTTGCGAGAAGAACGGGTATAAAAAGGGACCCTTATGGTCTTTTCGGTTGCAGATAGGTCTCTCGTCCGTCTACCTTCCCCTCAGCTGGAAAACCCCGGTTCCCTCCCCCCCAATGAGAAGACACCTCCCCATAGAAGAGCTCGCTCACATGGCCTTTCCCCTCGGACACGGCTTCGAACGTTTCCCCCAGGTTAGCCGTGCACCCCTCCCCCCATCGGAAGACATCCCGCCCCCGAACCTCATGACACGAGCCTACACGACGCTCAAAGAAAGGGCCCACAAACTCCTCCTCCAGGACTGGGAAGCCTCCTTCCCAGCACCCCCCTACTATGGGTACCCCACCTCCACCACCCCTCACCCTTTCATGGGGCTCGATAAGTTCACCGCCGGCCGTATACACCAAATGCGCTCCGGCAAAAGCTACCTGCTCGCCCACCCCACCTGGCGGGACGACCCAGACCGCCCAACCACCTGCCCCCGGTGTCAAGAAGCCCCAGAGTCCTTCGAACACGCCGTCCTCCACTGCCCAGCCAGGGCTGAAGCCAGACACTCCCATCTAAGGGGGGTAGAAAGCCTCTCGCCCGAGAGCCCCATCTGGAACCATCCACCCTCCCTCTCAGCCCTCCGGCGTTTCATCCTAGACACCTGCACCGGGTTCCCCCATGGCAACCCCCTCTCCCCCGTCCAGCAATAAAGACCAGCCGCCCTCACATCCCCCCCGGCCCAAGATATCCCCTACTTTACCCACCCTACGACCTGTGCGTTCGTTTTTTGTATTTCTGTTTTAAAGGTTTACGAGCTACGAAGTGTGTGGGATTTTCCCTATATAATGTATGTTTTTGACAGACGAGGCCGCGGGTTTTTTTTTTTGGCCTCAAAACTTAGTACTAACGAGAGTGGGAAATGGTTTCTTTTGTTTATGTTTTTGCTTTATAGGTTTTGTTTTTTCCATAGCCTCCGCTACATGAAGCTTTTTGTACCTTAAAACAATGAACGCATGATATAAAAAAAAAAAAAAAAAAAAAGGTCTCTTCGGTTGCACAAGCTTCTCGCCCTCTACTTTCCCCCCCCTACATTTCAAAACTCTTCTACAAACCCGTTTCGCTTCCGGGACACACGCCAGCACAGCCCCGCCCCCCTCCGTCCCATGTCGGAAATACCTCCCATCCCCGCAGGCAACCAAGAGCTGGCAGCCGCCATCTCGCGATCCTCCACACCTCGGAACACCCAAATCCCCCCATCCCCTTCCCCAGTTCCCAGACCCTCTCCCCCCTTGCTTTCCTCGCGGAAATCTTTAGGCAGACGAGGGATGAACTACGTCTCCCCCCCAACCTGGTCCCCGACCTCTCCGATTCGAGCCTGCAATCCATTACCCCCGGCGAGGGCTCTATCCTCTCCATCCTCTGCTCAACTGTCTCTGGCATTGTAGCCATCACCACTCAACTCGAGTCCATCACGAAACAATTCGACGATCTTAGAAATGAGAACGGCGAGCTCAGCACCCAAATCCACGACCTTACCTCCCACATCACAAATGCCTCCGTAACCCCGGAAGACCTCACCCCGATCACCTTGGCCCTACGTGACCTGTCACATAGGATTTCGGCCCCCACACCAGCCCGACCCACCCGTCCCCCGGCCCCGGCTAAAAACAATCAGCCCATCCAACCACCCTACCCCGCTGCCCCACAGGGCCCCACCACCCAGCAAAAATCCCGCACAGCCCCACCCCCACCCCCCCTCGCCCCCATCAACCCCGCGGACCACTGCCCCTACTACGACACAAGGCTGTGCAAAATGTTCGGTAATCCCGAGCTTTACGCAAAGGCCTTCCCCCACTCCTGGGAGGCGGAGCAATTCCGCGCCGGAGAATATGACCTGTCTGCGTTCACAGACGCCACCCTTCACCCGGACTACAAACCCAGAAACCAACCATCCTACGTCCAGGCGGCCGGTTCCGGCAGAAGAAGCGGGAAAAAGAAACCCAAGCAAGGCAAAGCAACAGAGGTTGCGAGTAAAGAGGACAGAGCCTTAAGGGCTGCTGCCCCCCCCCTCCCCTTTGCCTCAAGGCGGTTCTTTGCACCACGCTCGTCTCCTGCCCCTCATGCCCTCTCAAGACGTATCGCTCGCTCCTTCCCTGACATCGTCGCCAACACCCTCACTGACTCAAACTGCCTCCTCCCGAAAGGTTTTTTCGCCAAGGTCAATGACCGAGGCGCAGTCTCTCTCACTTGTACCGACCCACAGACAGCAGCTTCTTCCTACTCCCCCTACTTCGAGGTACTTACAAGACGCCTCAACCAAGCCTTCCCAACAGGCGACAACCCCTGGCTCCCCTTCTGCCTCGCCCCGACCGCTATACAGCTGGTCATACACAGCATCCCCACCGATGAAATGCCTGAAGACGACGAGCAGCTTTACCCCCATCTCAAAGCATCTATTGGTTTCGCGAAAGCGGTCCAGATCCAGTCGGCCAGGTACCTTAACCCTGACCGAGCTACTCGAACCGCCAAAGAAGCGCTTTCGGTGGTTATCTCCGTTGACCCCGACGACGTTCCAACCCTCACCCCTTCCATCTTCCTCTACTCAGAACGCCGCAAGGTGGAAAAAGCTCTCTCAGCCAACCGCTACACACAATGCTCCAACTGCTGCCGCTTCAGCCACGCCGCCGTCCGGTGCAAGCAAAAACACCCTTCCTGCCCCATTTGTGCGCTTCATCATACCAAGGCCCCCACAGATGCCAGAACCCCACCTGCCCCAAAGGGGGCAACGAAAGACCCGTGGCCGAATGCTGCCCCACCTCACCGCCCCACTGCGCCAATTGCGGCAATGACCACACTGCTTACGCCAAGGAATGCAAGTCCCGCCCTGTCCCCCCTGCCCGCCCCGTGCCCCCCCCGGAGTCTGTCGGCTCCGCCGCATCCTCAGACAGTCAAGAGTCCATGGATGTGGAAGAAGATGGCGTGCCAGCACCCACTACTCCCCAGGCCCACCCAACCTCCGATCCTGACCCTGCCACCCCCCGCCCCGTAACTGCCGTTCATGTGCCGCCCACAGGCGCGATGGGCCCTGCTCCCTCAGGTCCCCCCGCGCCCCCGTAACTCCAATAAACCGTCGGGGTCGTCCCCGCCATGATTAACACCCAAACCTCCAACAGCACCAAGGGGCTGGCCCCCGCGCCTAACATCGCGCTCATTCAACACAACAGCCTGGGAAGCTGGGATGTGTTTTTATCTTTATTTTCGTCATTTACAATGCGCCATCCTCCGCAACTGGTCTTTTTGCAAGACCCTCCGTCCTCCAAATGCTTTCTGCCCTCCTTCAATGGGTACAAGTCATTCGCCCCCCCCTCGCCCCTCCCCAAGGTGGCCTGCTATGTCTCCATAGAATTTTTGAAATTTAACTCCATACTCCCAGTGTTCACACCGGATGTGAGCGACTGCATGCATATTGAAATTTATACCCCCTCAGGCTGCTTCGGCACAAAATTTCCTCGCTTTCGCCTAGCGAATATTTATTCACGCTCCAGATACCCACAACCCCACACGGTCAAACCAGACCAAATTTTTGTTCCCCTTGATATCCCCTACCTCGTAGTGGGAGATTTCAACATCCACAGCCCCCGCACCGACCCCCTCTGCCTCCCCTCTGCTCAGGAAGCCTCCACTGCCGACTCCTACTTCGACAGAGCCGATGACCTCAGCTTTACCTGCATCAACACACCAGGGGAATACACCCGGTACCCCCTTTCTGGTCCCCACAGACCTAGCGTCATAGACCTGGCCTTTGCCAACCCCGCCATGACCCCATTCGTACACAATTGGAATACCTCATCCATACCCTCCACGGGGTCGGACCACGTCCCCATCTCCATCTCCCTCTCTTCCCCCCTCCGGCATGCCCCTCCCCCCCAAGCCAAGTGGGACCTCTTGGATTGGACTATCCTAGAACCTACCCTCAAGGCCTTCCGTGTCCCCCCACCCCCCCCACACCCCTCCCCCCAGCAGTTCGACTCCTGGTTCTCGGCCTCCCTGTCCTGCCTGACCTCAACTCTTAGAATGGCAGCCCCTACATCACGACCCTCCGCGAAGTCTAAACCATGGTGGACCCCCCTCCTCACCGCCCTCCGAAAGGAATACAACAAAGCTACAAGAAAAGCAAAAAAACTCCAAGACACACAAGCAAGGGAAACGGCAAGACTCTCCAGGAATTGCTACTTCAAAGCCATCAAACGCGCCAAATCAGCATACTGGGCCGATTTCCTCGCTAAAACCACTCCCAACAACATCTGGACCGCCAAGAAGCTTGTTACCCCCAGGCAGGCAGTACGTTTCCCCTCCCTCCCAGACGCCAATGACCCCACCTCTATCAACAACGCCCTCCTCGCCCACTTCTTCCCGTCTCGGCCGGAACCCCCACCCAGGGGGAGACTCGCCCCATGCCCGATGCAACCCCCCTCACTGGAGAAGAAATCTCCTCTGCCCTCACCAAGTCCTCACCCTCCTCCGCCCCAGGACCGGACGATATACCCTACTCCGTTTGGAAACACATCCACAAGCACTACCCTGACATCCTGCTAGATCTCCTAAACCCCCTTCTGTCGTATGGCTACCACCCCCCCTCGCTGAAAACCGCCAATGGCGTCGTCTTGGACAAACCAGGCAAAGCCTCATACGATTCCCCAGCATCCTTCCGCATCATAGTTCTACTAAAAACCGTTTCCAAGATCCTAGAAAGGATCATGGCGGGCCGGCTCTTTTCGTTGGCCAAGTCATCTAGCCTGCTTCACCCCAACCAATGCGGGTCCGTGCCAGGTTTAGGCACCTTCGATGCCTGCACCACCCTGGTCCACGAAGTCAAAACCCTCCAACGCACCCACCGAAAGGTATCCTCCCTCTTCCTCGACATCAAAGCCGGCTTCGACAACGTCGACGCCCTCACCCTTCGCAAGCGGCTCTTGGACAAAAACACTCCCAAACACATGGTCGACTGGGTCTCCTCCTTCCTGTCAGAACGAAAGTGCACACTAGTTTACCAGGGCTCCCCCAAGACCCCCTCCCCAGTCACAGTCGGAATCCCTCAAGGCTCCCCGATTTCTCCTCTATTGTTCCTCATATAGGTGGCACCCCTCCATGCCGACATCAAGGGAGGCCTTATGCTTTCCTACGTCGACGACTTTTCGCTCACAGTTTCCTCCCCCTCCTACCGGTCCAATATACGCCGGCTACAAAGTCTTTTCACATCCCTGTCCCGATGCGCCACAGCCTTGGGTGTGTCCTTCTCCATCCCAAAAACAGAACTCATCCATTGGCGTACCCCAAGCCAAAGAGGTTCCCTCAAATCCAACCACCCCGTCACCCTCAATGACCAGATCTTCCGCCCCTCCGAGGAGGTGAGGTGGCTCGGCTACTGGTTCTCCCCCGCCCTCACCTCCACCAATCACTTCGAGAGACGCTTGGCCCTGGCCAACGCTGCTTTTTCCTTCCTAAAAAGAGTCGCCTCCCCTGGAGGGGGAGTCCGCCCTTTCCTCACACATCGGCTCGCCATGGGACTCATCCTCCCAATCCTCACATACGGCGCAGACCTCTTTGTCCCAAACGCCCCTCTACCACCCGCATGAGCTCCTTCTGGCACAGGGTTCAAAGATGGACCACCAATTGTTTCTTCGCCACCCCCATTCCGATATTGTCCAGGGAGGCATGCCTCCCCCCCATAGGTCCCTACTGCAGGCATAAGAGACGCACCGCGGCTCTCAGGCTCTGCTGCTCACCCCCTACACTCAACCCCGCGGCAGCCAGGCTACCGCCCACCTTCCCCTCCTATCCAGTTTCAGGGCCCCCGACACCTGCCGGCCAATGACGGTCGGCCTCTCATCCGTTTATCTCCCCCTTAGCTGGAAAACTCCGGTCCCCTCCCCCCCCATGAGGAGACATCTCCCCATCGACGAACTCGCACATTTAGCCTTTCCCCTCAGTCATGGCTTCCCTCGGTTCCCCCAGATCGGGGGACCCACCCTCCCCCCGACAGAAGACATCCCACCCCCGACCCTCATGGCACGCACCTACGCCACTTTCAAGAGAGGTCTCAGAAACTCTTACTCCAAGACTGGGAAGAATCTCTCCCGGCGCCCCCCTACTACGCGTATTCCGCCTCTACGTCCCCCCATCCATTCATGGGGCTCGACAAATTCGCCGCCAGCCGCATACACCAAATGCACGCCGGCAAAAGCTACCTGCTGGCCCACCCAACCTGGCGCGACGACCCAGACCGCCCAACCACCTGCCCCCGGTGTCAAGAAGCCCCAGAAACTTTCGAACACGCCATCCTACGCTGCCCGGCCTGAGCCGAAGCCAGACACTGCCACCTAAGTGCGGTCGAAAGCCTCTCGCCCGAGAGCCCAATTTGGAACCACCCCCCCTCCCTCTCAGCCCTTCGGCGCTTCATCCTGGACACCCGCACCGGGTTCCCCCCCGGTGACCCCCCCCCCACTCGAAGAATAACCGCTCCCAACACTCCCCACACAGTTTAATTCCTCTCTCATTGCCCCCCACCCTATGACCTACATGTTGCACTTGTATAATTTCCTTAAAAAAGTTTGCGAAGCGCGAAGTATGTTGGATTTTCCCTATATTTTTATGTTTTTGACAGACGAGGCCGATGGTTTGTGGCTTCACTACTTAGTACTATCAGGGCGTGGGAAATGGTTTCTTGTGTTTTATGTTTTTGCTTTATAGGTTTTGTTTTTTCCATAGCCACCGCTACATGAAGCTTTTTGTACCTTAAAACAATGAACGCATGATATAAAAAAAAAAATAAAAAAAAAAGGTCTCTTCGGTTGCACGAACCATCTCCTCTACACCTCCGCCGATAGAAATCTCAATACCATGGGAAATCATCGTCACCTTCCACCTCCCGCACTCTGAGTGAGCTGCAACCCCCCCTATGATAGTTTCGGACTTGGGCACCCGTTTCTTAGGTCCTGGCCCATTCTTCTCTTCGCTCTTGTTTTGCGTTCTCGCTTAACATTTGCACGGTCGGCAACACCCTCGCGTCCATGTTACAGACGGCTGGGATCACGGTTCGCAGTAAGAGAAAACTTTTCACCAGGCTACAGTCAATTTCTCTGCTCTCTTCGATTACGTTTCGCTCGAGGCTGCCTAGTCAGACACGCACCCGTTTCCGATAGTTCCTACGATACTTGGGTCTACCCTTTCTCCTCTCCTCTTGGTCTCGTCCCGTTGCTCGGTTACAGCTACACTTCCCCTCTTTTGGCTGGTACCCTACTACCACTCGGCTTTGTGCCCGCGGCTGTCCACGGTTGCATCCTCAGTTACGCTCTGTTGTAGTATTGCACTGCCTCCTTGATCGATGTCAATGCCTTGGGTCCGGAGTAATGTCGGTCGCCAACTTCTTTAAGTTATTTTGGCTGCCCCTACGGAGATGGAGTTCTATTCCTTGTTAGGTTTCTGTGTAGTGGAGTTTCTTTCTTTCCCTGTGTGTGGGCTTTCCTTTGTGATACTTTTGTTTGTTCAGGGGAGCTTTCTGAAGGGTTTTCTGCGTCTTCCTGCTTGCTCACTAGGAGTATTTGCTACTTTTGGTTGGTGAGATGTGCGGTTGGGCCCGGACTATAGGGTCTTGGGGGCGTGGTTTTGTTCCCATGAGGGGAGAGATGCGTAGGTTTTTCTTGGCCATAGCTAGCGCTGCATGTCTGATTTTTCCTGGTAGTTGTACGAATAAAATGCAAAACTGAGATAAAAAAAAAAAAGAAAAAAAAATGGTCTCTTCGGTTGAGAGTTCTTCATGCAACCATCTAAGTTATTTTCCTACACTATAATTTTATCTTTACATTTTACATTACCGGGCCGAGACTATAGTGTCTCTCACGACCTTAGTGATATATCGTACGAGACAGGAGTCTGTTTACTCAGCCGTTGTTAGTCGTACAGACTTGGAGAAGTGTGAACCCTATTCGGAATAGTGGTTACCTGCTGCAAGTATCGCCTGAAGGGAGGAGGATTGTAATACTATTTGGTTGTGTCAACCATAAGCAGCACTTAACCAGAAACAGATACAACAGAATCACCACAAGAAGACGACATCGAAGTAGCGGTATTCGATACTACTGCATTAGGAGAAGCACTTGACTAGATATTAGGAGAATCAATGGCAACTAGCCCAGAGACACCGGAACCAGCATCACCAGCCGGATCAGAAGCAACTATAGTACCAGGTGGAACTTGACGAAACACGATGTCACTAGCAACAGGAGTAGTGACCACGATAGAAGGAGAGACAGCAGGTACAGAGAATACCAGTACTCAGGTACAGGAACTCAATGTGGACCAGCTCCAACAGATTATTGCAAATCTCACAGGAGGCAACTAAAGACCAAAGATTAAAGAACCAGAGACGTTCACAGGAGACCGAACCAAACTACGAGAATAGCTGGTATAGCTTAAAGTCTACTTCACAGCTGTGGAATGGACTGAAGGCCATTATACCGACAGGATCCTCTAAACCTCAAGCCTCTTAAGAGGAGATACAGGAGCATGGATGACACCATATGCCGAAGGACGAATCTCTCATAAATGGGAGATATAGGAAGCATTTGTGGATGAAGTCAAGAACCAATTCAGAGCCATTGACGCTATGGGAGAAGCAAGACTCAAGATACAAAAATTACAACAGGGAAACAAAACCATGACAGAATACTGGAACGAATTCCGACTGACAGCTACGGAAGCGGACCTGGATGATTATACGGTAGGGGAATGCCTATAGACGGGTATGAACACGGCACTTCAAGAAGCATGGAGAGCGGATAGTGGTGATTTCGTCAATACAAAAATATTAGCCAAATGAGCAATCAAGAAGGAAACCAAATTGACCACAGTTAAACATATACAGAAGAAAGGCACAACATAAAGGACAACCAGCGTTCCACGAAACTTAAATGGAATATTTAGACTAACAAATAACAACACCTCAGAAGGAGACTCGATGGAGCTAGATGCAATGAGACGATGACTAAGACTACTCCCAGACAAGTTTAAAAGAAGAATAAGGGAAAAACTATGCCTCAAATGGGCAGGAACAGGACACCAGGCACGAAAACTGCAACTGCCCTAGAGATGGAAGGAACTATAACACAATACCCAAACAAGGAGAGTTCCAGAGGAGGGTCAGACCATGGGCGGCAAAACTAAGTATCAAAGAAATCGAAGTCAAGGAAGAATCTGAACAGTCGGGAAATGAAGAAAGTCCCCAGTAAAGGATAGTACTAGGGACAGACCACATCAGGAAAATGTAAAAACACGTCCTGGTCCCCCTGGTCCGCGTTCGTGCACCTCGGTTACGCGAAGTGGACCAGGGTGGATCAGCGCGGACCAGGCAGGACCATGGGGACCAAAACCCCCCCTGGTGGTCCAGGAGTGTTCAGGGGCGTTCAGGACCACCGTGGTCCGCGCAAAAACATTTTCCTAATGCAGAACGAAAAGCCATCATCATGAAAAATTACTATGTGGCACTCAACTACATGGAATTACTCGAACGGGAAAATGATCATATCATGATCAAGATACAGTTACATAGAAAACAGGAATCAGTTACGATAAACGTGATAATTGATTCAGGGGCTACTAAAGACTTAATCGACGAAGGCATATGTACGAAATATGGAATTACGAAAACAAAGGCCAAGAAAAGAAGGGAAATTTACCTCGCGGATGGAAAACTAAGTGCTATGGGTCCAGTCACCCATTTGGCGAAAGTACCTATAGACATCAATAGCTATAGGGAATTGGTAACCTTTTAGGTGGTGAATCTCCAAAACCATGAAGTCATTCTAGGGATGCCATGGCTACGAATGCACAATCCCACGATCGATTAGGAGCAGAAGAAGATCACATTCAATAGTGAACGATGTACGACATGGTGTCTCAACAGTTCACCTGTTGTATATGCAGTACCAGAAGACGAAGTCTTAAAAGAAAACCTCCTTACAAAGTACTCAGAGGTACAGGTCGAAAAGGACAAAAGAGTCCAAGTTCAGAAATTATCTCTTCAGGCTAGTAGGATGCCTATAAAAGGATCGAAAGAGGCAGCAGGACACGACCTGTATCAGCAAAAAAAATTCTCCCTCATGTATTACCTACATATCTCCCTGTACCTGCTAGTAATACCACCTCCTCCGGTCCCTCCTGTCCCTGATACATTTACCGCCTTTCCTAAAGACCTAAGAGGCCTTCTGAAAGCCCCATACATGCCTTCGGTGCCATTTATTGTCCTCTTTTGCAGGTGGCCCCTAGCTTGCTCCACTAGCGAGAAGGTTTCACTTAACTGACCCCTGTTTTTGTTTTGCATTTCCATCCAGGCCATTTTGGCAGTAGTACATCCGCTTTGTACCTGTGCGCGTCCAGAACAACCTTGCCTGTCTCAGCACCCCATCACGCCCTTAGCACTCTCCCTTCCCCTTGATTTCTCCATTATGAATTTCGTCCCCCTGGGGACGTTCAAGTTCTTCACCTCATAACATGCACTCTCTACCCCTGGTGCATGTCCGGAACAACCTTGTCTCTCTCTGCGTCCCATATTGCACTTTGCTCTCTCTCTCTTCCGCTTGACTTCTCCATTATGGATTTCGTCCCCTCAGGGACGTTCTTCAGGTCATAACATCTACTCTCTACTCCTATACCGGCCCCACATACCCTTCTGTTTCCAAAGTATGCGTGCCAAATCTGTTTTATTTCACTGAAGCCAATATCTTTTGTGCCTCCTCTCATCCTTCTCCTGACATTTATGATTCGCTTTGCCTTTCTGTACCACTCCTATTTATTGTCTCGGTTAGTTCACTATCGATATTCTTAGGTGTCTCAAAATGCACCGCTACGTATCCCCTTCATACCATTTTTTGTTTCTTTCTTTCTACTGTAAAGTTTTCAATAAATTCTATTAAATGTTTCTAAATCAATTCTACTATTTACAGGCCAGCGGTTGTTATCCGTGCCAGTAGTCTTGGGTACTAAATGGGCCATGCCCATGATCCGTTTGATACTGACGACTATCTCAGTTGTTCTGTTTGGGCCTTTCGCTGTTCTTAAAGTAACGGTAACAAGTCCCGTTTATCGCTGAGCTTCCCTGAGTTCTCAATATATATTCTATCTACTAATACCAGTCTATCTACTAAACCCGTTCTTGGGTCTCAAACTTTCATTATCGAAACCAAGCGGGCCAGATAATAGCCTTTTAGTACTCCATAAATACTTCTATTACCCGAATTGACCCATACCCAATCATTCCTGCTCTGCCCTGTTGACCTCCAACGCTGGGTTCTGGTACACCGAAGAAGGTGCCAAGTGACCTCTCTCTCGTCCAGAAAGTTCTCTACCGGCACACATAAAAGCCAACATATCTCAACTGGAAACCGTTTAACTGAATCCACATCAAAATGTTGGCTCACAGATGACTTCTGTCTATAATAATCGATTAAAAGGTCCGGAAAACCTTTCAAACTCTGGTAGAGCTGGGAAATGGTTTCCACGGTTGGTGTAAAACCCATTGGTTGTTTAGTTACTGAACTGACTTGCCGTTTATGCTATTTGTTGCGTACTTTATCTTGAATCGGATGCGATGGATCCGCTTGGATATTCATTTCATGAACTTTGAAGCTGTCAAGTCTAGAATATGATCGTAGTATTTGTTGGCTTGCATCATTTTTATTTGACCGCTGATAGCTCTTCTTGATTATTGTTTTATGACTTGTTTCATCCGACTCGGTCGAATATATTTGAATGTTCCCAAAGTCCCATATATGGTCCCTGAAGTGACTCAACAGATGTATCTTAACAAAGTTAAAGTCTATATCCTCATCATATATATCTGCAATAATTCCATCTAAATCGCTACGTTGCTCGTCCGCAATGAGACGTCTTTTAGTAAATGTAGCTCCCAAAAGGCGGTGTTGATTAAGTACTTCACTATGCTCACCTCGAATTCTGGCTGTGACCTCTCTCACTTTCCTGGTAGTGGACTTATCCTTTTGGTACTCCTTAAAAACAACTTTGTAATCATGAAAGACCTTAAGGAACTGTTCGAGGTATTCAATCGTCTTATCGGTATGGCTTGTATATTGTAACATTAGAGTAAAGTCGATAATTGACCGGACACAGGTTAGAGCTTTAGTGAATATAGGACATTCTGCGGTACTCGGATGAGGTAGGGAGGCTGCAAAACATGGTAGTATCACTTTAACCAGATTCTTCATCTCTTTTCTGGTCCACTGAGAGATTCGACTGTACTCTTTGTTCAGCATGGAATAGCCAGGATAAATATCTAAACTCTTCCAGATAGCATCAACTGCTTGTAGCTGTTTGTATTTCTTTAGAAATCCGATAACCTATTTCATAAGGTGTGTTTCGAATATTCCCAGGTACATGACATGGAGAATATCTGGTTTGGGTAGGTAGAATTACTGAGCGTTCGGAAGCCTCCAAAAGACGCTAGGTGTCACAAACGGTGACTCGTGAAGGATTTGGTTTCACGCTATTCATGGTTATGAATAAGTAGGTTTGTGTTTCCTCTGACATGACTCGCACTTGAGAGTCATAGTTAGTAATTGTTATATGTTATGTTGTTTGCGTGACTACACTTGGTGGTCACTTGATATGTACTTTTGCACATGACTCATAGTTATGAGTGTGATGATTGGTTTGATATATTACGCAGTTGACTTATAGGAGTCAGCTGACGGATTTCATGCTATGACTCACTTAGAGTCATAGGGGCGCGTGACTCATAGGCATGAGTCACCAGGGTTAGGTATGTGAGGAGGTGCCGATATAAAAGGCGAGGCTTGGGTCCTGTAGTTAGCTCCACGATCCATCTCCTCTACACCTCCGGCGATTGAAATCTCAACACCACGAGAAATCATCGTCAACATCCTTTCTCCAAAACGCACTCTCAGTGAGCTGCACCCCCCCCCTATGATAGATTCGGACTTGGGCACCCGTTTCTTAGGGACCGTCCCATCCCCCTCTTCGCTTTTGTTTCGCGTCCTCGCTTAGCATTTGCACGGTCGGCAACACCCTCGCGTCCATGTTACAGACGGCTGGGATCACGGTTCGCAGTAAGAGAAAACTTTTCACAAGGCCACGGTCGATTTCTCTACTCTCTTCGATTACGTTTCGCTTGAGGCTGCCTAGTCAGACACGCACACGTTTCCGATAGTTCCTACGATACTTGGGTCTACCCCTCCTCTCCTCCGCTTGGTTTCGTCCCGTGGCTCGGTTACAGCCAAACATCCTCTCATTAGCTGGCACTCTTACTGCCACTTCCCCTGGGTCCACCCCTTCCCCGTGGCTCGGCTCGGCCACAGCCCTCGGTTACGCTCGGTCATGGTATTGCACTGCCTCCTTGGACGATGTCAACGCCTTGGGTTACGGAGTAATGTGATGGATTTGCTTGGTTTTAGCTTTGCCTGTCCCCCCGTTCTGTGTTCTGTAGTTTTGGCTGAATTTTCACGGTCGGGTTTCTGTCAGAGTACTCTGGGATATTAATGTGGTTTCTTTTGTTATTATGTCAAGGGGGAGTTTTCGGGTCCGGTTTTCCTGTTGTCTCCTGCTTGTCGTGTTGGTGATTTATTTCTGTTGTCTACTTAGCCGATAGGGGTATCTTTGTCTTCGCGGCGGGATCGTGCGGTTGGTTCCATACCAGAGGGACTTGGGATGATGGTTTTTTCCGGTGGGCCGAGGAGGATTTCTTTGGGGTTTTTTCCTTACCATAGCTTACCGCTGCACGTAGCCTTTGTTCCCCGTAGTTGATAAATACAAAGCGCATGATACAAAAAAAAAAAAAAAAAAAAAAAGTCCTGTAGTTAGCTCACGAACCATCTCCTCTACACCTCCGGCGATTGAAATCTCAACACCACGAGAAATCATCGTCGGTTGTCCACCCCCCCCTCTGTCCCTGTTGATGGCTTTTTGCCTAGGGGTTCATGGCTACTTTTTCCTCCCCCCTTCGCCCTTCTCCCTTACGGTTAAAGGGCCTCCTCCTCAGAGTCGCGTTGAGTTATCTTTGGTTCTCGCTTCGCCTCTCGCCCCCGCTTCGCGATGTTGCTCGCTTAGCACACGGTCGGCAACACGTCTCCTCTGCGCTCACGAGGGCTATCTGCCTGTCATTCCCGCTGGGACCTTGGACTCTCGTCTACCCCTCCGTTTTTTCTCCGTTCGGTTTCGTCCAGTTGCTCTGTTACAGCTTAGAGTCCCCTCGCTAAGGTTGGCTTCCTCTCAGCCCGGTCGCTCCGCTCGCCCCCGCGATCTTATGCCACGGTCGCATGCCTTGGTTACGCTCTGTCATGGTATTGCACTGCCTCCTTGATCGATGTCAACGCCTTGCGCTTGAAGTAATTGTCCCGGTCCGGATATCCTTCGGTTTGTCGCCTGCTATTTAGCTATTTAGAACGGCCCCACTTTGATGTGTGTTTTTTATCTATTGTGGTTTTCCTTTAGTGGTATTCTCTCCTTCGCCCATTAGGGGTTTTTTATTTTTGGCTGGAGTCTACGGAAGAGGTTTTCCTGTTACTTTCTGCTTTCATGTTCGAGGGTTTCTTTCTTCTGATCCTGGGAGGGTTGCTGAGCCGGCTGCGGCAGTTTGGTTGCTTTCTTTTGGTAGGCGAGTTACTTTTTTACGTGCGAGATGTGCGGTTGGTTCCATACCAGAGGGACTTGGAGTGATGGTTTTTTCCTTGGTCCGGGGGGGGTCTTTGCATGGGATTAAGGTTTTGTTTAGGCCATACCTAGCCGTGCATGCCAGTTCTTTTACCATAAATAAACGAATATTTGATATAAAAAAAAAAAAAAAAAAAAAAAAAAAAGGTCCTGTAGTTAGCTCCTTACGCAGTCATCTAAGTACTTTCCTATCTACTATCTTGAATGATATTCTCTACATCCCTTCTTCATGATCGACATAGTAAGAGAGCAGCGTTGTCTGTATACAACGTAGGAACGGCCTAAGAATGTTCTCCTCTACTATATGGATTGATCGTCACCTATTGCATTATATCTCGAACAAGGAATGTTACACTAGGAAGCAAATTGAAACCACAATCTGTTAGTTGTTGCTTGGCCTGCTGGTCGTTTTCACAGTATGTGTTGAAGAGATATTGGGATTTCCTATAATCTCGTCTGGCTGCAGAACGTCTCAAATGGGACCCTAACTGTTTCGGTCGAACGTCACAGACAGCGCACTGATTTTGTTGAATACCGTGCAATGTTACATTTTTCAAGTGATCCACAATCTACGCCGAGAGGTGTAAGAAACACAATTGGAGCTTTCCATCGGTGCATTCAACCTCAAGTCCGGAGTTCCCTAGTACAACAATTGGCGCAAAGATCGCTTCCATCAAATCACAAAGAATCTCATTGTTGACCTGCCTTTGCTGTGCATCTCTTGCTACTATGCCTAGCATCTTTGGGAGGACGGGCAAAAGCACCAAAAGAACGGTTGCATGTTTCCAGAGTTTATTCTGTTTACTCGATAGGATATTTCCAATTGTCATCTAGATTGGCCAGGCTTTCTTATCTCCCGAGAAATTGGTCAAACAAGTAACGTCTGAGGAACATATGATTAGTACGAGTATTGCTCTATCCGGTAATTCATCCTTTGCTGGCTGTTGATTTTGTGTTCTAGTAAACGGTATGGAAGTGCCGTGGAAGATCGTATTTGTACCTACCTGTGTCTCCCACTACCAATCAGCGATATGCATCTCCGAATAAACTCTCTGAGGTGGTCCTTCACTATTCCATTCCTTCACAGGGGCGTAAACTAAATCTTGAGTAAAACATCTTTGACCAAGTAAATATTTAGCACAATCAATAGGATTGCGGAAAAAGAATTTCTGTGTTACAGAAGCTTCATCTGGTCCTTTCTCGTCTGAAATTTCCTACTTTGGGTTAGAATAGGACGTTGTAGGGTCTATTTACTTACAGCTTCGCTAAATGATACAAACCCCTCTTTCCAGCTCTTCATTCCCATACCTGATTCCAACTAATCAACGGCATCAAGGAGCTGATAAGCAGAGTTAATATTACTGCCCTCAGGCCCGAAGTCCTTCTTAAAATATCTATCTATGTGATCCTTTGGTATCTTTGCTTCTATAAACCACTGAGCAAGCTCAAAGTCCTTCTTGCTTCTGAATGGTAACCACATTTCATCTTCAGATCTTTCAGGCTATACAACTTCCCGTAGTGACCTTCCCGCAGTGGGGTGCATGGTCGGTATTGGTAGTCCAACCAATGGTGTGCTTTCCTCAGTGTCCAAATAATTAAGACTTTCCATGTCCGAATTGGCGGCGTTTGTGTAGAGATTGAACTCATTTGCGTCAATATTCATTTCAGCTGTACTAAATTCTTCTCCGAGTAGATTGGAGGTTAGGTCAGAGTCGGCAGGCTGGGGGATTCGTGCATGCCATTCTTCATTGCAAATAGGCTGTACAAAGTCAAAATACGCTGTTTCCATATGCTTCCGGTACCATGTACTTGACTTGTATTTTCTTCTGCAGTACGGGCATTGAGACTCTTGTACCATCTACAAGCAATTAGATTTGATACATAGCACAAAAGAGATGAGAAAATCAAACTTACTTTTCAAGATTGATCTCACTGTGCTTGAACGCGTGTGGTCATTAAATAACTAGTTCTTGACCCGAATTGTGCTATAGATAGATATTATTGTACCCAAAAAGGTGCAAATAGGAAGAAATTCGTTGTCACATAGTCTGTTCAGTAAATTCGAGATATTTCAAGGGATAGAAAAAATATGAGAACTTGAAAAACTTTCAAGGTGTATTGTATGGCCTATTTGTAATTCAAAGGCCAACTGTTTAGGTCCGTCTCACCTTCTCCTGAGCAGGATTGTACTAGTACTCTTACTTGAATGACGTTTTGCGGCTTAAAACTTCCTTTTCACATTAGCTTTTAGACTAAATCCAGGTAGGGTGTTGGAGGTCCTGCGGGTATGAACATGAACGACGGCTCAGGGCCAAGATAGACTCCTACAAATCTCGAGAAGACCTTACTTAACACTTATATCTACGATTACTTTTTAAAAAATGATAAGCAACGTGAATTGTACCCTAAACCTCAGGTGTGCTTTATTCGGCATATTGCAGACTTTGAGAGGGCCAAACCTAATGGCAAGCGCTCATCTACCATACCCTAATATTCCTTATCTGAACTCATATCAAGAAGCCAAGGGTAGTCACAAGCCTGCCTATTACATCGTTGTACCTTAGAGCACTCTTGAATAACTTGTTTATATTTGTTCAACCCACCTTTTCAAGTATACAAGCTTATCTTATTATATGTTTGCCTCACGGCAACTGTACATCTGTACTTTTTTGTACAAACACAGAAGGATGTTCTACATTCAAGTTGGGACGTTTAACAGTCTCTTTCAAACTGGTCTGAGTTATTAGAACTCTTGATACTACGACAAACAGCTTGAATGGTACGCTCTTCCTTATATAAACCCCTCGCTACCCCAGGATTTTCCTTCTCCACTCCTTTATTACCTTCTAATCAATCTACAGCTTCTCATCGTCCTTCTTAGTCCTCCAAAAGTAACTTTTCCCTTCACAATAATACGTTATATATAAACAAGAACTGTTTTCCGCGATTATATAGCAAGCTTCTCGCCCTCTACTTTCCCCCCCCTACATTTCTAAACTCCTCTACGAACCCGTTTTGCTTCCGGGACACAAGCCACCACCCCCCCGCCCCTCTCCGTCCCATGTCGGAAATACCCCCCATCCCCCCAGGCAATCAGGAGCTGGCCGCCGCCATCTCACGATCCTCCACAACTCGCAACCTCCAAATCCCCCCTTCCCCCTCCCCAGTCCCCAGGCCCACACCCCCCCTAGCCTTCCTCGCGGATATCTTTCGGCAGACGAGGGATGAACTGCGCCTCCCCCCCAACCTGGTCCCCGACCTCTCTGACTCCAGCCTCCAGTCCATCACCCCCGGTGAAGGTTCCATCCTCTCCATCCTCTGCTCGACAGTCTCCGGCATAGTAGCAATCACTACCCAGCTCGAAACCATCACCAAACAGGTCGACAACCTCAGAGAGGAGAACGGCGAACTCCGATCACAAATCCACGACCTTTCCTCCCACATCACAAACGCTTCGGTAACCCCGGAAGATCTCACCCCTATCACCTCAGCCCTTCGTGACCTGTCACATAGGGTCTCGGCCCCCACACCAGCTCCACCCCCCCGCACCCGGCCCCGGCTAAAAACACCCAGCCCCCTCACCCACCCACCCGAGCCGCCCCACAAGGCCCCACCATCCAGCAAAAATCCCTCAATCCCCCCCCCCGCCCCCCTCCTCGCGCCAGTAAATCCCGCAATTCACTGCCCTACTACGATACAAGACTTGGGAAAATGTTCGGCAACCCCGAGCTTTACGCCAAGGCCTTCCCCCACTCCTGGGAGGCGGAGCAATTCCGCGCCGGGAATACGACCTGTCTGTTTTCACAGACGCCACCCTCCACCCGGATTACAAAGCCAAAAACCAACCATCCTACGCCCAGGCGGCCGGCTCCGGAGGAAAGAGCGGGAAAAATAAACCCAAGCAAACGAAAGCTACAGAGGTTGCGAGCAATGAGGACAGGACCTTAAAAACTTCTGCCCCTCCCCTCCCCTTCGCTTCTAGACGTTTCTTCGCCCCACGCTCCTCCCACGCCCCTCACGCCCTTTCGAGACGTATCGCTCGTTCCCTTCCCGACATTGTCGCCAATGCCCTCACCGACTCAAACTGCCTCCTCCCAAAGGGCTTCTTCGCAAAAGTCAACGACCGAGGAGCAGTCTCGCTCACCTGCACTGACCCACACACGCCCGCTTCTTCCTATGCCCCCTACTTCGACGTCCTCACAAGGCGCCTCAACCAGGCCTTCCCAACAGGCGACAACCCTGGCTCCCTTTCTGCCTCGCCCCGACCGCTGTACAGCTGGTCATACACAGCATCCCCACCGATGAAATGCCCGAAGACGACGAGCAACTCTACCCCCATCTCAAAGCATCTATTGGTTTCGCGAAAGCGGTCCAAATCCAGTCGGCCAGGTACCTTAACCCTGACCGAGCTTCTCGAACCGCCAAAGAAGCGCTTTCGGTGGTCGTCTCCGTTGACCCCGACGACGTTCCAACTCTCACACCATCTATCTTCCTATACTCAGAACGCCGGAAAGTGGAAAAGGCAATTTCCGCCAACCGATACACACAATGCTCCAACTGCTGCCGCTTCGGCCATGCTGCCGCACGGTGCAAGCAGAAACATCCATCCTGCCCCATCTGTGCGCTTCATCATACCAAGGCCGCCCACAGGTGCCAGAACCCCACCTGCCCCAAAGGGGGCAACGAAAGACCCGTGGCTGAATGCTGCCCGACCTCACCCCCCACTGCGCCAACTGCGGCAACGACCACACCGCCTACGCTAAGGAATGCAAGTCCCGCCCTATCCCCCCCACCCGCCCCGTGCCCCCCTCGGAGTCTGTCGGCTCCTCCGCATCCTCGGACAGTCAAGAGTCCATGGATGTGGAAGAAGATGGCGTGCCAGCACCCACTACTCCCCAGGCCCACCCAACCTCCGATCCTGGCCCTGCCACCCCCCGCCCCGTAACCGCCGTTCATGTGCCACCACAGGTGCAAGGGTCCTGCTCCCTCAGGCCCCCCGCGCCCCCCGTAACTCCAGTCAACCGCCGGGGTCGTCCCCGCCATGATTAACGCCCAACCTTTAGCAGAACCGTGGGGCCGGCCCCCTCGCCCGAAATCACACTCATTCAACACAACAGCCTGGGAAGCTGGGATGTGTTTCTTTCCTTTTTTCGTCGTTTTGATGCGCCACCCCCTACAGCTGGTCTTTCTTCAAGACCCCCCGTCCTCCAAGGGATTTTTGCCCACCTTTAATGGGTACAAGTCTTTCGCCCCCCCCTCGCCCCTCCCTAAGGTGGCCTGCTACGTTTCTTCCGAATTTTTAAAAACCAACCCCGTACTCCCAGTGTTCACGCCGGACGTGAATGACTACATGCATATTGATGTCTACACCCCTTCAGGCTGCTTCGGCACCAGTTTTCCTTTTTTCCGCCTGGCAAACATTTATTCACGTTCCAGGTACCCACAACTACACACAGTCAGACCTGACCAGATTTTCGTTACCATTGACGTCCCCTACCTTGTGGTAGGAGATTTCAACATCCACAGCCCCCGCACCGACCCCCTCCGCCTCCCCTCCTCCCAGGAAGCATCCATCGCCGACCCTACTTCGATAAAGCCGACGACCTCAACTTTACCTGCATCAACACCCCGGGGGAGTACACCCGGTACCCCCTCTCTGGCCCCCACAGACCCAGCGTCATAGACCTGGCCTTTGCTAACCCCGCTATGTTTCCTTTCGTACACAATTGGAACACCTCATCCCTACCCTCCACCGGGTCGGATCACGTCCCCATCTCCATCTCCCTCTCAGCTCCCCTCAGACACGCCCCCCCACCCCAGGCCAAATGGGACCTCCTGGACTGGCTGCCCTAGAACCGGCCCTCAAAGCCTACCACGTCCCCCCTCCCCCCCACACCCCTCCCCCCAGCAGTTTGACGCCTGGTTCTCGGCCTCTTTGTCCTGCCTGACCTCAACGCTTAGAACGGCTGCCCCCACATCGAGACCATCATCCAGGTCTAAACCATGGTGGACCCCCCTCCTCACCGCGCTCCGAAAAGAGTACAACAAAGCCACGAGAAAAAGCAAAAAACTCCAAACTACACAAGCAAGGGAGACAGCCAGGCACTCCAGGAATGGTTACTTCAAAGCCATCAAGCGCGCCAAGTCCACATACTGGGCTGATTTCCTAGCCAAAACCACCCCCAACAATATCTGGACCGCCAAGAAGCTTGTCACTCCCAGACAAGCCGCGAGGTTCCCATCCCTCCCAGACGCAAACGACCCCACCTCCATCAACAACGCCCTCCTCGCCCACTTCTTCCCGCCTCGGTCGGAACCCCCGCCCAGGGGACGGCTCTCACCCGTGCCCAACGCACCCCCCCTCACCAAAGACGAAATCTCCTCGGCCCTTGCCAAGTCCTCGCCCTCCTCGGCCCCAGGGCCTGACGAAATACCCTACTCCGTTTGGAAACACATCCACAAGCACTACCCCGACATACTTCTAGATCTCCTAGGCCCCCTCCTGGCATACGGGTACCACCCTCCTTCGTTGAAAATTGCCAATGGTGTCGTCTTGGACAAGCCAGGCAAAGCCTCCTACGACTCCCCCGCCTCCTTCCGCATCATAGTCTTGCTAAAAACTATCTCCAAGATCTTGGAGAGAGTTATCGCGGTCCGCCTATTTGCTCTGGCTAAGTCATCTGGCCTGCTACACCCCAACCAATGTGGCTCGGTCCCAGGTTTAGGCACCTTCGATGCCTGCACCACCCTGGTCCACGAAGTTAAAACCCTCCAACGCACCCACCGTAAGGTGTCCTCCCTCTTCCTCGACATCAAAGCCGGTTTCGACAACGTCGACGCCCTCACCCTCCGCAAACGCCTCCTAGACAAGAACACCCCCAGATACATGGTTGACTGGGTCTCCTCTTTCCTCGCGGAACGAAGGTGTACCCTGGTCTACCAAGGTTCGCCCAAGACCCCCTCCCCAGTCACAGTCGGGACACCTCAGGGTTCCCCCATCTCTCCGCTTCTATTCCTCATTTACGTGGCACCCCTTCATACTGACATAAGAGAAGGCCTTATGCTCTCCTACGTTGACGACTTCGCACTCACGGTCTCCTCCCCCTCCTACCGTTCCAATGTGCGCCGGCTGCAAAGCTTGTTCACAGCCCTATCCCGCCGAGCCACGACCCAAGGCGTGGCCTTCTCCATCCCGAAAACCGAACTAATCCACTGGCGCACTCCAAGCCAGAGAGGCACCCTCAAAGCCAATCACCCCGTCACCCTCAACGACCAGATTTTCCGCCCCTCCGAAGAGGTGAGGTGGCTCGGTTACTGGTTCTCTCCTGCCCTCAACACCTCCAATCACTTCGAAAGACGCCTAGCCCTGGCCAATGCCGCGTTCTCCTTTATAAGAAGAGTTGCCTCGCCGGGGGCGGGGGTCCGTCCTTTCCTCTCTCACCGGCTCGCCATGGGCCTCATCCTCCCGATCCTCACCTACGGTGCAGACCTTTTCATCCCGAACACTCGCTCCACCAATCGCATGAGCACTTTCTGGCATAGAGTGCAGAGGTGGACCACCAATTGTTTTTTCGCCACCCCCATCCCTATTTTGTCCAGAGAAGCATGCCTCCCTCCCATCGGCCCGTACTGCAAACACAAAAGACGCATAGCGGCGCTCAGGCTCTGCTGCTCACCACCCACCCTAAATCCCGCGGCTGCCCGCCTCCCCTCCACCTTCCCCTCACTATCCAACTTCAGGGCCTCCGACACTTGTCGCCCATTGACTATTGGTCTCTCGTCCGTCTACCTTCCCCTCAACTGGAAAACCCCGGTTCCCTCCCCCCTATGAGAAGACACCTCCCCATTGATGAGCTCGCTCACATGGCCTTTCCCCTCGGACACGGGTTCAAACGCTTCCCCCAGTTTAGCCGTGCACCCCTCCCCCCATCGGAAGACATCCCGCCCCCGAGCCTCATGGCACGAGCCTACACGACGCTCAAAGAAAGGGCTCGGAAGCTCCTCCTCCAAGACTGGGAAGACTCCCTCCCGGCACCCCCCTACTACGAGTACCCCGCCTCCACCACCCCTCACCCCTTCATGGGGCTCGATAAGTTCGCCGCCGGCCGTATACACCAAATGCGCTCCGGCAAAAGCTACCTGCTTGCCCACCCCACCTGGCGGGACGACCCAGATCGCCCAACCACCTGCCCCCGGTGTCTCGAAGCCCCAGAGACCTTCGAACACGCCGTCCTTCACTGCCCGGCCAGGGCTGAAGCCAGACACTCCCATCTAAGGGGGGTAGAAAGCCTCTCGCCCGAGAGCCCAATCTGGAATCATCCACCCTCCCTCTCAGCCCTTCGGCGTTTCATCCTAGACACCTGCACCGGGTTCCCCCACGGCGACCCCCCTCCTCCTGACCAACAATAGATACCAACCGCCCACAAGTCCCCCCCGGCCCAAGCTATCCCCCACCTCACCCACCCTACGACCTGCGCGTTTGTTTTTTGTATTTCTTTTAGGCTTACGAGCTACGAAGTGCGTTGGATTTTCCCTATATGATGTATGTTTTTGACAGACGAGGCCGTGAGTTTTTGGCTTCAATACTTAGTACCAGCAAGAGCGGAAAATGGTTTCTTTTGTTTATGTTTTTGCTTTATAGGTTTTGTTTTTTCCATAGCTACCGCTACATGAAGCTTTTTGTACCTTAAAACAATGAACGCATGATATAAAAAAAAAAAAATTCCGCGATTATATAGTCTCACTCACATTTCACACCAACTATACCGGTAAGTCTCATCCGCAGTTCCTAACGTCCAAGATGAGCCGTTCTCAGGCCTTTTGTAGGCTATACTGATTGATATCCATAGAATACCGGTAACTTACTGTTAATTGAAGCGAAGCTTTTCAATCGCTTCTACCTCCTAAAAGTAAGTTTATACCACAATTTGTCTCTTTCCTTTCCTTCCTCAGGCTCCAAGAAATACCAACCCAAGGCCTGGTCTTTCTCACTTCCTTCTGGGGTATGATGAAGCGCTGCGTTAGTTCTTGAATGAAGTTGTGCACGGCTCATACGAGCTCTTCTAAAGCCTTAATGTGAAATGATAGCTGACCACTATTCTGTAGATACACTAGCGGCTCCCAGTTTTCGCTTGCTATCTTCCCCTATAGTTACTCTTATGTTTGTCTCATTTGCACTTTTCCCAAGATGGAATGATTACTGATGGCTATTTGCTAGATTTCTTTCGGGTTTCCCATTTTCTTCTACACGCCAAGAATATTCTCGCCTAATTCAGGTTAGTCTTCTACACGTCCCATTAAATCTTTTTTACAGAGAATCAAATTGGTTAATAGCATGCCTCTGATTCGTGGTCGTGGTCGTATCACCACTGCCATCTTCTGGACTGAGCTCAACCTCACTGGTGAGTGATGAATCGTAGAAGGCAGGAGATACTGCGCCGTTTGCATATACATTCTTCAGAAGTGCAACGAGAGGAATATCACCTCTTGCACTCAGGCCGGTGACACTTTGTGGAATGAAGTTAGGACGGACACCGTCACACACATTACCCTCAGAGGCTTCAGAGCCAAATTGAACTCCCCCCGGAATGGTCAATATCAGGCCTTCTATATTGCTTTGGATGCTCTCATCATAGATGTCCTGAAGAAGGCAGCTGAGTCTCGTAAGAATGCCAGACTTAATTCCGATGCCAAGGAAGAGGTGTGAGATAGGGGCGCTAGTGGTACATCTGGATCCGGATCGCAAGACGAAAGGGCCATTCCTTGTCGCCAACTGACTGTTCACGAGGAGAAACTGGTACGAATAATATTCATTTCGAATACAGGTGCCAAGCCTGGGCAGGCTCGCCAGCTACCATGGATAAACTGTGGTAATAACGCTATGCCAAATAAGAGTTGGCTGGCAGTTCTCAGGCACTACACTTTACAGGAGCTCGGCGAAGCTGCCTGTCGGTACGTAGAGGATGGCGAGCACCCCCGGCAGTTCATTGGAATTCTCCATGACATTCAAGGCCTGAATGTCACTCCCGATAGCGCTGACCAGATCGAGTTGATCGATGACGATCAGGTGAATGCCTGGCTTCGTTTCTCCCAGTGCTCCACCCTTACTATCACCTGCTTTCTCGACCGAGCAGCTGTTGCCACTCCTGATGGTGGGAACCCTGTTCATCCCAATACACCTCTTGTTGGGCACAGCGGGAACTATCTCTTTCCCGGCCAATTCGACGTCTCCGTGTTCTACACTGAGCCAGAATCTGACTCTGATGAGGAGAACGATGTAGAGCACCATGTAAGGCTCAGAAGGGCCTTTCCTAGGTCCCACAATGGCAGGCAGAGGAGAATTCTGAGTAATGATCGTAGGGTTGTTAGGTTCCAGACCCACTCCCAGGAACTGATTTCACGCGCTCCAGTGAGGCAGGGGCCGACGTATATGAGCCAATATGCAAGACAAGATGTCCCAATAGTGGCTCTTCCCCTGGGGATCCCACCTCCTGGGTGTGAGGTGTCATTACATGACACTATTGAGGAAGGCGCTAATGATAACAGTAGGGGTAATGGGGGCGAGAGGGGTAATGGGGGTGATGGGGGTGATGGGGACAATAGGGGCAATAGGGGCAATAGGGGCAATGCCTAGGGTTTGTTTGCACCGGACAGCGTCTTCTTTGGGCTTTTGGGTAGTTTTTTCTTCTGTTTCACTGGCTTTCTTAGGTTTTGCTTTCATTTCTATGCATGGGTTTGGGGTCAGGGGGGGTTGGGGCTTGTTTGTGCCGGGTTGTATCTTCATGGATATTTCAGGTAGGCTCTCTTTTATTTTACGGGTTTTTTCTTACTTTGTTTTGCTCTTATTTCTATTCATTTATTGGGTTTTCTGGGACTCATTTTGTGCCGGACTGCATCTTCTTTGAGCCTTTGGGTAATTGTTCTTTGGTTTTAAGGGCTTTGCTTCTTTGCTTCTGCTTTGCTTCTATCTATTAATCGTTGTCTTAATCCTGTTTGCGCTGTCATCTGACTTTCCTATATTTTACCCGGTAGTCTTAGATTTTAATGTTTTTAGTAGTCTTTTGATTTTTAGAATTAGTTGAGTGCAATAGAAAGCTTTTCTGGGACGCTAAATGTCCCTTTTATCCTTTATCCTATCCTAGTATGTATAATCCAATCTTTTGAAATGATAAGTTATATTTATCCAAGCCCTGGATATGAAATCCTATCTCGGCAATCCCGAATAGACAGTTTCTATTCGGCTCAGAGCCATCCATGCAGGTAGCCTTTGAGACATTCTGAGGCCAAATGGCTGTAGGATAGTCCGAGCCCATGCCAATGATTCTCACGAACCTTGGGTCATAGCTAGAAGTCTGTGTAGTAACAATAATATAAAGCTTGTTCGTCTACAATACAACGCTATTTGTCCCCAATACAACACTGTGAGTTCGATTCCTGTCGGAGCTTTTATCTCTACATCTAATTCTTTTTTCTCCTCTAGTTCTTTCATATAAACACGCAATCATGAATGGAAATATCAGCAGAGGTCAGTTACACCTCCTGGAGGCCAATGTGAGCTCTCCCAAGACTTAAATATCCTATTCTTGACTAGAGTAGTAGGACTAGCCCCCCAAGCCCAGGCATCATCGTCGAGACCTCCAGTAGCCTTCACGGATATTTCAACGCCAGTACCAGAAACACAACGATGAGTTCATTTTGAGGAAGAGCAACCTACAGATGTTGACGATGATGACATTCCTCCTAGACGTTGCCGATAGGACGAACGACGTCCTGCTGAACCACTCCCACAGTCACTTCCACGGAGAGTCAGGAGCCGGTTAAGATATGTAAGTAAATCTAATAATTTTTTCAATTGATATGCTTATAAGAAAGAGTACGGAGGACACCCCAATGCCGGTTCTAAATGGCCCTTCACAGGGGGTTCTAAATACCCCTTCACAGGGGCTTGCATCACAAGAGCAGGCAGCACAATTACATTCTGGCCATCTCAGAAATGATTTATCATAATTCTCACCCTATATTCCTAATACGCCTGAAGAGGAGAAATTATGCTGTCCCATTCATGATGTAGTATAGCTGATCCGGACTTTCTAGAGTCTAATATTAGGACCCCTATCACACTATCGGCAAAAAGCAATATATTGCAGGGTGAGGCAAGGATAATCTTTGAGAACGCTGCAAATATGATCCGGTATCATACGTGGTTTGTTAATCCCTTAGTAAAGCCTGCTGAAAACGATACGCTTCTGGATGGTTATTGGGTAAAGGCAGCTAGAGAGTTAGGTTGGGAAAATAGGGTAATGGAAAGGCGGGCAATAACTTTTGTAAGTCCTTTAATTGATGAAGAACATCCTATTGGAAACTGATCACGGCTAATTAGATACATTTAGTTGAAATCAAGGCAGTCTAGCACCAGGTCACATCTAGTTTCAGAGAGCAAGAACATGATTGAGGATCTGTATGACTTCTCGCAAAAACCACTAGCAGAAATAAAGGCGCGAGTTGCCTATTTGCTCGAAAATGATCGGTTTACATACTACCCAAGTAAACAATAAGTTAGTAAACTCAAATCGTCCCCGATGAGACGAGATAAGGCTTACCCAGACAGGACTATGGTTGGCGTTTTTCTGCGCCAGAGATAGCAAAACTCTTATTTCATAAGTGGTACCGGGGTTTGAGAATGCGAGGGAGGACCGATAAATCATTTCTTAATCATACTAATGATGTCCTGATATGCCTTACTATGGCATATATTTATTATTCTCTGAAGGCTTGGAGTTTCGGATCATTTGTTCAACCTCCAGATTTTTCCGCTCTTACAGCACAAAGTTAGTATCGACTCGTTTAAAGGTTCAAATCCGCTATTGTAAAGCCTATCAGACTCAGTAGAAAATTTAGATGTCTATCTTCGACAGCGTGCTACCTGGCAAAGACTGCCGCCAGGAGTGCGAGATAAACTCGTTGAAGATACAAAAAAACATATTAAGAAAATGCTGCGGGAGGGTGGATTGATACCGGATCAGAAGTCTTGTGCCCCACTGGAGGACAGAGAAGCCGCAGGATATTTGGATTTGCAAATTTCAGGCGATGAGAAAAGCAAGGTAGAGGACGATCATTCAGATCCCGAAGCGGAGGAGGCAGTTGAGGCTCCCGAAGAGGAGTTGAATAGGGACGTGTAATGTCCTATTTGGGACAAATGTAGATTTAAATAAAATAAACAAATAAAAGAGCTTATTATTATTATTATTATTATTATTATTTTGAATATGCCACTTAGAGTTAGACTTCAACCCAGTTTGTGAAAAAAGACATCAGGGGAAAGTCGCTTGGAGCCGAGGGAAAGTCCCAAAGAGCTATGAAGAAGGCAGGAAGGCGAGAACAGTGAAGGAATAAGCCAGCGCAAGACCACGCATCATCAAATAATGGACGGTCCTCATCGTGAAAGCAACGAATAGCGTCCGCTTAGATATTGTATACACGGAGAAATTATTGGGACTGGATTAGGTCATGGGGCAATGGCAAGAAGGAAGGGGAGAAATAAGTGAGAATTAGGAAAGCAGAAGAACTACAGGGAATAGTGCATTGCGGATATTCGGAGTCGCGAAGAGTTTGTCAATAGGAAATTCAGAACAGGATGTTTGAATCAACAAGAGAACAATGCGTGGTGGGAGAAGTAATGCCAGATAAACTATTGGGAAAAGGTCAAAGCTGGAATGGACCAAACAACAGTGTGTTTGGGCTGTTGGGAAGCATGATTGAGTCGTGAGGCAGAAATCCTTAACGGAACAATTCCTGGTGCGAGAGGTAATGCCGGATGAAATACAGAACAAAGGGTCAAAGCTGGAATGGACTATACAATGGCGTGTTTGGGCTGTCAGGAAGCATGATTGAGTCGTGGGGCAGAAATCCATAATGGAACAATTCCTGGCGCGAGAGGTAATGCCGGATAAACTAAAGTAGAAGAGTCAAGCGCAAATGGACCGTGCAATGGCTCAACGAGGACGAAGTGCGTCCAGAAAATATTGCATTACAACGAAATTACTGATGCAAAAAAAAGTACCCCGTAACCCTGGATTTATTCTGGAGTTATACGGCATAGACGAGAGATACAACCACTTGAGTTTTATAATTTGGCCCCCCATACCCCCTATCCCTCATGAGGTATGGGGGTCAAATGTGAACTTTTGCTGATGGTGTTACCATATCAATAATTCTATGTCTATTCTCCGTTTTAGTACCTCTTTGCAATAGTGTAAGAACATCTGTACTGCCTGGACTTCCAGCCTGAGTATCAAATCCATGAAACCTTTTAGATTTTTGACAAGCTGCGGATCTGTTGCGGTCAGACATTGTGCTTGTACCTATGCTGCTTAGATGAGCTAGAACCTTTCTGCACATAATACATATCACTCGAGGTGTGCCGATCGTATGGTCTAAACAGTCTGCACATTGTTGAAAGTATTTCCACCTCTCTGCTCCTTGAAGATCAGAGTTCCATATTATCTTCTTCTTTCCAGCATACTTCACAGTATATGCTATGTACCCTGGTGTCTCTTGCCACCACTCCATCCAACTCTCATGATATTCTTTGGTATAGAGATAAAAGTTTCCAAAGATCTCAAATAGATTCATATCGGTTGTTGGCAAAGACAAGGGTCTAGCCGCCAGATGAAGTATATTCTGCATATAATCTTAGTTTCCAGGGGGTAGCAAGACTGAATCAGGGTGCAAAGGTCCTGTGGTACTTGAAAAGCGTACTCGAGTCACACTAATAAGCGGTCTTGGAGTTGGTGTTACTGGACTTTCGCTCAGGTATGGACTAGATTCAATAGAGAATAGGGATAAGGATGAAGATTGTTTGCGTACAGGGGTTTCGTGAAATCGTAGAAAGAAGGGGCAGCTTCTTATGATGTTGGTAGAGTAGTCTTGCTTGCTGCCAGCCATTGAAGATTTTGCTTATGAGGATATTAAGTGAGGATGAAATTGATCTTTCATATAACAGAGATATTTATATTAGGACTTATACTCTTTTATAAAAAAAGCTATCAGTAGGAAGACTTGCATATGAATAAAAGGTATAAGAAGCTAGCCTAGTTCTTATATCTAGCACTCGTGATGACTTGTATTTTGTGATTCAATATCTTTACTTGCATATGTATCTTTGAGTCTATTAATCACACTGTTTTTGAATTGAGTATATTAAAATTTGGGCGAATGAATTTTTGTGTATATGCTGGTGGATTGTGCATATGAATTACTATACTCTTTGACTATATCTGCTTGCTATAGTCAAGCTCGGTAGAAGCTGCATAAATTGAGAATTGAGATATGGTATTCACTATTTTACTTTGGACCTCTAGGCCTATAAGGGTAGTTCAAATCCAGTATACGGCCAGTATATTCTGTTAAGCTATGATAATGTATTTCCATATCTCGACCTTTATCCGAGTTGACTAATACCAATTGGGTACTCTCATACAACGCCTTCGCTCCTATGTGACAACTACAAATCTAATTGAACATATGGGTATATTCCTCGAGGCTGTTTGAAAGACAGAAAGTTGGCTGAAGGAGAGGAACTGAATTCTAGATAGCAGCCTGACTTCTTAATGCCTTTTTGAGTGATGAAAGGTGATTCCTCATTATATCTCTTTTATATAAGTCGTGTATTATCCAATATAATTATTCTCTCCTAACTACCCTCCTAAGACTGTCATACTATATCATACCTATCCCTAGTACGATATATCTTTTTGTCTTTTCTCGATTTACACCTCAAGTAATGGCAACTATCTCGATTGCAGAAGCTTCAACAGAGGAATTCCAGACCTGAATCTTTGGTCCTAACGACTCAATCATCCTTCACACTATTTCCTTTGGCCAAATAAAGGCTGACTTCTTCTTCGGTGAGTCTTTTCTGGATTCCGTTGGAGTCAAGACTTGGATATATGCCCTCTATCCTTACTATTCATACTAATAGTGAGATAGATGAGCCTTGAGCCAATTGCCGGTCGCCATAGATAGGACAGCCATATGAGCTGAAGCTGTGTGGATTTGAGTGCCACTGGGCAAATGATGGCGACAAGGCAGTCAAATTAGTTAGAGGTGGGCGAATTGCTGGAGTATTGGAACAGAGTACTCGGGAATCAGGGGCTATTATATAGGCATTGGAGTTAGGATACGAGATTAAGGGTCGGGTCTCTAGCTTAGAAGTCTTTTAGCAGTGTGATTCAGGCTATCATGTAGTCAAAGGTAAAATAACCTGGCGCTTAATTCTGTTCTCAGATCCTTAAAGGGTGCTTCTTCATTCCAACCTTTTAATATTCCCAGTATGAATATGCAATTTGATTGTATTCAATCAAATATAGTATAGATTCACTTAATATATAAGTGACTGCCCTTGATAAAATCATTTTGTAGTATTTTCCTATCATCAAACCTCTTTGCCTTAACGCACTAGGATTATCTTTCTATCTCTCTAGATATCAATCATTGATTCATATCATAAATGTGGTCAAGAACAATATTTTCATTTGGGCTGCTGTATTGGGCAACAGTGAGCTAGATATTATTCCACTTCTTCGTCTTCGTGTGGTGGCCAATGTCCCAGTTGACCATTGGTTCTTTGAGATGAAGGGCTTTCTCCAAAGCTCTCTAGACAACTACAGCGACCTCCAACCAAGCTTGTTTTCACATTCTTATCTCTACTCGCTTTCCTGAGGTCATAAGGTCATACACTTCTTCTGTAAGTCAAATGCTCAACAATCTTAGCACTTTACTTATACAAGTGTGTAGCAGATATGATGGACTTTGCAAAGCCTGGAATGTATACTCCTGTCTTAGGTCAGATGTATTGGTTGGGAGTCAAGATATACGAGGACAAGTCAGAGAATATAGAGCTACAATAGAAAGAGATGGTATCTGGATTCTTAGACTGTGATAATGCAGAATACGAAGGGATTCTTACTACTGTGGGAGCAGGAATTTATATTTGTGCAACCGTGCATTCAATGAAAATGATGCGTAGTGGAAGTACGAGTTGTAGCGTTATTATGAGTTTAGTGCATTGTGAGATCATGGATTCTGATTCTGATTCAGAGATAGAAGTCTATCCTGTAAACTGTCAAGATTAGATTCTCCAGGAGAATAGACTTAGTTATTTTCTCACATATTTGAGTTTAAATTCTAATTAAATGTAATCAGTCTATATCTTTAGATATAGCTTCTTGAATGTATATTTTTCAGGCTATGGCCATGAACATGAAGTTGTATCTGACTATCTGGAGGAACCAATAATAAATAATCTTGTAGTAGAGCTGGTGATTTGGGGCAACAAAACAGGAAGTGTGCTAGCTTGTTGAGGTCGAGGGAAGTGAGGTATCAGGGTACTCGGGTATGAAGGTTAGTGATGCGGTAAGTAGGGGTTCATGGTGTCAAAGCCTTTTACTCTTCTCAGCATTATAGGGCGTATGTTTTAGGCGTATGGTGTGGGTGTATATTTTGGGCATATGTTTTGAGTGTATGTTTTGGACGTACAGTCACTCGGCAGAAGTGTTCGTGAAACATGTCTCAAGTTACTAAGCAACCTTGCCAAAAGTTCAACAGATCATAGCATCGCAACCCCCCTCGCTCCTGAATTCACCTTACTTTTATAACAACTAAAAAATCTCAATAAACAACACACAAGGTGTTAGTCAGGATTATATATGTATTTTATTTTTAAATATTTCTTGTCTTGATTTTAGGAGCTGTTTGTTGGGTTGGGTGTTAGTAAAGCAGTGCGAGCAATTGTATCATAATGTTCTGTTATTTATGCTAACTTACAATAATAATATTATAAAGTAAAAATAAAAAAAAGAGTAACTGAACCTTGTTCAGGAGAAGTGACTAATGCTGAAAAATGTTTAATGCTTTCTTTCTTTTTTACTGCCTGGCAGAATAAAAAGCCTTCAAGACTATCTGAATGCCCTGACATATTCTCTGACTGAACTTGAACTACAAATCAAGAATCCAGCTTGAGACTATTATTAAAGGAGTGAAGTGGGCTGCAGTCTATCAGAATCACATAGTAACAGGTTTTAGCAGCCAGAGCAATCTAGACTAAGAATGGTAGTATGGAGGAATACCTGAGGAGTTTTTTGTCAAGTTATACAAGATATTAGCCTTATTTCCTCTGATTTCAATTATTATTAATTTATTACTATTTAACTTTTCACTTCTCATGGTTTGATAGTTTGGAATTAATTATGTGAGAGCAAGGTGGTGGGGTTGCGATGCTATGATATGTTGAACTTTTGGCGAGGTTGCTTAGTAACTTGAGACATGTTTCACGAACACTTCTGCCGAGTGACTGTATATTTTGGGCATATAGTCTGGGCGTATGGTCTGGGCATATGCTTTGACCGTAGAGTTTGAAGTGGGGTCTTGGCGTATAATTTGAGTATATGGCTTGGGCGTATACGTTTGGACTGCGGCAACTCCTGCGATACACATTATCAATAATTTTAATTGATTCCCAGGAATTATCTATCATTGTGAGGAATTGATTCTAACTTCTAAATCGCTATCTAATTAATCCGTAAAGAGTAATCCAGCTCATTGAGTCTAAGTACAAAAACAGTGAAATCTGTTTAGGAGCTAGTAACTATAACAAAAGAAATTAAATCATAATGAGTGTCAGCTCTGGGCATCCAGAGTAAAAAAGCAGAAGAAAAATGTATCGAATGTCGAGCAGAAATCAAAAAGAAGAAAGCAGCCAGACACTTATTAGAGATGGGAAAAAGGATATGGGTCAACTATATGCCTAAAGCAAAGAAATCATGATTAGGATAAATAGGGGGGTGGGGGTGGGGTAAGATAAGAGGATCGAGATAACAAGAGTAAGGCATACAGAAACTCAGACGAGGGAGAAAAGGAAAAATCCGGAGAAGACAGCAAAAGTAATAGGGGAAGTAGAAGCTCTTACTTCTCAGACTTCTTTTTCACAGGATGAGGGAATTGCTGCCGAGACAGGTTGAGAAGAGCTTGCCTATCCATCTCACGATCAATTCTATCCATCTCTTCAAGGTCAATTCCTTGTTCCTTAGCGTCTTCTCTAGCGGCCACCTCGAAATCAATAATAAGATGGGCATTTCCAGCAAGTAACTACTTTCTCTTGGTAATAATATGTTCAATACGGTCTTGTTGGTCTTCTGGACTAGTGAAGAAATCCTTGGGGGTCATAGCCCGCCCAAGTAGCCTCTCTCCAATCTCTTGAGTGGCAGTCCGGAAATGGTTTTCTACAGCATCGCTATAAAGCTCACCGGTAGAAGATACAGAATGAGAGTGATCCAAGTCCCGGCTCGCCCTTCCCAAACTTGAGCCTGAGATTTCACCTGCCCCTATCATATCGACATCACTATTCTCAGACTGACTAAGGCTATGAGAAGATCCTTCTTGCTCCTTATCATTGTGGTAGTCGTCGTCATTCTCATTGCCACCGTTATCATTATCTGTTTCCTCCTCCTCCTTCTCTTCTTTGTAGATCATCTCTTCACCATAGACCTCATCAGAATCCTCCAAGCCATTGCCAGCCTCCTCATCAGACTTGTATAGATCAGTGAAATCTACATCTTGATCCTCTTCATACTCCTCTCACTCCTCATAAACCTCTGTGTTAGGCAAATACCACTCAACAGGCTTCACTCAGTCAATCAAAGGTCTACCCTTTTCATCGAGCTCATCTTCTCGGACTGTCATATCCAAATCTCCTTACATATCCTTCGCAGTCAACTTGTACTCAGAAGTACAGTCTTCTCCAACAGTAGGCATTGAGGAACTTGTATGAGCTAAATAAGTCTGAATATTAGTAAGGGGATCTCTAAGCTAACAAGACAGAGTTTAAAAATTACTTACTTTCTTCTGGACAATTAGTACAAGAGTTTCGCCTTTCCAATCTTATCCTGAACCTAGTGCGTTCTGAGATAGGTTCTCTTGTGTGACTGGTATCAAATGTCGCAGTTCTTGCCAACCCCACAGCGGATTCAACACTAGCAGCAACCGGGGATCCCACGGCTCCATGCATACTGAATGAATGACTTCACCCCTGAAGAGTAGCATCAGGAAAAGGTTTTACGCACGTTCAGGGAGGTCCTGAATGCTCCTGGTCCACCAAGGGGGGTTTTGGTCCCCGTGGTCTACATGGTTCACACCGATCTGCTTTGAACCACACTTTTGAAAATTTTACCAAAAATGTGGACCACGGTGGACCAGGAAGCACCAGGGTAGACCACGGGGACCAAAACCCCCCATGGTGGACCAGGAGGGCCGTAGACATTTTTCTGATGTAAGAGGGTGGATAGAAGTAGATGAAGGAGAATGAGTAGCTTCCAGTGCTGAGCCTGCCAGCAGTGTAGACCCGATGGATGAACCTCTCAGGCGCTTAATCACACAGTTAAGCAGGCTTTTCATTCGAGCTACAGGACTCGATTTTGGTGACAGATTCATGGATGGCGCTAGTGAATTGGGCGGGGAATTAACTTTAATAAGGATTGGCGGATTAGCGAGAGGTGAGCCATTCTTACCAAACTGATTTGGATAGTATCGCCACCAATCCGCTAAGATTGCCTCACGTTCCTGCTCAAGAATCTCATTCTCCTCAGCACTCATCTCCCGATCCACCTCAGCTTTTGTCTCATCGTCGAGTGCCTTGTACTTATTATATTCTCTCGCGAAATCACAGCATTGTTTCAGGCGATTTCCTCGGTTTGCCCATGCACGTTCAAAGCCGATATCCAATGGGCTGAGGTTCGCCCTGTTCTTATTCTGGTAGATCGTTTCAGGATTAACAGAGTGGTCTAAAGTACCCATCGGAAGCACGCTCCGCGCCCTCTATTTTCCTGACCATAAGCTTTACAACACCACGTCACTTAGAGGACGATTTCCCTTCCCACCAAAATTTCCTTCCAACTTAGACCTCGCGTCCCTAAGCTCTCACTATGGACTCTCATGTTCCCTTTCCCTCCCTTTTCCTCCCAAGATCTGGCCCTCCTTCTACCACCCCCTCAGTAGCTGAGGTCTCCTCGGAGGCTCGTTTTCTTTCTAATCTCCTCCGTCATACCACTGCCATTATCTCTTCCACCCCAGGTCAGCTTCCTTCGCTGTCTCCCATGGAGTGCGAAAACCTCTCCTCTGGCGAAAGCGCCCTTTTACCTCTCCTATGCTCTTCTATCCACGCAATCTCCTCTCTCGGTTCTCGTCTAGAGGAACTACACACCCAGATCCACGACCTTCAGTCTCAAGTGGCAAATTCCCGCCCTGATGAGCCCCTGAGGGAAGTCCGAAACGCTCTTTATGACCTGTCACACCGGTCGGCCTTCCCCCCCCCTGTCTCCATTCACCCGTCCAATCGCCCCCCTCCCCCACCCCTCAACTCCTCTCACCCAGGCCCCTCACCACCCCAGAATTTCCCTCCCTCCAGGGATGACTCCGCCCCCGCCCCCCTCGCTCCTATGCCCAGGTGATCCACGGTGGAACATCTGAGTTCAATGCTGCGGTCAGAGCCAACAAGGCCAAGGCCAAAGCAAAAGGGAAGAAATCCTCACCTGGTACCTCTGCTAATAAAGTCGCGACCGTCGTCCAGGACGCCTCCCCCAAGGGTCCTGCCCCCCTCACAGCTGCCGCCGGAAGATTCTACGCTCCCAGAACAAATCAGTGTCCTCACCCTGACGAACCCACCATCCGCGTCTGCTTTTCAGATATCGCTGCTTCCGTTCTCCGTGAAGCAGGATCTGAACTCCCCAAAGCCTTCAAAGTTTTTATCAACGACAAAGGAGCTGTTACCCTTGTTGTTGCTGATACTTCCGTCCCTGCCGCTTCTTACTCCCCCTTCTTCGAGGTCCTTGCAACTAGGCTCAACCAAGCCTTCCCTGTCGACTCCAACCCTTGGCTCCCCTTTAGGCTAGCTCCTACCGACCTCCAGTTCGCCATCCATGGTATCCCCGCCGAAGCCCATCCTGAGGAGGATGACCACCTTACCCCAGTCATGAGAAGAGGTATCCAGGACGATAAGGGCTTTCAAATCACCAGAGCTCGTTTCCTCCGTTCTGACTGTTCTACCTGCCTTGAAGGAAGAAAGGCCTTCTCCATTATCATCCACGTCCCTACTGACTCCGCCAACCTACTTATTGACTCACCCCATATGCTGATTTTTGGTAAAAACTTCTCCGTTGAAAGAGCTTACTCTTCTTCCCCCTCTAGTCAATGTTTCAACTGCTGGAAGTTTGGACATGTTAAGCCCCTCTGCAAAAACCAAACTGTCTGCCAGTTGTGTGGTGGTCCACACTCTAGAGCCGACCATCGCTGCACTAACCCCTCCTGCCCCAAAGAAGGTCACCTCCGACCCGTTCTAGGTTGCTGTGTTGCCACCCCCGCCAGATGCCCCAATTGCTCTGAACCTCACTCGGCAAGGGACAAAGACTGTTCTTCTCGCCCGCCCCCTCCTCCCCCTCGACTTTCAAGTGAGGAGGCCGTGGACCATGACGCTATGGACACCTCCGCTGCTTCCCCTCCCAATTCTCCCCGCCCACAGACTGCCCGCCCAATCACTCCGGTCCGTCAGACCATTCCCTTTGACCTAGTTACCCCCAAGGCTATCCCCCCCCCAGCTAGCATACGCTCCTCCTCCAGGATAGGACGGCCACTCCCCGATGCGGCCCCCAGTCCCTCCCCTGCACCCCGCGATGATTCGGCCTCGCGCCGGTAAATGTCTTACAACCCTTCCTCTGACTCCTCTGGGCTGGCCCCTGCTCGTTCCTTACACCTTGTTCAACACAACTGCTTAGGGAGCTGGAATGTGTTTCTTTCCTTATTTAATTCTTTTGGCTCCTTGGCTGTGTTTCCTGCCGTTGTAGCTCTTCAAGACCCCCCTTTTTGGCGAGGACGCCTTCCTTCTTTTGAGGGCTTTACCAGCTTTTGTCCTATTTTTCCTGCTTCATCCAAACCTAGAGTTTGCTTTTATGTTTCCGTTGCTTTCCAGAAAGAGGTTTCTGTCCTCGCAGTTCCACTGGGCAGGACAGATTATTTTGCGCTTGATATTTTTTCCAAGAATCTTTTTGGCGTGGGCTTTCCTTCCTTTCGAATTTTGAATATTTATAATTTATGGTCCAAGTCCCCTGGTGGGATGACTGTATCTCCTACTCTTGCCTTCCCCCCAGGCGACAACCCTTTGCTGGTGCTGGGAGATTTTAACGTCCATCACCCCTCCGCTGACCCCTTAAGACGCCACTCCTCTCCAGAGTTGGCTCTTTCCTTTCCTTATTTCTCCCGTGCCTCTGAGCTGGGTTTTTTACTCCTTAATGTCCCAGGAGTTTTTACGCGTTTCCCTCTTGGGGGCGACGCACGTCCTTCTGTTATTGATTTTTCTTTTGCATCTCCGGCTTTGATTCCATTTTTCAGGTCTTGGGAAGCTACCCTTCCCTCTTCTGGCTCTGATCACGTTCCAATTTCTCTTTATCTTACTCACCCCAAACTACGGCCCCCCTCTCCTTCTCCCAATTGGCTTTTGACCGACTGGGCCTCCCTCTCCCCCGCTTTGAAAAATCTTACCCTTCGCGCCCCACCTCCTCTCCCCACCAGGCCTTCTCTTGAGGCTTGGTTCGACTCCTCCCTTCTCTCAGTTACTTCTTTACTTTCCCTCCACACCCCGCTTTCACGCCCCTCCACCCGATCTAAACCCTGGTGGTCTCCTTTGCTTTCACTCCTTCGTCGGGAATACCATTCCGCATCAAGAAAAGCCAGATCCTCCGCTAATCCTCAGGAAGTCGCCTCCGCCAGGCTCTCAAAACGTGGCTATTTCAAAGCAATAAAGAATGCCAAAAGCTCACACTGGAGATCCCTCTTGGCTGGTGCTACTCCCAGGTCCATCTGGACTGTCAAAAAATTCGTCCTCGGACGCCCCCTCCCCCGTTTTCCGTCTTTCAACGACGCCTCCACCCCCACTGACATCAACAATGCCCTCCTTAATCACTTTTTTCCCCCCCGCTCAACCCCCTCCCTCCCGCACATTCTCAGGCCCTTCACTGATGCTCAAGCACTCACGGCCGAGGAGGTCTCCCTCACCCTGAGTAAGTGCTCTCCCACCTCGGCCCCAGGCCCTAACTCCATTCCATACTCCATCTAGAAGCAAGTCCACAAGACCGCCCCCGAAATTCTTGTCTCCCTCCTCTCTCCTTTGCTGCTCTTCGGCCACCACCCCGCATCTCTTAAACGCGCCAACGGGGTCGTTCTTGACAAGCCAGGCAAACCCTCCTACGATTCCCCCACCTCTTTCCGGATCATCGTTCTATTGGAAACGGTCTCCAAGATTCTGGAAAGAATAGTCGCCACCCGGCTTTCGGCCGTTGCCAGGTTCCAGGGCCTGTTATCCCCTAACCAATGTGGTTCCTTACCCGTCCTATCCTCCTTTGACGCCTGCACTGCTCTTGTTGATTCTGTTCGCACTCTTCAGCGCCCCGGCCTCAAAGTCTCCTCGCTTTTTCTTGATATCAAAGGGGGCTTTGACAACGTTGACGCCTCCATCCTTTGCTCCCTCCTAAAAAGGAGGGGAATAAACCATTATTTAGTTTCTTGGGTGCTTTCCTTTCTTACCGACTGCCGTTGTTGTTTGTTGTTTCAAGGGTCTCCTAAGATTTTTTCCTCTGTCACTGTAGGTACCCCTCAAGGGTCCTCTATTTCTCCGTTGTTATTTGTTATTTATGTTTCTTGTTTGCATGTTCCCCTGCAAAGGGGTCTTGTACTTTCCTATGTTGATGATTTTTGTTTAACCATTGCTTCCGACTCCTATCGCTCAAATGTCAGGCACCTCCAAAGAGCCTTTGGCGTCATCAGAGCCAAAGCCTCCAAGATGAAGGTTGGCTTTTCAGTTCCCAAAACCGAACTCATCCACTGGCGCACTCCCGCCCAAAGGGATCCTCCCGGTACACTCCGCCCCCCACCTATTGCCCTTGATGGCCAGGTTTTCTTTCCCGCTACTCAACTTAGATGGCTGGGCTACTGGTTCCTGCCTAATATCTCCTCTACTGCTCATTTTTCCCGCAGGCTTACGCTTTCTCAAACTGCTTTTGCTGCAATCAGGCGCCTTTCGTCTTCTGGGGCAGGTGTCTCCTCCCACCTTTGCCACAGGCTGGCCTCTTCTTTAATTTTCCCTATCCTGTCCTACGGCGCCGACCTCTTCGTCCCTACCAAAGGGCTGCTCTCCAAGATGGACAACCACTGGAGACAGGTTCAGAGATGGATCACCAATTGTTTTCATTCCACCACCCTTTCGGTCCTCGCTGCCGAAGCCTGCCTACCTCCCCTGCAAGTGCTCCTCACTCACAAAAGACGAATGGCTGCTCTCCGCCTTGTCTGCTCCCCCCCACCGTCAACCCGGCCGCTGCTCGCCTGGCCCCTACCTTCCCCTCCCTCATTAAACACAGAGCCAAGGACTCCTACAGACACCTATGCACTCGCCTCCCCCCGAATGTCATGCCCCTGCAGTGGAAGACCCCCCTCCCCAGACCCCCCGTCCGCACTCATTTGCCTGTAGACGCCCTTTGTCATCTCGTGCTCCCGTTGTTGGACGGCCTGTCTTACGTCCCCCTCATTAACGGGTCTCTCCTTCCTGACTTACCTAGCCTCCCTTCCGACTCCCTCATGAGGTCCACTTTCAAGGCCCTCCAAAAACGCAGTCGCACCTTAATGATCGAACATTGGAAATCATTCCTCCCCCCCCCGTCCTATTATCAGTTCCCCCTCAGCCTAAGACCCCACCCCTTCATGGGCCTTGGGAAGTTAACCGCTGGCCGCATCCATCAGATGAGAGCCCAGAAGAGCTACCTTGCAGCCCACCCTCCCGCCTGGTCCTGTTCGGAGGTTTCCCTCATCTGTCCCCTGTGTGGGGAGGAAGAGGAATCCTTCAGTCACGCCATCCTCCGCTGCGAAACCAAATCAGAGCCCAGAGCGCGCCTCCTCCAAGGCATCCTGTCGGTCGGCCCCGACGCCCCTCTATGGTCTTCGGCTTCTCTCCTTCTTTCCTTTGCTGAGTTTATTAAAGCCACTGCTACGAATTTTCCACCTGAAATGTTCCCTTCACGGGCTCCCTCCCCTATTTCAATGGTTTTTCCTTCCTCTCCTCCCGCTGTGGGACTTTTTTCTTCTTCTCCCCCGAGATACATTTGAGTGTTTTTTTCCTCTTTGCCGTATGGTTTTTCCTTTGGAATTTCGTTTTATGGTTTTTTCTTGCTTTGTTATACCGTGGAAGGTGTCGTATCGAGTACTTGATACAATTTGGAGATGATGTCTTGAGTTTTTATTTTGTTATTAGTTTTTGGGATTAAGATTTTGTTTACGCCATAGCTAGCGCTGCATGCGAGTTCTTGTACCTTAACAACGAATACATGATATAAAAAATAAAAAATAAAAAAGTACCCATCAGAAGAGTTTTCCACTTATAAGTGGAAGGAATTGCTCAGAGAAGTGGGTATTCTATTTAGCAAGGTTAGTTTATGCATATGATATTGTGTATATGATTCTGTGCATATGATTTTGGGCATATAGTTTTTAGGCGTATTATTTTTGAACATATGATTCAAAGGAATAGTGGGACAAATAAAAGGAAAGGCGGATCCAAAGATGCAAGCTAACTTACTATTAGTAGTTGTGTGATAGCTTATATGCGCTACTGTGATATGGACTAGAACAGAGGAGGTAGACAGGTTGAGGAGTATGTCGGGAGAGTAGCTGGGCAAGAAAAAGGTATCTGTCATTTACTTCAGTAATGTGCAAAGGAAGGGAGTATGATGAGGGGGTCAGGGAACAGAGCGACTCGTATATGGTGTTGGAGATCGTGTTGAGAGCAAGAAGATAAGAGCGTGATAAGAAAGGAAGGTGGTAGTTTGCCCTCTCTTAAAAAGCAAAGTGGACTTAGGTTAATATCTTGAAAACACCGTCACCATCATTCAGGAGTTGCGCATCTATCAGCAAAAAAACAGCCTGCCCCCTGTACCTCATGTCGTTGAGTTTTACATTTTGGCACATCGTGAGTTCTATGATCGCGATATTAAAAATCCCGTTAGTTTAACTAAAGAAGATAATATTAATTCTGTTTTCTGCAAAATATGAGCAATTTTTATTAAAAACTCACAGACCTTTTACATACCGAAGTTGAGAAATTTGAGTTCATAACATACAACTTTGTAATGTAAAATGTCTATGAGATTGTTACAATCCTCCTTTTCTTGGGCAATACTTGCAGCAGGTAACCCCTTCCTTGATAGTGATCACACTATCTTGAGTTCGTACGAACAACGACAGCTGAGTATACAGACTCCTGTCTCGTATGATATATCGCTAAGCTCGTGAGAGACACTATGTCCTCGGCCCGATAGTATAGTAAAGATAAAGTATATTGTAGGAAAATAACTTAGATGGTTGCGTGAAGAACTCTCAACCAAGAGGCCTTTTTTTTTTTTTTCTTTTTTTTTATATCATGTGCTTTTGATTATCAACTACGGGGTACAAAAGGCTACGTGCAGCGGTAAGCTATAGTAAGGAAAAAACCCCAAAGAAATCCACCTCGGACCACCAGAAAAAACCATCATCCCAAGTCCCTCTGGTATGGAACCAACTGCAGAATCCCGCCGCGAAGACAAAAAACCCCTATCGGCTAAGTAGACAACAGAAATAAATCACCAACACGACAGGCAGGAGACAATAGGAAAACCGGACCAGAAAACTCCTCCCCCTTAAAACAAAGTACAAAAGAAACTCCGTTTATATCCCGAGTGCTCTTACAGAAACCCGACCGTGAAATTTTAGCCTAAAACTACAGAACACAGAACGGGGGGACAGTAAATGCTAAAACCAAGCAAATCCATCACAGTACTCCGTAACTCAAGGCGTTGACATCGTCCAAGGAGGCAGTGCAATACCATGACCGAGCGTAACCGAGGGGTGCGACCGAGCCCGCCGCCAGGGATGGGTGGTACCGTTGGCAGTAAGAATGCCAGCTAATGAGAGGATTTTTGGCTGTAACCAAGCCACGGGACGAACTGAGTGGTGGAGAGGAGGGGTAGACCCAAGTATCGTAGGAACTATCGGAAACGTGTGCGTGTCTGACTAGGCAGTCTCGAGCGAAAAATAATCGAAGAGAGTAGAGAAATCGACCGTAGCCTGGTGAAGAGTTTTCTCTTACTGCGAACCGTGATCCCAGCCGTCTGTAACATGGATGCGAGGGTGTTGCCGACCGTGCAAGTGTTAAGCGAGAACGCGAAACAAGAGCGAAGAGAAGAATGGGCCAGGCCCTAAGAAATGGGCGCCCATGTCCGAATCTATCATAGGGGGGGGTGCAGCTCACTTAGAGTGCGGGAAGAGAAAAGTGACGATGATTTCCCATGGTGTTGAGATTTCAATCGCCGGAGGTGTAGAGGAGATGGTTCTTGTCAACCAAGAGGCCTTTTTTTTTTTTTTTTTTTTATCATATTTTAAATTTTGTTTAAGGTACAAAAATAACACGAATCCACAAGGGATATGGCCGCAACAAACCTCCACTACAGTCCAGCCCTTCGTCGAGGCGGTGGAAACCGTGGGGCAAAACCCCTGGTCTAAAACCCGCACCAAGCGCCCGGGCGCTGAATACAGCAACAAAGTATAATACATGAAAACCACAAAAACCAAAAACATCTACCGAAAACCCAAGAGACAACCCGACAGTGAGCAAACCAAAAATACCAAAACCCGTAGGAAATCAAACCAAGAGAAAGCCCATCCGTCACCAAGAACGTTTGCCGATCCCAAGGAGAAAACCAAAGATCCGTAGCCATAACTCGAGGGTAATAGTACCGGGGCCATGTAGGCCAGGCAGTCGGGGCTAATGGGAAGCGTGTGGCGGGGGGAGCCGAGGGAGTCCACGAGTCTAAGGCGCAAGTGGCGGAGGGGTGCCGGTGGCGCAGGCCGCCGAGCGTGAGGGGGGGTGGTACGCCGGCCTAAAGATAGGCCGATGGCGTGCGGGGGGGTGTTGGCTGTAACCGAGCCACGGGACGAAACCAAGCGGGGGAGAGGAGGGGTAGACCCAGGACAGTGACGCAGGAGACGAGGACCACCAAGGGGTCACGATTTTTCGCGATGCGACCGTACCGACCGAAACGTTCAGGAGAGAGTGCAATACCAGAAAGTAAGGCCACCAGTGCCGCTACTTCACAGATCGCCCGAAGCTAAACGACGAAACGCAGGTATGACGAGGGGTTGCCGACCGTGTAGATGCTAAGCGAGGACGCGAGACAACTGTAAAGAAGCCAGGAGAATACGCGAAACAAAAACTTGAGAGGATGCAGGGACAGGCCCTAAGAAACGGGTGCCCAAGTCCGAATCTATCATAGGGAGTTGCAGCTCACTAGGAGTGCGGGAGGTGGATGTTGACAATGATTTCTCGTGGTGTTGAGATTTCAATCGCCGGAGGTGTAGGGGAGATGATTCGTGTGTCAACCCAGAGGCCGTAAGGGTCCTCTTTTTATACCCGTTCTTCCACAACACATGACTCATCCTTTGTATCACGCGCCCCTATGACTCATAGTGAGTCACAGTGTGAAATCCATCAGCTGACTCCTACGAGCCACTGCACAATAACAACTATCTAATCAAAATACAATAAACCTTTCATGTGCGCAACTCGCGTCACATGCGTGAAACCCATGACCCATAACTATAAGTCATGTGCAAAAGTCATAATCATATGACCACAATCGTGAGTCATGTAAAAACAATAAACCAATCCTAACAAATGAATCATACACTATCGCATAGTCATGTGAAATACTTAAACCCTATGACTCACAAGTATGAGTCATGTGAAAACCTTATCCTGCTAGTCACCGTTTGTGACAGAGATATTGATAAAAATAGCTCATATTTTGCTAAAATTAAGATTTGTATCTGATCATTAGGGGACACAATCGGAAGCATCATGATTAACCGGGGGTCACTTGCAATTAGCCAAAACATAAAACTCAATGACATAGCTCACCGTAGAGCACAAAAGACAGATGTTTTTTTTGCTGATACAGTCGAGGCCCTGCCACAACACATAAAACCGGAGCCCTTGTAAACAACTGCTAAGTATGAATAACTCTCTGGGTCAAGTCCTCTGCTGATTGCTTCTACTCTCATAGAAAAAATATCATTCAAGTGAGCTCTATGTTTGGTATCCTCACACATGGATGGAGATGTACTTTTTTACCGTATAATTGTAAACTTGATACCTGAACTGGGAAGATATAACATGTTGGAACATATAAAATGTTTCATACACAACTTTCAAGGAATTGCTATATGGGAGGAATTGTACAATGTATATCTCAGTAGGCTTTAGGTTAGAGCCTTACTTGACTTTAATCATTGTACAATTCAAGTGTACGTATATATCGACCTCCCCATAAGCCATTCCTATCTTGTATCTATTGATCCAACATCATAAATCAATATATACCTAAACTACAGGGGGGTTGAGATATATGACAAGGCGGCTGACAGCTTGAAAGATATGGGTCATGAAATTCTCATTCTTCTTATTCTGATTGGTATAAAATGTCCCTCTATTCACTGCTCTCCCAATACCTATCTCACTCTTAACAACTCCTAAGATCATGACTCAGCTACTAGGGATACCCTAGGTCTATACCCATATGCACAAATTCACATAGGTATAGTCGCAAACTTACATACCTCCAATCATCCTCTGTCAAATTCTCGCAGAAGTAAACACAATCTCTCTGATCTTTTGCCGTTTAACCTTCTTCCTCCTCTTCACTCACCTTTCCCTCCATAAGGAAAATCAAATAAACCAAACAAAAAAAATACTGGCTTAATGCCTCCTAACAGTCATGCAAATCAGAGTGTCTTGGGCCCAAAGGGTGGCAGAAATTGGGGGCCTCCAACTAGGCATCTTGGTCAGAAGAGAGCTGGTAGAGTTGTTAATAGGGTACAGTAGCCAGTGTGGTATCCTGCTGGCAGGATTGCAATAGCGGAAATTATAAAGTACCGCTAGGATGGGGGATACCTTATTCCTAAGGCTCCCTTCTATCATCTTTGTCAAGAAATCATGGCAGATTTGACACTCAAGCAGCAATTCCACTAGCAGAGGTCCGTCGTTAAATGCCTCCAGATAGCCACAGAGGAGTTCATAGTCATGATAATGACTGGTAAGTTGAATCCTGTCCTAACCAAAACATCTAATTTACTAATTAATTACTTATAGCTAGTGCATTGGGTACGGCACATACTGGTCACGTTACCCTCATGGTCCAGGACCTAAGGCTTGTTGACGATATTATAAACATCATGACTGAGAAGCCTGATCAGGCTATGCTGGATGAGATCAGGGGGAATCAGAATCTGGAGTGCGGTGGGCCAGCACCACCTCCTCCCCCTGACCCAGGGCCACGATCTCGTCCTCGAGATGGGGGTGCTCTACTCCCTCCCCCACCTCCAGGTGGTAGCAGTGATAGCAATAGCGATAATAGCAGCTCTGAGGACAATCCTCACTCTCCTGTGTGCCATCCCTTGTTTCCTGAAGCTGTAGGAGCTAGTGGGACTGGTGGTAGTAGCAGTACAAGTGGTGCTAGGAGGGTTAATACGAGAGGAAACCAGGGTGGAAATATAAGAGTAGTGGCAGGAGGTAGTAGTAGTAGCGGTGGTGCCAGGACAGCTGGCATACGAGAGAGTGGGGGAGACAATGGGAGTAGTAATACTGTGGGTTCTGCTGGGAGTCCTGCTGCCAGTGAGGGTGGTAGTGCTGCTGGGAGTGCTACTGGAGGGGCTGCTGGGAGTGCTGTTAGGAGTACTGCTGGGAGTGCTGCCAGGGGTGCTACGGGAGGCACAGTTTCTCAGAGTGATGGAGGAGGGCCATCTAGACCTGGTGGTAGGAGTAACCCCCCAAGCACTCCTGTTCAGTGGTCGCCTACACCCCGTTGGACCACTGGTAGGTGGGCAGACAGTGGTAGTAGGACTGGATAGACGAGTTCTATTTGTACACACTCTGGAGATGGTAGTGGCAGGTCGGGAGCTAGGGGTACCAGCCAGAGTGGTGGGGCCTAAGCATGTCCAGAAATTATCTTTTGCTTTCCTTTTCTGGATTAACTCTTGTTTTCAACCAGAATTACCTTCTCTTTAAATGTTTTCTATTATTTTATATATAGGACCCTGCTGAAGGGGGCCGGGAATTTTATCTCTTCTGCTTTACACATCTAGCCTTTGCATGAATATATATTATAGAACTCTAATAATGCTTCCAAATCACCTCTTACCTCAAGCTGAGAAGGTGATTGACTCTGTATAGTTACTAACTGATCACACGGTGAGTATAATTTTGAGCATATGACTCTGGGCATATGATGCTGTACAATAGTTCTGAGTGTATGGTTCTGGGTATATGTATGATTCTTGGTGTATAGCTCAGGCAAATAATACCTGGCGTATGATTCTGGGCAATCGTTCTCAGCATATGGTCCTTAGTGTATCATGTGAGGCCACTATTTTTTTTTTTATTTTTTTTTGAATCAGTTTTGCATTGTATTGTGTACAACTACAGGGAACAACCAGACATACAGTGCTAGCTATGGCCAAGAAAAACCCTCACATCTCTCCCCTAATAGGATCAAAGCCACACCCCCAAGATCCTATGATATGGGCCCAACCGCACCTCTCGCCCACAAACAGCAGCAAAATACTCCAAGCGAGCAAGCAGAAAGACGCAGAAAACCCTTCAGAAAGCTCCCCTGAACAAACAAAAGAATTACAAAAGAAACCCTGAGCATACGGGAATAATTGAAACTCCACCAAGTGAAAACCTAACAAAGAATAAAACACCATCTCCATAGGGGCGGCCTAAAGTGACTAAACAGTCGGCGACCGCAATTACTCCGAGCCTAAGGCGTTGACATCAACCGAGGAGGCAGTGCAATACCATGATAGAGTGTAACCGAGCATGCGACCGTGGCGACCGCGGGGGGTAGAAGGCCGAGTGGTAGGAGGATACCAGCCGAAAGAGGGGAAGTGTAGCTGTAACCGAGCCACGGGACGAGACCAAGTAGAAAAGAGGAGGGGTAGCCCCAAGTATCGTAGGAACCATCGGAAACGTGTGCGCCGTGTCTGACTAGGCAGCCTCAAGCAAAATGTAATCGAAGAGAGCAGAGAAATCGACCGTAGCCTGATGAAAATTTTTCTCTTACTGCAAACCGTGATCCCAGCCGTCTGTAACATGGACGCGTGGGTGTTGCCGACCGTGCTAATGCCAAGCGAGAAAGCAAAGCAAAAGCGAAGAGGAGGATGGGACAGGCCCTAGGAAACAGGTGCCTAAGACCGAATCCATCATAGGGGAAGGGGTGCAGCTCACCAAGAGTGCAGGTGGTAGATGTTGACGATGATTTCTCGTGGTATTGAGATTTCAATCACCGGGTATGTAGAGGAGATGGTTCATGTATCATGTGAGGCCACAGTTCAGGGTATATGATACTGGGCATATGATTCTAGATGTATGATTGTAGACATAAGGGTAGTACAACTGCTTTAGCATCTTAAATACTAGAAAAATAAGGGGTAGGAGCAGGATATCAAGACAGGCCTTCTGAGTAAAGTGAAACTAGAATGCATACTAGTAAGCAGTGAAACGAGCAATATTTTTGTATATCAGAGGACAAGTGAACAGGAATATACAAAAAAAATAAAGGGTTCGGCGGGAAATTACAGAAAATGCGGGGCCCAAGACAGGGAAATTTAGTCTACAGGGGGCCGTTCGGTGCTTTGAATGGGGTGGGAACCTGAACAGGGGCAGGGGCGGGCAATGAAAAACAAAACGCCCGGCCCCTGGCCGTTGAGTGGGGTGGGGCAGGGAATTTGTCTGGGGGGCTGGAGTTTTCAGGACCCCGTAAGCCCTATAACGAACACTATACCTATGTCTCTTTTCTCTTATTTTAATGAAAGAACTCTTGTCTGGCTCATTCCCAGAAAATAATAATACTCTTACAAAGTTTATTAAATTGTATATTAATCCAGTAGAAATAGTTCTGGAAAGAGATTGTGATTATATTGTTCCAGGAAAGCAATATCCCTTGAAGGAGATATCCCACTTGCTTCTCTTTCTTAATTGAATAAGTACTATTCCACCTAGCACTTCTTGTCCTTATAAGAATATCAATAAAATCAGTATATTCACAGTATATTTCATACTTAAGCTTCTAGTTAATAATTAATAGGATTATATAGAGAAAGGTAAGTATGTATACAACGAGCATAGACAATACTATAGTACTTGAGAGAAACATACTCATACAGTTTTTATTAATAATATATGCAATACATATATAGTGGAGTGACATGTTGTATAAGTAGAATTGTAATAGAGGCTTTATTGTATATGAACTTTCTATTAACTTGCTTAAAGAGTATAGTCTCACATAATTCTTTTCTCTTATATTTATTTAAAAGAATGATAGAAATCTCATCTGCTTTGAGCATATTCTTATATTTCATATCTTGTTTCAGTTTCTAAAACTAAACTACATTGTAGTATATTTCCATAATCTGCAAATTTTTATTTCTATTCTAGAAGTTGTAACCAACTACTACTTAGTAGCAAGACATAGTTTAATGAATCGTAATATAATCTGTAACCTCTTAGGAAGAGATATAAATCAAGAGATATTAAGCTCAGTTAGCCTGATTGATCTAGTCTGAGCAGCTAGAGATAGACCCAAGAGGTAAATTTATAAGTACATAGCATTTTGGTCTCTAAGAACAACCAGAAGACTTTGATTATAATAGACAATATTAGTGACATATATGAGGTAAAAGGTCTTCCCAGTAATTGTGTATAGTTAGTTGTATTTGTAGCTGATAAATCTAATAATAAACAAGAAACATCAGCAATAAATCTTCTTTCAAAATAGTCCTGACTGTGCATCTTATCTACTTATCTTAATATTTTGAGATTTAAGCAACATTCTCATACTTTCCACTTTCGTATCTTTCTACTGGCATTACTACATAAAGGTTCTACTCTGATGGTGTATGCATACAGATCTCTTGTCAATAATTGCAGTTTTTGACACATGGTGGATTTTGCCAGACAGATAGTAGTGACTCAGATAGCGAAATAGAAACTGTTACTATAATAAGGTCCGTTATATATTAAGCAGTGTGTACCAATTGGGAAAAAACTTTATCTTAGAAAATATTTTCTAGATGCAGAAATAGATAATTGTGAAGGTTAGAGTGTAAATAATAGTATGGGAAAAAGAGATATAAGAGGGATATAATCATATGTTGGGTGGGGAATGTAGCATAATAGTAAAGAGGTATGTGTAAATAAGAGATATAGATAGAAAATAAATAAAAGAAGAATAATAAAAGAAGTATTGTATAGTAATAAAAGAGTAAATAGAGAAGTGGTTGTACAGAGAATGAGAGTGCAGGATAGAGAAAAGGATTATATTATTGAAAATTGGAAGGTACTGAGCTAGAGGGTACTTGACGGTTTGCCTGTGAATATAATTCCTTATGTGAGTTCTTGCACCTAACAACAAATATGTGAGAAAAAAATAAAAATAAAAATATATAGGTCAGAAATGTATAAATCAATTGTTTCTACAAAGCATAAATCTCACAGATGAGTTCCAACAGGCTAAATATATGATCGATATCCATTAAAATTATGATGAGAGAGTTCATTTCATTGAGGTAGCACCCCCTAAACCCAATCTTAAATTCCTATCATAAGCTCATAGCAAGGGACCAGAAGGACGGGCGCCCCCGTCTGTCATGCTAGGTGTAGCGCCATAGTTTGAGTAATTCTAAATGAGTGCCCGTAAAGCCTACCTAGACAATACAGGATCCGGAAATTGTGGTCAAGCCACCCCCTATAAGATAATCGTCGTATTTTGATAGACTCTAGGACAAGAAACGATCTTCTTGCACAGCTAATCACTCGCTGTTTCAATAAGCTATGCAAGGCTATACTCTCTAGTACCGTAAGTACTCAAATAGAAGAGAAATGTGCTAGGACGTTGCAGTTGCCTCTCCTAGTAAGGCTCTGTGCATATTCCTTTTTGTTCGGCTCGGCTCTGGGTCGAGTTTGCTGTGTTTTCCCCTCGCTGAGCTGAGAAGGGGAATTCCAACGTCCTAGCACATTTCTCTTCTATTTGAGTACTTAAGGTATCATACCAAATAAAGGGACTGCCGGCAGGAGTGAATAGAAGAGAAAAGTAGTAATTTGGGCTATTCACTCTTCATCCCAGAAGCTGCTAATCTAGAAGCGAGTAAACACAGCCAGATCCAGTTTCTCCCCTTTTGGAGTAGGGGCGGCACAGTACCCACACTGGGTCTCGGGCAGCTAGCGATTTCCTCGATAGCAAGTCAAGAGGTCCCCCAGATCCTAAAAAATAAGTATTAGAGAGAGAGGTGGAAGCACAAGGTGCATATACAGGAACATGCTAAAGAAGCAAAAAGATTACCTCTTCTTAGTAGGTGGCGAGAGAGTTACCATCTCCCCAGCCCTGAAATAACCCCCCAGCTCTACTCTAATTCGTTCTCTGGCATTCCAGAAAGGCAGCGAGTCGGCTTTGGGCAATCTATTACCGGGACCTATTTTGTTAATATCTTCAAGTTCCTACCATTAGGCTTAACCCCTCGCCCTCACATATAGCCCGCGCATACCGACAGCTGGAAACTCTACTGTACATAAGAACGACAGTTCCCCACAACCTCAAGAGATTCCAGGGCAGTAAAGTCAAGGCAAAACAGAGGGAATGGCCGCAATTGCTCTCCGGAGGTAACATAAGCCCCTTTTAGTTCAGGCACCTACCATTGCAGCTAGTTAGGAATACCGCCCCGTTCTAGATGGGGGTTCACCTCCTATCTGATATCCCCAATCTCCATCCGGAACGCCGTAGAGTAGACAAGGCCTTGATATTAGACTAATTTTGGCTAGGCCCGCAATGGCGCAAGCCTTGTCATATGTTAGTTTGTAAGTTTCAACCTCCCACTGTCTGGACTCTGCTGGTTTCACCTGCCTTGACGCCTAACAAGAAGTCCTGCGACAGGGGCGACCATGACAGAATATCGGTATCGGACCTACAATCGGCTCACAGTTCACATAACGAGAGGGTTGAGGTTATTGCCCCAGCCTCGAGGCAATCTCTAGTTCCTTTCCGCTTTTTAGAATGATACGAAGAGCAAGCTATTAAGTACTAACTTATAGATCAATAAAACTTCCAAGAAGTGAAGAAATAGGATAGCATCATTTGTGATTTCCTAATTCTCCTTATACAAATGCACACTATGAGACTAACCCGCTGATATAGAGGCAAGTTAACCAAATCCTCCCACGAGCGTTTCCAAACATACTTGCCCGAGCACGCACTGCAATTTATCACCCCTCCCCCCTCCACCGTCGTCACCACAGCTCATCTGCCCACCAGTTCATCCAATTTAACCCCACTCGGAAGAACTGCACGTAACTTAGTAAGTCAGATGAAATCAGCTCGTAAAAGGCCGCTCAGACTTGGTGCAACAGTACCGTGAAAACTCTTGAAATCCATTGTCGGATCATCAGCCGTAATCAGCACGTCAGGCCACGATAGGTCTAGACTGACGGTTAAAAGGATTGCGAATACCGGTTAATAAGATCCAACACGCCCCACTAGCCAATCTCATCCTATCCTGTCAAGAAAACGCTAATCCTTCTCACGAGTTTTTGCCTCTGAGTCCAGGGATTATAGGACTGGCGGAGATAGTGGATTTCAAGAGATTTTGGGGGTGTGCACCTTATTTGGCTCCCGCCATACCCGGAATCCAAACCAGTTTATCATAATATCTCCGCCGCTAACTATGGCACCTGTCCCAAGCAAGAAGCACCCGAAGACAGGGGAGTATATCTGTATCGGCGCCCAGATACGCACAGATTTTTTTTTATCATATATTGCTTTAATCCCTATTTCCCGGGATAGCATGGTACTTCTTACCTGGGGCAAGTGCTCTTCAGTGCCTTGTTAAGAAGAAAAAGAAAAAAGAAAATACGGATCATCGCATGTAAGCCGAGATTCCCCTACCGTACCAACCAGTTCCCCACCACCCGACCGCCCCCATGTACCATATCTTCTGCAAGATAAACCTTCTTACACGCTACCTACTAGTGATTCGCATTCTGGAACCGCCTCATGTCGTTGAAATCTACGTCAATCATGCCGACCTCCGGTTCACCGGCTCTTGCATAACAGCACTTGCCCCAGGCAAGGAGTAGGCAAAAAAAGAGAGAGAACAGGTGCCATGAATTTTGCATGGGCATTCAGACACGCACGGATTTTTTGTCATATGCTCCGCGAATCCCAGTTTTCGGGAACTTTTTGTCTACAGTGATGCGAGTATCGTAAAATCTCTTAAGGTCCACTTAGGCTCCACTATACCTCCACCAGCCCCGTGATCTCCGGATTCAGAAACAGAAAAGCTCCGGAGAAGGACTAATGTTTCCCTGACACAACATAAAACCTGCTGCCTACTTGCTGGATGCTTTAAATCTTATGAACCGATATTCGAAATTCTCTTAACTTGTCAGACTAAACTTATATCGTAGTGCCCTGACATGTTGGTCTCGGCCGACACTCTGACAGTACTCCTAGATTTCAAAAGATTTTACCCCACTATTATACACCACTTCGGGGCAATGTTCTCCTAAGCTAGCCACAACGCAGAGCTTATGGCCGGCTTTCCCACCTAAAGCAGTAAGTCGGCGCTATAAGTGCAAAACATGATGTCTGCAGCACTCTATCCACCGTGGAGTACCGGGCAATTGAAAATTCAGAATCGCGCTCGTGCGATTTCGTACACATCATATAAACGTACGGTAGTGCATGAATGAAACACTGCGACAGTGGGAAATCTGGGTCTCGATCTGGGAATAGATGAGTGAATAGATAGATGGGTGGGAGATTATGAAGGGAGGGAAGGTGGGTGAATGGCAACGGTAACGGCTGTTGCGGGGCCTGAAGGGGTAGTTTCGATTTGTCTACTCTGTGCACAAATAGAGTACCAGGGGAGATGTTTTCGTGCGAGCCAGGGATTGTTTTGTTGGTTGACTATCCCTGCCTCATACTAAAATATTTCCCCTGTACTTGTACGTATGATATAACAGCAGGAGGTTGAGTAGGTAGTATGAGTTTAGCTATGATAACTAGCACAGTGCGCCCTTGTGTATGGTAAGAGTCTTTTGCTCACCACCGTGATAAAGGAGGCCGTAGTAGTATGCCCCGGAACCAAGAAGTATCACTCGAGTTAGGCGCTGGGCTTTGTATACCTGACCAGTAGTCTACCAGTATGGCTTGTGGTGTGGCAAGTCTGGCCGCGATGGAGGCTTGACGGCGCTCGTATCAATAGTTTTCGTCTTCTCTTCCCCAATTGAATCTACAAAAGTCTACGGATCACTTAAGATAACTCGTATTAGACAACGGCTGGCTACCCCCATCCTTTCACAAGGCGCCCCGGTCATTAAGGATCAATACTGCCAGCATTGGTGGCCATCGTCACCGGAAATACCGACATGGCGTTTGGGTGTCAAAAGAGCCCTCTCTGTGAGCCTAGAAGGACCCACAAGGGGACAACTACTCGCGTTTCTGAAATCCTTCGAGCGTTTCTGGGCAAGGCTTGGGGGCGAATATCGACTACATTGTAACCAATACCTAACTTACCGTATCCCTAGCAAGCAACTTTCTGGTAAGGAGGTGACCTTTACCTAAGAGTGGTCTCCGATGATGGTGAAAACCAAAAGGCCCCCTACAATACAGTAGTCTATCAATCTATTTACAAATCCGTTCACAAAACCTCTACCCACCAGCCAAGTAAGCGCAGTTGTTTGATTCAGTCGTGCCCAAGGATTTAGTTAGCATCTTTTGCTGACTAATGCTCAAGAGCTCCTCTCACGCAGTCACATGACCTTAGTGATATCCCTACCTAGAGAGCCAGATATATTAGAAGGTTTGCACAAGAGCGTAGGGAGTAGCTAGTAGGAAATAGACCTATGTGCAAGAATAAGTTTGCGCAACAGATGTAGGTAACGTTAGCTTAGCGGCCGGGTGACAGCAGAACGAGGAAATATGTTCCTAGAGCCTATCCCAGCATTGGAAAACATCAATATGGCCAAAAAGTACTTTGCCGTTGCGGGCTCTTTGTTCTGCAGCGACCAAATTTCCCTAGGCCTGAAAAACCCTATTTTACACTTCTCCCAGGTCTCGCCACCCGGGTGTGCAAGACCTTTAGGCTAACTCAAAATATCCTGCTTCCCAGGCCCCCTGCACAAACCCTCTATGTGAGATGGCAGCTGGATCCTACCGAGATAGAGGAGGGGGAAGCCGAGGCAGGTGGTGTTCATGCAATGTCACCTTCATGTGAGCCGTATGTGGTATAGTATGGTATGATACCAGATCTATAGGGATATGAGTGCTCCCGGGACGCATGCCTTTTTATGAATCCGTTCTGCAAATATCAGACGCCTACTCTATCTCCGTGTAGATGTGTTATCTCCCTTTCCAAGAATGGAAAGGTAGAGAAGGAAAGAAAGAAAGAACGAGGTACCGTTTCTGTACGATATTAGCATATTGCACTGGCCCAGGTAGTGTCATGGATACGGGTATAATAACGACAGCCCAGCCTTCATTGCATGCAGATCAGCCCGACGGCAGGCAGGCCGAATATCGGCATGGGTTGGTCAGGAGAAGGCTTTTTTTTCTTCTCCTTCTCCTCTCCCCTCCCTCTTCCCCCTCCTCTTCTCGTCGAGTTGAGGTATGAATTTGTCGGAGGGAGAAGGTGGTAAAAAGCGTCCCATCACGTGCCATTGCTGTTGCTTCAATTGCTTCCCCCTTGATGCTATTTCTCCAGTACCGGTGGGGGTAGTCCAACTTTCTTCCCATGTATGTCGGCATTTTTTCCTTCGCGCTCACTGCTTCTCGTCCGGCTTTTTGTTTCGTTTCCGCTCGCTTATCCCCAGTCTGCTGGTCCGTGTTCGCTTTCGGGGGCTTGTATGCCTTGGTTGGTCTCATTGGCCGGACATCGACTGCTTGCTGGCTGGCCTCAGTTTCCCCCCTACAAAAGACAGAAAAAATTCCGAACTAAACTTTGCCCTCCTGTGCTAGTAGTATAGTATAGTTGGGCACTGCTATCGTACCCCAATCGCGCCGAACTAGAAACCTCGCTGAACCGTACAAATTCTGTGGCACCTCCGAATCACCAGAGAACTTGGTCCGAACCGGAAAAGGGGGCTTTCGGATTCGTATGACACTCTGGGAAATATTCCCCACTGTTTCCAGAGAAATTTAACCTGCTAAACCTGATCTTCCGATAATCTCCAGAGGAAGTATTCAAGTGGGCCCGAAAAGAAAAAAGCTAGCGTTACTATGGGTGATCGGACAAGAGGACCCACTATCCCCAACATTATATCTCATTAGCACAGTAATGATTCTGGCCCAAGCCCATGATGTCTGCTACCGGCGGTGATAAAGCGGAAGTACTCCAGGGGAACGGCTGTAGACTACTACTTGTATCGAGTAGCCGTGATTGATCATGATTCCGAACAATTGTCTCGATATCATTCCCGCATCCGCGCTCCTCCACCTTTTGCTCTCGCTCGGCCTCTAGCTTTCTCGGAGAAACAGAAACAGGATTTTGGTCGGGAAACCAATTCACCTCATCTCATGCAGTTCCCCAAATCCCGAAAGTAGTCAATAGATACCGAATAAATAAATAAATAAAATACCTGAGGGAAATTAAAAATATAAAAAAGCAGATAGTAAAAAATGACAAAAACCCCACCTCCAGGCCAATTGAGATTCCGTCTCTTTTACCTCCCCCCGTACGAGTACTGTGCCTAGGCAAAGTGGATTCACGACCGGGAAACCCCTCCTCTTACAGTATCATCCCTCCCCTCTTCCGCTTCACCGTTCCTTGCTTTCCCCTTGTTGCCTTAGTTGATCCATCCACCCACACCTCCCTAGGATATTTTTTCTCCTTCTCTCGCCTTCGAGAACACTTCCCGACTCTCCTCTCCTATTTACCCATTCTTACATAAACTGCATACCTCCTCACAAACCACACACACTAGCAGCCTCCCCTTATTTAAAAGACCAGAGAGCCAAAAGGAGCCACAAACCTCAAACCAAAAACCTACGATAGACACAATCGCAATAATGGAAGCAACAGCAGCGCCAACAAGCACAGATACGAAGCCCAGCGTTCTGATCATAGGAGGCCTAGGTTTCATTTCCCCCTCTTCCCCTGGTTATACACATGCTCTATCCCCTCCCGCCAATCGCTGCTGGTCAACCAGATTACTAAGCTTCTTGTTTATTTACGAGTGTGAATAGGGTTCATTGGACGTTTTCTAGCAAAATATATTCACACAAACAACCTCGCATCCGAAATTCGAATAGTGGATAAGCAGTTACCACAGCTAGCGTGGCTTGCACCGGAGTTTATTGATGTTTGCACGTTGGAGAGGTTTCAGCAGGGCGATCTCTCGCGAGAACGTATGTGTCCTCTTTCCTTCCCAATTCACACCAAACTTTTTACTCCCCTCTCCTATCCACCGCTGCCATTCCCGCCACTGGGCTATAACAGGGCATGTGCGGTAAGGGGAAGAAGAAAGGAAAAAAACAAGTGGTAAGAGCTAAATAACTCTGGGCTTCCGGGATTTAAAGATACATGCGAAAGGGTGTTTACTCGACCGGACGGGTCCACATGGGACTACGTATTTAATTGCGGAGGTGACACGAGGTACTCCCAAGATGACGAGATATACAAGCAGCGTTCCCTGAAGCTCTCTACCACCGCAGCCAAGGAGGCTGCTAGGAAGGGTGTCAAGTGCTGGGTCGAGATAAGCACGGGGGCAGTCTACAAGAGTGACAGGGCACCCAGCCAGGAGACCGACAAGCTGAAACCATGGCTGAAGCTAGCAAAGTACAAACTGCAAGCAGAGGAGGAATTAAAGCAAATTGAAGGGTGCGTAATAAAAAATAAAAAGGCAACCAAAACCAGGTGGGGTGAGGATGGGGTGAGAGTGGGTGAATTGTGCAGATGAAGTGGGGGAGTTGTTCGGTTGGTTTGTTTTGTTTGTTTGGCGGTGGGGGAGTTTTTAGCGTTAATGGCGATGGTGAAGAGAGGGTGTAGGGGGAAGGTTTGCTAAGTTTGATAATATGCTGATTATGACATCGTGTGGATGTTTTTCCTCGTGGATAGGCTTAACCTGGTCATCGTGAGATTGGCGAACGTTTATGGAGAATATTGCTCGAAGGTTATCGCGACGATATTGTGCATGGCGAGGGTATATGCCTATCTGAAAGAAGAGATGAAATGGCTCTGGACAAAGGATCTACGAACACATACCGTACACGTAACCGATGTTGCCCGGGCACTATGGCATGCGGCGGACTGGTACACTTCCGGCAAGCAGAATTGGGACGAATCAGTGGGTAGCACGCCGATATTCAACATTGTTGATCATGGTGACACATGTACCATCCCCCTTCCCCCCTTTTTGTATCACGAAACCTAACCAGGAGGAACAGCACAAGGAACCCTCCAAACACACATCTCCAACATCTTCGGCATCAAAACCGGTTTCCATGGAACAATTGTCTCATCGTTTGCCAGAATGAATCTTGGCTCCGCTGTCGACGAAGAGAACGACGAGATTCTCCAACCGTGGGGCGACCTACTCAACGAGGCCGGCATAACCAGACCCGGCCCTATAAACCCGTATTTAGACAACGAGCTTGTCAAAGACGACGACCTCAGCCTTGATGGTACACGCTTCGAGAAGGTCACGGGGTTTAGGTACAACGTGCCGGAAATAACGGAGGAAGGGCTGCGGGAGGTGATTGACAGCTATCGGCGGCTGAATTGGTGGCCGCCAATCGAACTGGAGAGTGCGGAGAATGGGGAGGAGAATGGGCAGGCTGTAGCGGAGGCAGCTAGCACATGATTTGGGGGGTTATTCTATTCATTTTTTCTCCCCATATATGGAGAGATGTGGACTCGGTCGGTGGAAGAGAGAAGTCTTTCCTCTCTTTTCTCCTTTTTTTTTATGTGGCGGATTAGAAGGAAGGAAGAAAGGAAACTCCCTTATGTTTTTATTGTCTTCTTTTCATTTCTCCTGCGCTCATGAATTGTATGATACAAAATATCACCATTAAACCTTTTGATTCATATCACATTCTTTCTTTTACTTGCAGCCTCTACTTTACTGCAGCCCCTGCCCGCCCGCCTGCAAGCTTCTCTATCCTAAAAGTATAATACCGGCACTGTAGACCACGACCTAGCGACGACACCTTTCCACCATCACACCCTAACTTCATAGATCCACCGAACCCCCGTATCCACACCCAAACATACTCGTAAGTATAACGCACCCCCGACATACCATCGCCCAACCGTACCCTTGCCATACACACCCCTCCTTCAGACTCTAGGGGGAGCATTCTCACCCACCCATGCATCCACAAAATCTCACTCGCGACCACCAAAACCTGACCAGGGGTGAAACCACGACACCTAACAGTTTATTGCTAGGTTAACAAGGAAAGAAAAAAAATATAATTATAAAAAAATATAAAAAAAACTATAGTAGCCGACTGATCTAATTTACTCCTCACAGCTTACCACCCGCTTCCAGCTCATCCTTGACACTCCATTCTCGCAAACCAGCCCTTAATCCATCCATCCATTCATCGGTATGATACCGTAAATTTACAAATCCTACCCGTTGGTCTGTTAGTTCGTGTAAAGGAAGTTCATACATTACTCTTCCCCCTTCCCTCCCCCTCTCCCCCTTCATATGTCGGTCGGTTTATCCCCAACCATCATAAAACAAAAACGTAGGAAACTAAAATACAGGGGAGTAAACGAACTGAAAGATATCAATCGTCGCGAGCTTTCATTCATTCATCTTAAATTTACCGCCACGAAAGTTAGAGAAAGAGGGAAGCAGGAAGAGAAATATCACACACACATCTAATTGATAAGATAAGATACGATACGAAGCCTATGACGTAGAAAGCATAACGATATGAGATGCAAGAAGGGAAATTTGGAAATTTAAGTGAAAATTGAAGAAAGAAAGAAAAAGTGTAAGCTACTTACATGAATTGAAGCAAAGTGAAAAAAAATTTGTCCCTTTCTCGATACTTTCTCCTACTCTCCCTACGTGAGGTGAAGTGAATTAGGGAGAGGGGGGGAAGGAGGCGATGAGATGAATAAATAAAAAGAGTTTTTGGTACAAGCGTGATAGGCATTTTAGAAAAAAGGAAGAAAAAGGTAAATTTTAATCAGTGAGAATGAACAGAAGCGAATGAATAGTCGTAACATGGTGGGGGAAGAGGAAAGCGAAGAGGTAAGAAAAAAAGGAGGATGAAAAAAAGGAATAGTAATAACAGAAATAATTTACATGTAGCCTTAAGCAAAGGGTTCGATTCCCTCTTTTTTTCCTTTTCTTTTTTCCTGCTTCTCCCTGCTTTCCGTTGTCTAGGGTAAAAAACGGGGTGATTGTTATGATGATTCTACCCCGTTATCTACTATATCAGCATGCATAGTGGTGCAAAAGCTTGATGGTATTTATCCAAGAACGTTGCATAGTTTATTTTGGGTGGATTTCGTTTTCTTTAGGGGAAGGGAATGGATACTGGAGGTTACTTAAAACTTCCAATCCTCGTCGGCAGACTCAATCGCCCACTTGAATTTATCCCGCAAGGTCTTTGCGAAGATCTTCTCAATGGGGACGTCGTATTTCTTGCAGAACATGACAGTGAGACGGGGGTCGATATAATTCTATTGTCATTAGTAATTGAGTGTAAAACTCGAAGGGAATACGTACGATTTTACTGGTGCCCAAGGCGACCGTCTTGTTATCCTCTCGAACCTGGGCCTCAGTTTCCTGCTTCTTGATCCGTTCCTCCATTTTTTGGATCTGGGACTCGAGCTTCTCAACGGTGGCTCCGCGTTTGGGCTCGATTTTGCCGGTTTTATTCTCTGCTTTGAACTCTGTTTCCATGTCTTTGAGGATCTGTAAGCGTTCCTTGAGCTCTTTATCTTTAAGCGCCTTTTCTCCATTCTCAAGAAGCTTCTCATTTTCCTTTTCAAACTTCTTGGTAACACGGTCTTTCTCCTGTTCAATGAGGAAAACTTGGTGCTCCTTGATCCATTCCTCGTCATCAATTTCAGGATCAGGTTTGAAAAAAGTGGGATCCTTCTTCTTGCGGGTTGGCTCTAGAGAAAGAATCATCCTCTTTAGGCGAAGCTTCTGATATCTGAGTCCTTTGATCTGTTTCAAACCTTATCAGTATCAGGGATTAAAAAATAAATGAGGAAATCCAAGTGAACCTTTTCCTCCTGCCTCTGCATCATGGTCTCGTGAGTGATGCTCACAGTCCGCTGATGGTTACAAAGGATAGCGACTTTCTTGTTGGCAAGGTTATATGCGGCATATTTTTCATGCACAGTGCCCTTATTCAGAATCTCGTCCAATTGCTCCTGCATAGTCCAAGACGCGTTATAGGTACGGAACACTTTGGCCGAAAGTCCCGGCATATAGTTTTGAAGATGCTTATTTAATTGAGTCGTCTAAAGGTGATGTTAGCATGTTGATTCAATTGCAGGGCTTAAAAGGATGACTTACATCAAGACGGTCAAAGATCATGTCACCCTTAGTCTTGGGTGCCTTCTTGAAAATCTTCAAGTTCTTAAACACCTGAGGAATGACAGGGGTTTTCTGGTAAAACCTGATCGAGTCCTTACCCAGGAAATCGAATACAACAATATTCGGAGGCTCCAACGTAATGTGCTCATAACGAAGTGAACAGCAACCGACCGTATCTGCTTCATCATCGCTCTTCTCATTTCCTGCTCTGAGTGCGAGCTTATCAATGAGGTACATCGCTGTAGCCCTTTGACGGTCCGCCATAAGCTCAGATTTGAGCTCTCGTGTATAATCCTCGCGGATACGATCTATATGATTCTGAGGTGGAGTTAGTTGTGTTTCGATGAAACGGTTGGAATGTCGAGATTAGGGCATGTACCTTCAACTCGCGAGCCTTCTCAAACTTTTTAAAGTCACTCATCCCCTTTAGACTACTTGTAGCCGCCAACATCACATACTTGATATTGCCATTGATATTCTCCTTCCAAGTTGCAAGCCAGGTAACAGTGTTGTCATGAATGACATCTGCCCAGCTGTGCCCGGGTGGTGGAGCCGGCACAGTCGCCTCCTTTCCGATATTGATCGTAACCTGCTCAGGTTGAACCCGCGCCTTAACCATCCCGGTTTTGGGATGCTCCCCACGGCCACGAAACAATCCTGGGGGCTCCACACGAAAGTTGCCAACTTTCTCTTTACGACCGTCAAGATAACAGTGGAGGTATTTTTCTTCTGCTTTGTCCTTCTCCGCCTTTAATGCCTTACGCCCAGCTGCACCTAGGGCCTTTTTCTCTGCCTTCTTCTCCTCAAAGTAGTCGTACATTGGTTTGAAGTCGCATTTTTGGAAGGACAGAATGTTGACGTTCTGTATCCATGTAAGTATCATATACCGATATGGAATCATGAAGCTACAAACCTTGCCATCAGGACCCTTAGCACCTCCAGACTGTTTTAATATAGCTTGAAAATCTTTGAAGAAGTTTTCAGCAAAGGTTAGGTTCGAGGCATGTTGCGTGTCAAGCATAGCGCCAAAGAATCCAGCAACCTCCTCTGCTTCAAGCGGCAATGTCACTTCAACTCCACCGTATTTCATCTTAACGTGCTTAGGGAGGGGTTCGTAAGCAGGAGGAAAGAGCACACCGTTGTGCGTTAGAGTGGTCCATTTTTGGGTGCCGTCGGTCTCTGCCTGATTCTCCCACCACTTATACTCCTCTTCTTCCTCTTCATCAGCTTCGGCGGGCGTTTCCTCCTTTGTCTTTCCCTTTCCTTTGGTAATAACGAGTTTCGTATCAACGTCTTTTATCTTCCTACCGGTAGCGGCCTTTTTTGTACTTTCGACAGGTTTTTGAACAGCACCCTTTCGTTTCTTGGCAAGAGGAACATCATCGTCCGAAGATTCTTCCTTTTTGACCCCATTAGCCTTCTTAAGCGGTATCCTCCCCGTTCCCTTTGCTGGTTCAGATGTGTTGGCGTTGCCCGCCGATTTACGCTTCACCCCGACAGCCGCTACGGCCTTGTCCTTCTCCGCACGTATCTCTTTTGCAGTTTTCGCAGCCTTCTGCGCTATCCTCTGCTTCTCTTTAGCCAGTTTAGCGGCTGCTAATGGGATATCCGAGTCAGAGGAGTCTCCTTGGGGTGTTGGGGGGTTTTTTTTTTCTCGTTTGACTTGTGTAGGCGAAGACATATTCCGAAGTTTAGCTGCCGTTTTTTTAGCCAGAGGGACGTCATCGTCGCTTGAGGATTCCTCCTGTTTAAACCCGTTCTCCTTTCTGATACCGTTGCTGGTTCGGCGACGTTTGTTCTCGAAATTGTCAGTTTAAAACGTCACACAATGCAAGTGTTCGCGCAAAAGGCCCAGAACAAGAGGTATCCAACTTACCAGAGGAGCATCGCTATCTTCACTACTGCTACTCTCTTTGATTGGAGCCTGACGGCCCTTTCTCTTAGAACGCCCCAAGGCTCTATCTTCAACCGATCCATTTACTAGAGAAACACCAGCTGCATTACCAGGGCGTACGCCATTTGCTGATTTTTTTGCTATTTCAAACTTGCTACCCATCTCGCGGTCCACAGGTTTCAGTTTTTTAACAGCCAAAACCGGGCCAGGGGTAGTTCCGTTGGTATTAGTAGACACGGTTGATGAGGTACCTATACACAAAAACCACACTGCTCAGTAGACGTTCCCATCGTAAGGTTTTTGATAGTTTGAGGAAGATAGAAGTCGTGTCTTAAAAACGAGGAAGCGGTAGCCTCTAAAACACTATGGAAGTTGACCCAGTGCGTGCCTTTAAGCACCGAATTGGCAAGGGGACACGATAATATCCACATACCGTTTGTCCTTGCGCCATGCATAGCAGCAAGAGGGCGGTCATCTTCTGATGAAGACATAGCTACAACGGTAGTGGCAAAATATGCACGCTTGTTAGAAAGAAATCTTACTACACGGGACTGATTGCAATTTGTGTGCACTGACTTCAGATGAGAGAGGCCTCGGTGAGCCGTCTGTAGAGGAAGGTCAAGGTTATCGTCGGGGCGGAATGTAATGCTCCGGGTGGGGATTATGCGGTACAATTGAAAAACAGCCTGCTGTAGGGATTTGGGCCCTAGAGGCGAGAAGGAAAAAAAGGACAGGACGGGCGAAGTTGTAGAGGGTTATCGTTGGGAAAAGAAGGACGAGGGAGTGAAGGGTTGGAGGGCGGGAGACGTTGACGAGGGGGTTAAGAGCCGCAGTTAAGGAAGGAGCGTGAAGGGGACCAACGGCGCGAAACTATTTAGCCTCAGGGCGGGAGGAGACAGCAACGAAGGACGACAGCAAGGAACAACAACTAAATTTTTAGCGAAAAGTGCCGGGGCTGTTGATGTTTTCTCCGTGATGGGTATGGAAGAAGAGGTAAGGGTGTAGAAGGAAGAAATGAAGGAACGAAGGGGAATAGAAAAAGAAAGATGGTATGTTAGGTTAATTGTTGTGGGAGGAGAGGGCAAAGGGTCAGTGAAGTCAGGATGGGAAAGGCTTGACGGGGGGGGGGGTTGAGAGAAGGAGAGGTTCCGTGCTGGACGCAACACAACAGCGAGGCGAGGAGGCCAAGGGGGGGGGAGTGTTAGGTTGTGCGGTGGACGTGTGGTTTGAGGAGGAGGAAGAGGAGGAAAGAGGAAGAGGAGGAAGAGGAGGAAGAGGAGGAAGAGGAGGGGAGGAGTAAGTTGATGCTGCTAGAGAACGAGGGAGGGTGAACTGGACGACGAGGAGAGAAGACAAGACGAGGAAGAAAGAAGGGAAATAAGAGAAAGAAACACCAAAAAGTCCAAAAACGCCAAAGGCCGAGTTGAGGGACCTGACGCTTGTTACCTTATTTGACATATCTCTCTGCTGACTAAGTAATTACGAAACAATTCAATTAAGAGAACGAATGAATGAAATGAATGAATGGAATAGATGGGGAACGATATCTTGGCGTTGTCATACTAGATCCCGCCGTCGCTTTGGTTGTTGGTTGGAGGAAGATCTTTTTGACGGGAGAAAGAGGAAATACAGAACCGCGGCCTTCCATCCATTATCTATCCATCCATCCCCGACCTTTCCCTTTTTCTTTTTGCCAGTCCCATTCACTCCAGCCCACCCCTCCCATCCATCTCCCCTCCTCTTCCCCCCCCTCTCCCACAGATAAATACTTCTCCCCTCTCTCTCACAATGTTGTTCAGGGTAGCCAGGCCAGCCCTTCAGCGAGTTGCTACTACCTCCATCAGGTAATTACTCAATTGCCCTTTCGCTTGTCTTTTCTGTTACTACCCGGTCTGTTCCCTATTCATCATTTAATCTCCACCCCGTCATCTGTCATCCGTTAATCCATTGCTGACTTAATTATCCCAACTGATAGGCCAGCTCAGAGTAATAATTATGCTACCCTTCGTGAGATTGAGGGACGCCTCAAGTCCATCAAAAATATCGAGAAGATTACAAATACCATGAAGATTGTCGCTTCCACGAAACTTGCCCGTGCCCAGCGTGCTATGTCTGAATCCCGCACCTACGGTCAGACATCAAACACCGTCTTTGACAAAGCCGAGACCAAACCTCTGGAAGGTGGGAAGACTTTGATCATTGTCTCCTCATCCGATAAGGGACTCTGCGGTGGCATCCACTCACAGATCACCAAGGCCGTTCGCAGAAAATTGTTGGAAACCCCTGATGCCGACCTTGTTATTTTGGGCGAAAAGTGTAAAGCACAATTGAGCAGATCTTCTGCGAAGAACATTGTTATGAGCTTTGCGAATGTCGGAAAGGATCTCCCTACTTTTGCCGAGGCTCAGACTATCGCGGACCAGATTTTCCAACTGGAGAAAGATTACGATAATATTGAGGTTGTCTATAACAACTTCAAGTCTGCTATCTCCTATGAGCCTGGTAGCGCTTATGCTTTCTCTGAGGAGACCATCAAGAACTCAGGTGAGACCTCCACAAGCCCACCTACACCCTGCTATATTTCCCCTTCTGTATTGCCCCCTTTCGATGATGAAGAATATTCGGATGTAAAAACATTATTGTATTACCCGAGAGCGCAAAACCGTGTGGATATTTCCGTTGCCTTCCTTCTGAGAGAACGGTCTTGTAACATCTATCCCGGATTTACCCCATTTTGTTAGCCAACCTCTGCTTACAATCCGAAACCTAGCCAACTTTACCGCTTTCGAGATTGAAGACGAGCAATTGGTTAATCTTCGCGAATATGCCCTTGCCAACACTATTTTCTGGGTAAATTCTCCTACACGGATGTACTATGACCCCATCTAACAATCGCTTTCGAAATAGGCTCTCTCTGAGGGTCACGCTTGCGAGATCTCTGCCCGCCGCAATGCGATGGACAATGCCTCCAAGAATGCTGGTGACATGATCAATCGATTCCAAATTCTTTTCAATCGTACCCGACAGGCAGTCATCACTGGAGAGTTGGTTGAGATAATTACTGGGTATATTTCCTCTCTTTTGCGGCGTGAGGTTGTTTGGCTTGGTGCTAACACGAGCCTTTCTCTTAGCGCCGCTGCTTCGGAGGACTCTTGAGTCCTTTGCAATACTTCTTCCTATTTGTTTCTTTCGATACGGTTTAGGCATGTGGTGAGAAGGACGCACAAGCGTTGCGTCTTAACATAGTACAGAAGTGCCTCCTTGCGTTGATCATACCATTGGTACAGCAGCAACCAAATAAAATAGATGATTCGGATTAGATTGCACTGGTGCGGTTCGATTCTGCTCCATGTGACTCGTAGTGTGATATGTGAAGCACAACGTTACGCTATGATACTTTACTGTACGCAACAGATATTCTCGTGGCTTTGCTCGTGATATAGGGTATCAAAATACACAAAGATCTATGGAAGCATAATGCTCGCATTAGAATTATTAGAATCTAGCTGGCTAGCGCTAGGCAAGAAGCACAATTCCAATATTGTAACACTTAATGATTTTCATTGACCAGCCCAAACCGCCCTCATCTCATCTGGCTGTGGCCAACTTTTCACCAAACCCTAAGGCTCAACGATCATGCAAGATCTCAAACACCAGCCATAGTTGAAAATTCATAGCATGCCTCTTCACGCTAACTCCTCCTAACCCTCTCGAGGCTTTTTCGGGCCCAGGATGGTGATTGGTCTCGGGTTGCTGTGATGAAATACGAGCCCCATTTGCATGCCGGTCGGTACATACTGTAACTCCAGCACGGCACGACCTCCTTGCGGCTGCCAAGCAACGGCCCGTCTGTCACATAGCCCCACCAATCTATCCTTCCAGGGTCACCCCAGAAAAAGCCAAAGCGACAATCACAAAGTCTCCATCGAAACCCCTTCCTTTCCCTTCCCACACCGCCGGCTTCAATGTCTTCGAAATACGCTGCTCTTCCAGATTTAGTATGCTCTCAAATCCTATAAAAATAGGGAGAACTCGATCAAGCTTACGATCCTTTTTTCACCTAGGACATTTCACAAGACGTATACGAAACCCCAGACCTCGCGGAGGATATATCTACCCTCCAGACATCAACAAGTGCGGCGCATTCCACCTCTGGTTCTGAAGGCAGTGGAGGTGCGGACGACCGTGGGGGCATCAGCTATGACCATTTAAGACCTGCTGATGCGAGGGGACGCTTCAAGCATACCGAGATCGACGCAACGGGGGTTGACTTCTCGGATCGTATCAGTGGGAAGCGAAGAAGTTATAGGGCTAGTTCTAGAAGGCGGAGGAGGAGGGCTGGGGCGTACGATGAAGATGAGGAGTACGAGGATGACGAGGATGATGACGGGCTTGGTGAGGAGACGTTGGAGAAACGATTGGCTAGGTTGAGGAGGGAGGTTGAGGAGGTTAGGAGTGAAATTGAGGCTAAGGAGCAAGGACCTGATAGCGGGGTGGAGGGGGCAGTCCAGGGGGGGGTGAGCGAAGGGGAGGATGATGAGGATATTCTGGATATGGTGGAGTTCAAGTCGAGCATTGATGAGTTGAGCAATGTTCTTGAGGGGCTACAGACTGTGAGCGGGGAGGAGAGGGGTGCTCAGACTAAGCTAGCAAAGAAGTTGGCTGCTGCTATGGGTGCTACCACGTCAAAGACTCAAGAGCAAGGTAGTGAGAAGGCTGCAGTTGATGTGAGTGTGATCATCTTTATTTATTCCATATTGAGAAACCGCTAATGATTCTACCATAAGGCGCCCGGGAGTGCGCCTGTTACAGCAGGCGGTTCAACAACAACATATACAATAACTTATGCCCCGACCTTCAAACAGTCTCACGCTCTTGCCAAGGCAGCAGACTTCGACAAGCGTCTAACCGTCCTCGAGAAGGTCCTCGGAATGAGCGCGTCCTCTCCCCTAAACATTGACAGAGAGCTCCCCAGCTCGGCCATAGTCCCTACCCTTGACGAACTCAGCCGGCAAATGTCTGTCTTGACGGCTTCGTCTACATCATCCCTCGATGCAGCCAACAAACGAGTAAAACAACTCACCCAGGAAGCAGAAAAATTAGCAGAAGCCAGGAAAGCCGCTAAAGCCGCCACCGATGCTCGAAGGGAGGAAGCCGACCAACCCTCCCCAGAGGGTAGCACCGCCCCAGTGGTAGACACGAGTGAACGAGAAGCCAAGATAAACGCGCTTTATGGTGCACTCCCCACGATCGAGAATCTCGGCCCGCTTCTACCGGCTGTCCTCGATCGCCTACGAAGTCTCAGGACCATCCACGCTGACGCCGGAAGGGCAGTGGAAAACCTGACCAAGCTGGAGAGGAGACAGGAGGAGATGGGAGGGGAGATCGCACGGTGGAGGGCTGCGCTGGGAAAGGCAGAAACAGTGGTTAAGGAGAGCGAGGGGACGATACAGAGTAATATGGGCAAAGTTGAGGGGTGGGTCAGGGAATTGGAAGAGAAAGTTCGGGCAGTGGAGGGGTTGGACGAAAGGTAGTCAGCCCACGGTGCGTAAGGAGGGGGTTTTGTGTTACGGCTGATTATGTTCGGAGGGGTTTAGCGCCTCGCATGCTGGTGTCGCGCGTACGGTACCGGTGCTGCGCTCGAACTACTGTGAGGCCTTTCATTGGCAGTGGGAAACATTAGAATTGTTGTAGTGAGCGGGTGTGATATGGTATTACCGATAGTGATAGCGGTAGTTTTAATTCGATGGATGCAATACAATAGAGTGTTGATTTTTTTTTCTTGGTTTGCTTTTTTCCTTTTTTTTCGACAGAAGTTCAGAGGAGACAGACAGACAAACAGGCAATTGAGTTGTCAGATCTCTGGACACATGCTGGGATCCAGTCAGATCCTGGTTAGCCAGTCTCTCTGTGTGTTATTTATGTAGGTACAGTACCAATGCTATACGGTACGCCCTGTCATTGCTATAGGTATTACTCTACCGGTAAACTCTCTGCAGCCCAAGCAGCCGCAAGCAAGGAGGCGTTGTACTCGTACAGTTTCATGCCGTACCTACCTGAGTAGACTTACATAACAGCCTACGCTTGTACCCGTACTCGTCCTGTAGAGTTACCACACGGTATTTTAGAAAGTACTATAGTATGATATGTCTACTCGATCACGGTGCCCCGTTGCCCACGGGGAGAGATGCATTGATGCATCACTAACATCATCGAGTGAAGATGTGTGAGTGCAAGCGAGACGTGTTTTGGCCTGGCATTGTGTAGGTACCCAGTGTGTGGAAATCGAGACAGATATCATTGGAGGTAGTTAGTTTGGGGGATTCGTGAGAATTTTTGATATTGGGTTCGTGTTCTATTCGCCACGGTGAACTACAAAATTCAATGTAGTGACGGCGTCGAGGGGGCATCGTAGGCAGTACCGGTATCATAGAATACAGTACCGGTACTTTTGAACTTGGACTTTTGTCGCCAAACGCCACACACCGCAGCCACCTAGTAGTCGTTTGGTAGGACTATTGTACGCTTCCGGTACCGTAGTGATTAGCAATAAAAACCTTCCAGCTTTCTCCTTCTCCTTCTCCCTCCCTCCTCTTCTCCTTCCCCTTCTCCTCCTTGTCCTCCCCTTCCTCCTCCATTTTCTGCTTCTCCCGATCATAGTGCCAGAGCTTGCAACACGGCAATCGCAATCTGTGGCGACAGAGAGAGGCGTCATTTTCTGACGACTCGTATCCTCCTGTGCCCCGAACTCTGTCTCAGGTGGACCGGGGAACTAGATACGGTGGAGTGTTTACCCTACCGGTATTTAGAGCAAGCCAATTTCCTCTCTTTCCACACCCATCCACTGGTACCTGTATTTTCTTCATCGATCCTACAAAGACCTTCGAAGTGAACAGTAAGGCCCCCCTCCCCCTCTACCGGTAGCACCAACCAGCGCTCCCAGCCCCTCCTTCCCTCACTTCTTCCATCCCGCTGTCTACTCTCCTTCGCCCATCTCCCCCTCAGACTCTTTCTCCCGGTCTCCAAAAAATAACAATTAATTTTTTTATTTTTAGCTTGTGTGTCGACACGCTACTTGCCCAATCCCTGTGCATCCCGCGTCGTTTCTTTTCGCTACGAGAGATTGGTTCAACAGCGACTGAGTGCACAAACCGCGGGTACGTGCCCTACTGCACCGCGCACTCACCACACTAGTGAGTACCGTGCAACAACCTACCGTTCCCTCGCTTCCTCTGCACGGCGAATAGGTGCCGCGGACAACCACAACCTGTGCTCGTTCATCCTCACCACCCGCAATCAAACACTCTCTACGGGTGTCAATTCAATTCAATCTGGGCCTATCAACTAACTCAGCTCAACTCAGCCCCCGTTTGCTCCGGTCTTAGGTCTTAGCGCTTCAGGAAACGGAGACGCGGTTTAAGCGCGTGAGAAAAAAACATCTTTTGGCTCACAGGTTCCACCATGCCGCTAAAGCGCAAGCGAGGAGGAGGAGTTAGTGAGAACACGATAGAGCCGCCAGAGGAGCAGCAGAGCGAGCCATCGGTCAACAATAATCTGCCCCTGATAGTATCGGACTGCCCCTTCGCGGTGGAATACAAGGCCGCCCCTCCAGCAACAAAGAGGAAGAAGAAGAAGAAGGGCGGTGCCGGCAACGCTGGTAACGGCAGCTACGCGCCACGACAGGCGAAGAGGTACACCAAGTCTGGAATTCCAATTAATCCGGTAGGAGCATCGCGGAAACATCAGGAGATTGACAGGGAGGTACCGTTCGATTCTACACTTTATGCTATAAAGCCAAGGAAGCAATGGGATCAATTGACAAAGTATCGGAGTTTTGTCGGCACGTTTTTTCTCCAACCTCCTCTCCTTGCACCTCATAGCTAACACAATATATACATAAAGTCGGGACCGAAAATTTCGCTCTAAATGAGCACATCTTCGTAAACCACAGTAATATCCCCCACGGTACGGATCTGGGCGCCTCAGATGACAAGAAATTCTGGGTGGCCCGAGTGCTGGAAATTCGTGCTCTCGACGAGTCCCACGTATACTTACGCGTGTACTGGCTCTACTGGCCAGAGGAGCTGCCCGGTGGGAGACAACCCTACCACGGGGCGAAAGAGATCATCGCTAGTAACCATATGGAGATCATAGACGCTATGACTGTCAGTGGCAGGGCGACTGTCAAGCATTGGATGGAATTGGACGAGGAGGAGGAGTTGCCAGATCTCTTTTGGAGGCAGAAGTTTGATTACCCTACCCAGATGCTTATGGTACGACACCCCTTTAATATGTAGGAGCGGGGCTAATAGTGGCGATATAGGAAGTTAGAGAACACTGCAAATGTCGTGGCTACTACAACCCCGATAAAATAATGTACGCCTGCACCTCGTGCAAACTATGGCTACACGAAGAGTGCCTGATAGCGGACATCAAGAAGAAACTTTACAAAGAAATAGCCGAAGGCCCGTCTTCCCCCACCAAGAATAGCCAAAAAGAAGGCTCGGGAGAGGAAGACGAAAGCGTCACCGCCGCAAACAAAGCCCGGGGGAAAAAACGCACTTCCGGGGCGGTAGCCACTGTCTCAATTTCAAAACCTCAGACCCCGAAATCCTCTAGCGCAAGGGGGAAGAATATAGCGGCGGGAGGCGATAAGGAAGATTTCTTCCAAGTGGCTATTCGTCCGGAGGCCAACGGGCCTGTGGTGGCCGCTGTCAGGGATCTTAGGAGTAGAAAGGAATGGGGTGATAGAGGGGGTAAGTGGGAGGAAGGGGTTGGGTGTTTGGGATGTGGAAAAATTATTTCTTGAGGTGGTTGGATTTTTCTAGGGATATAGGGATTGGGGGTGTATAGCTCTCCTTAGCTCTTTTTTTTTGTTGAGCATTTTTGTTATCATATACTTAACTGAGGTTTGTGAGTTGGTGGTTTGGGGTGTGTACTCTGACTTTTGCTCCTCTTTTCTGATTTCACTTTGTCATTCGGATTTCTTCTATTCGGTGGCTGGCTGGGTTTACTTGCTTCCTTATTTAATCAGTTCCTCTTCTTTCTGCCCCCTACTTTGTGTGTCGCACTAAGCAAGTAGGCAGTAGACGCTGTCGTGTCCTTTTCTCCACAGTAATCTCGGGGTTACGGTGATGCGTTTGGTCTCATACGTTTGGTATTTCCACTTGCTAGCTATGTTCTATGTGGTGTCCACTTTCTGTGTGAGCTTGCATACCGTTGATGATGACCACAATAGCCTAACTTACCATTAAAAAAAATTAAACAATTTTAAAAAAAGTGTTATTGCAGAAATCGCGCTGAACGGAGTGAAGGGTATGTACTACTTCTAGGCCAACCACAAATCTTGCCGGAATTATGATACCTTATTTAATAAGGCCCATGTGACACCTCTAAAAAATGCCGAGAGGGAGAGCTGCTTCCTCTTTGGAGTGAAAATTTTTTTGTTTTGCGATTCCTTTGTGTAGTTCTTGGTTGTAGTTTTATCTCGACTATTGTACTGTGCAGTACTGTACCCAGAGTATCACTCGTTGCTACACTGTTCATATCACACGCAAGGTCCCAACTGCTAATATTTCGGGACTATTGTATTGAGTAGGGCCATGCTATGCTAGGAGAGAAAATTGCATTCCGAACTAACTTACCTTCTCTCCTCTCCAAGCGTTGAGGGGACCAGGTAACACTGTTTGGAATGGCGGAGTTCTTGGACAGGCTGGCTGCGATAATCTCAGCATTGGAGCTATCTTATGCTTTCGCGAGTAGTAACTAAAGCACCTGGCTTTTTCGAGGGGCATAGTACCGGTAGGCTTACAAGGAGGTCAATGGCGGAAGGTTGATTTGGTAGTAAATAACCACTATGACGGAAATTTGGACACCTTGATACGTGAGGGTTGGTATAGTATCCAGCGAGTGGCCTTGAGAAATCAAAGGAGGCAAAAACATCCTTTTTTCTCTTTTTTTTTCCCCTTCCTCTTTTCCTTCTGCTACCCTACCTATCGTAGATCTCACCACTCTGTGTAAGGTCTAGCTAGAGTCGGGTTCTACAACCTAGTAGCGGGACCGATTCTCCCTGCAGCCTCATTCAGGAAGGCTAAGGACTTCAGTCTCCCGGTATTATACCTATAAGACAAGGTTTCTTAACTCTCCTATGTACACTATATGACGGATCGCTCAATAATAGCTCACGCTGAAGGGAATGGAACGCCTAAGCTCCTGCTAGTTAAGTTACACAAGAGCTGATCAGTTCTCGACATCTTAGGGTCTGTTTTGGCTAGCTATGGTTTGAGGCATCATAGTCATGACTTGAGATCATGATTCTAGATCATTGTTTTCAGACTGCCCTGTTAAAATTTTGAGATTTCAGATCACGATTTAGGGGTAACTCTATGGGGAAGAGTAAAAAATAGAGTATAATATATCAGCTGTGAGGTTTCCTATGGTATGATATACCTCCCATTTAGCCTAGATATGCCCCTAGGGCTTACTAGCATTTAAGGGTACAAGATAAAAATCATGGTCCTGGATCCTGAAATCGTACTCTGAAATTCTCGCAAATCATGATTTGAAACCACCACCAGGCCAAACAGGCCATTAATCATCGTGCTAGCCAGGTTTCTTCACACATCCTTCCCTTGGGAGCCAAGACTTATGCTGCTGAGAGGTGGGTCTGAAATTTATTTTAGAGACCGAGGCTGGTAGTCACGGTATTATACAACATTCTAAAACACCAAATACATTATAACAGATAAATTAAGTTACATCCTTAAGGGAAAAAAAGAGAAAAAAGGAAAAGGCCGTTCTAAGCACCGACCTCCCCTGACTGATCAGGAAATCCCTTTGCTGTGCAAAGGGATATTCCCAACCTAAATATCGGCGATGGAAAATGAGAGATTTGGCTGCGGTTAAGGATTAACTTTATAGCTGTACTGTGGAGGATAGTCAGACACCGGCACATCGATAAGTGTGCAGTAAGAGAGGACTACGATGTAATGTTCGTGGGTCATTATAACCTTGTTCAGGACGTTGCATCGGAATTTCAAGTCGGGTATCGTGAGTGGGTTGTGGGGGGGGGGGTAGGTGGAATTCACGTTATTGAAACATCTGACAAAAGGGAGAAGAAGAAAAGCGGGGGGAGGACACTTCGTTATGCCTTCTTTGCATCGCGCCCCCGTAGCCTTTCCTTAATTCTAGACTCTAACTCTATTCCCCAGGCTTCCGCTAGGGGGTCTCAAAGTCACGTTTTTTTTTTTGTCCTGGGATCGACAATTATGAGATTCACACTGACAAAGTATTCATATCGAGTGATTTGTGGTGACTGTGCTGGCTCCTGATTCTTACTTTGCAGAAGGCGTCTGACATAAAAAGTGAGCAATCATCCTCCTTGTCTATCTCACGTCTATTGCCACTTCTTCCCCGGTATACTGTCCGGAGTAGTCTATCTGCTTTGGCGAGATATGTATGTAAATACTTGCTCTCCGAATCTTCCAAGGTCACTGTGTGCTTTGCTGTTCTTAGGCCCGCTAACGCTATGCAGACCCTTGCCATTACTCTAGGGAGCTTGAAGTTCCGACATAGCACCTCTTCACTAGTGGTACTACGCTACGATAGCATTGGAGCGCTTCTGATATGATGTGTGCGTAGTATTGCGACCTTGCTTAAACCTCTTGCTAATGTTATACGTACTTTAGTAAATTCTTCTTCCCTATCACAACAGGTCACTCAATACTGGTTAGAGAGCTTTAGTAAGGGGCAGTTACCTGTACGGTGAATATAGTAATTGCCATTTAACTGGCTAAATCCACTAAGAATGAGCTCGAGACCTCTTCTTAGGGTCTAGATTCCCATAAGATATTGCCCTCGTTTTGGAAATGTGCCTTTAAAAGGCAGATGGATTTGAGGTTGCGTACCCTAGCATTCAAGAGTTCGTGCTGGGCGGATGTCATATCCTGTCATAGCTAAAACGTGAACTGCTCTCACCTTATATATGCACGAGCAATGTTCATGACAACGATATTAGCTCTTCCGCCCGCCTTGAAAGTAGGGCTCAATGCCCTTGATGAGATTACAGTATGTTGTGGGTGGCGTAGTATTCCTCCGCTATCCCAACAATGTGCGTTGCCCCCCCCCCAAAAAAAAAACAACCCCCCCTGGCTTACTTATAGCCAAATCTGCTCTTTTCTATCATTGGCATTCAAGCTGTGGCCACTCCTTTAAGCGCAAAGAGATCTTGTCGTCACCAATAGTGGTCAATTGATATCTGTAATTTCTCTTCTCTCGAGAATATATGTATATCTTCCTATAATAATATAATTAACGAACACTAACATAAACTATCATCCTTAAAACCTAGACTAAAGAAAAGGAATCGGACTCAACCTACAGGATAAGTACTCATCCGTACTTGTAATACAGCGTGAAATACCTAACTAGTGCAGCAACTAAGACGTCAAGAACCAACTAACCCTTGCGTAACCAGCAAAAGCTCAGTCACGAATTCAATTCCCACTTTATAATGCGTTTTTTGTTATGAACGATTCGTTGAGTGGGGGCAGGAGGATTAAACAACTCCTACTCTATGTAGGATTGGAGTACTGAAGAGCTCAAAGGACCTGAGCCTTCTGTGAGTGCTTTGGGTAGGTTGGGGATATTTTGGATATAATGAATCCTATTGTGATTCCGAATGGGTTGTATTTTTCTTTTCTTTTTGTGACGTCTCCACGCCTAGCGATTCGCGAATTGTTTGAGTGAATTAGCGTCAAGGAATCCTGACGCTTTATAAGTTGTCAAGTATATGGGGTAAATCATGCCTAATGATTCGTTTTGTTTTCTCGGGAATTGATCAGATCCCTTACATCCTTGAGGTTATAGTATGGCTCATGGTTACTGTAGAGCCCCAGCACCCATTCAGGGCCTAGGCTATTAGCACGGCTATGACATCCTTAGTGGGGGAGTTTGGCTCCGATCCACTTTTTTTTTTGGTCATAAAGAACTTCTGGGCCATCCGTCATTGTTCGCTTTCCCGTTTGAGATGTTTGCATGTCGCACAATCTCTTGAAGGATACCCATTGTTGACGTCTCTCCCTAATCTATCCGGAGGCACCTCATATTTAGGACTGGTGGTAGATTTTACTCTGTGTAGCGCAATGCTTGCCATATGGCCCACGCCCCATGGAGGCAAGATCGGCAGGCACCTTCCGACCTTCCGGTTCACAGTGAATTCGGATGCTCTCAAACACTGCCTATCATTGGGGCTGGGTATGAGTTCGGATAAGCCTTGTAAGTTAGTGAGCCAGCGTTGTTTTGTCTCTGGAGCTAGTCTACTAAAGAGGGCGTCCTCGGGTACGTGCAAGCCAAGATATCGCAAATGTGGCGCCCAGGCAGGAGCTAGCACATCTAATGTTTCATAAGAGTCTGGGTATTAGGGAGTATCCTATGGAGGTTCGAGGCGTTCATTAGTACTGAGAAAGTGGGTAGGGTCGTTTGGCTTTAGAGTTGTTCTTAGAGTCAATTCCAATCAAGGGACACTACTATATCTCATTTTTAAGAATCTTATGCTAGATTTAATTCGTTTCTATTCCTCTACACTCCTTAAGACATGCAGTATGGATATTACCACAGCCTCTCTTCCAACCCACCTATCTGTCTATCCAACTTTCGTTGCTCAGAAAGGCCCTCTTCACCGTACCATAACAGATGCAATCCTCGCATCCTACTCTGTCAATTCTATAGGCCATTGGTACCCCCATGACCCAGAAATGAATAAGGGAGAAACCCCGCCAAACTAATTAAACTCCCTTCCCCACCCGTGACCAAAACCTACCCTAGTACCCGAAAGAGGACGGGGCATACCAACCCCTTCGACAAGCGCACCACTGCCGTTCAAGTCCACCTTCACAGTCAACACCAAGCTAGTAGGTAGCCCTTCCCCCCGGTCGAGTACTCCAACTGGGTCCTTCTTGGACTTCGCCGGTTAGAGTGAACACCTCAATTCTCCGCTGTTCGTGGCACCATTGGTACCGGTCGCCGGGCAAGGCTGGGGTATTAGCTGGGTGGAGTACATTGAAGATTCAAAAGTGGTGGCGGTAGGGATGTCCAAGGCCGTGTGCGCCCTTACACCGCCGTCGTTGGAGAAGTGGCTATTGAAGAGTAGCCGCGCGGTATGTGCCCTAGGAGGTGTCTGGGGCTGACTGGGCCGTTAGGATAGCTAGTGAGGCCCAGAGGGGTTTAGACTGGTGGACAAGAAGGAGATAGTGCTGTGGAGGAACGATGGGGGGACTAGTAATAAGAGTAGTAGCGGTGACTTCCTAAATTTCTTTCTTTTTCTGCTTTTTTCTCTGTCGAGGAAGTTTTGTTGGCGGGGGGAATATCTAGTCTACTGTGTTCGAGCCTAAGGAAAGCACGAAAGAAAGAACGAGCAAAAGTGCAATCGCAATAGGCTCTAGGAGGAAAGGTGGAAGATGGAGGAACGGTGCTCTAGTTCCCTCCCGTGCGCTACTCCCTCCCTCTCTATAGCTAAGGACAGGCTAAGAGATATACAGTATCTCTCTGCCTAACCAACAACCGAACACTCTCGAAGCTCAACGAACTCTAAGGAAACACATGCGGCTGACAAAACCTGACTTCCAGAAATCCAGAACCATCCTGATATCCCATGATCCACAAAACCTCTGCCTCAACAATGCGCAAACTCCCGTATGTTTAGTGGCATAGGGTATGAAAGAAACTATAGAACAGATACCCTTTGCCTACTGACATAGGGTGTGAAAATAACAATCCACTGCTAGGTGCCCAACCGCCGGAAACCACAAGGCCACATGCCCTATAACCGTCTCTCTCCTAGCTGCATACCCGCAAACCTACATATCCGCCCATCCGCGCAATTGCATAACCCCATGCCCTATAGGCCACTATTCAACATACTGTAGCTTATATCATATATTTATATGCCCACCTTAGAAGGCACCACGCCGTTTAGCTAGTGCGGTATCCATTGGATCAGTTTCTTTCTTGTTTTTTTTATATTGCTTGTTTATTTGTCTCAGCAGGCCTGGGTCACTAACAAATTTAATCCTGCGAGTACAAAAAGATCATTGCTACGAGTGACGAGATGTGAGCCAGGCTACTTATCGCACATAGCCCCTCCCTCATCGGGATATTCGCGAGCGGTTCCGGAGAACATGCAAGCCCAGCATCAGAACGTGCTACAAGTAGAGCTAGCTCTCTAGTCCTCTTTTAGTGCTTTTCTTACCGGTTCGGGGTTGGTGGCACTGCTGGGCTGGAATGGGGAGGAATCGTGAGTCACGGTAGCCTGGGCTTCGGCTGACTTGCAGGAATATATTGCCCGGCATCTCAGGGCCCCACTGTCTAGCGAGCAGAAATAATCGCGCCACGATATTTTGCAAGTTACGAAGACTGGCGTCTTGAGAGGAGCTGGGGTCGTATTAGAGTAAGAGCCATTGGCAGCAGTGATCATATAGCTAGCGAGTGCCGGTTCGGAGGTCGGAAGTGGTTAAGTGCTTGCTGAAATTTGTCATCCTTTTCAGGAAACAATTTGCCTTGGTTCCGTCAAGAGTCCGAGAGCTGAGAGAGAAACCCTAGTGCATTCTTTCATATCTACTTGACCATGTAGCAGCGCTCTCTTACTTAATCGACGGTAACCATTGAGCATTAAATTCTAGGCATCTCGTGGGATTGAGGTAGAAATATGGAGAAGAGAAGAGAAGAGAAGTAGAAAGAGAACAGAGAAGTAGAAGCCGAGATATTGTGCCCACACTATCTTCCGGATACCCTCCTATAGGGTTACTAGTATTTTAGTTGTCGTCAAAGAATAGAAGTCGCGGTAGTTGCTATGAGCTCTAAGATCCCGCTTAAAAAATGGCTACCGTACCTGTATCACGACTAAATATTAGACTAAGAGTACTATAGGTAAGAGATACTAGACCACATGCAATTTTCCAAAAGGTTGTCGCGGCTTGCAGCCTGTACCTTTTCCTACAAGTACTCACTGAAACTGTTTCTGAAGACTCAAGTGGCGCTTTAACAGCCCATACTACAAAAACCGCCTTGAAGGACCAGATATACTATGGTATTTTTCACCAATCTCCACATATGATATCTGGTGTTCTGAGACCAGGGAGGAAAAAGAAATTCCTAGAATTTTTGAACTTGGAATGTTGCGACGACCTTTTGGAAAAGCACAATAGTGGGGGGCTATTGACAATTTGGAAGCAGTGACCGCACACCATTAAGTATCGAAATCTGCGAGAGCTCCCAAGCTAACTGGTCACTAACCTAACACGAGACAATGATCGAATTTCCACATTATTTTTTACTTATCCCTAGGAAGAACAAGCTTATCTCTTGCTGAGGCCACCTAGCCAAACCCGATGAGCCTTTGCGATACCAGTAGAAGCACTGCGCAGGGTCAGCACGACTTATTATAGCCAAAATTCCAGGCAAGCACAACCCAAGGAGAAAAATCCAGGAACACCATACCTTTTCAAGCATAACAATGACCTTAGCCGAGTATCCACCATATGTCGGGACCGCCCGGAGCCCAACACGCGCACTCGGCTACAACTAGCAATAACACAACATTACCAAAAACCGGGGCCACCCGGCCAAGCAGCACCCTCCCGGTGATTAATCATCCACCTGCCGTACCCTACACACACCTTTCCCTTCACCCCCTCCATAGCTCTTCAATGTCGAGTCCCGCTAAACAAAGCGTACCCAAAAGGAATCACAAAGAAAGAAAGAAAGAAAATAATGAATAGAATTTGATGGGATAAACAAACCTCACTTCGCCTCCCCTGCATCTGAAAGACAAGGAACTAAGAAAAGAAATGATGGAGTAGTAGTTTTGTTTTTTAGAGGCCCCGTTCCCTATATAGCATCGGTCATAAACTTCACGATGAAAAAGGAACAAATATATACCACGACGGTACTGCAATCTCGTGAATACTAGATGGCCTTGAATTGTATTTATTATCTCGAGGCGATGAGATGCTTGTATCCCGGTGGCATCATTCTGCATCACTCGCTAGGATTTCAACAAGATATTGAAAAGGTTCACCAAGCAGGAGAAATATCCCCTACCGTAACATGCCCTACCGAGACCCTACCCACTTCAGCCCCCAACACATCCCCCATCATAAGCCCCAAGCACAAGTGGTAGCAAACCCCGCCCTGCGCTTCCAAGCCACATGTCACACAGCACATATCCAGCACCGCATGTGGGAGCTAAGCCTGTTAAAGTCCCTGTAGCCTCTCAACTGCCCAGAGCGCGGGAACCACGCTTCACCATACCCACCGGAGCGAGCCCTTGTATTTGACTAACCTTTTCCCATAACTTACGATACTGCACAAGCATAAGTTAATTAGCAAAAGCAAAAGTCAGCCAAGAGTGGCGGTCTTCTGGACGCCCATTTCCCATTACACATACACTGATTTCAACGAAATTATGCCGGCAGATCTTGATAGACTGCAAGGTTGGCGCTCCACGGTAGCACCGTGCGATACTGTAAAGTACTGTGCTAGCACTCGGCGATATTCAGGGTACTTGCAATCGGAAGGTGAGTTGGCTTGCTGAAGTGCAAGTGGAGGGTCAGGGGTATTTCCCACAAAATTAGGTGCCTGGGGGAGGCATTGGTCGGACCGTCGCTGGATCACTTACTTTTTCTCATTCCGGATATGATATGATAATATACTTGAAAAAATCGATCGCATGGTAAACCGGTACCGGTAGGCAGTCTCGGCTGGAAGAAGGAGCTGAACGCCATGGCTATTTCCCACCACAACACGTTTTTCTACGTGGAGGCCTAAGCTCAGTTTTATTTTTTTTATTTTTAGGAAACTCCAATAGCCTCTCGGACCGCTACCGCGTAACATTTGAACAACAACTCCCCAAAAAAATATTAATTTACCATTATCCCCCACCAGCCATTCATCTCTCTCGAAGGGAAAAAAAAAAACGTTCAACTAGAGTAACAGCAGTTATTTTACAAACTGTTCCCCATTTCCAACGCATTATCATAGATCCATTACAGCCATAATTTCCATGCATTCGTATGATGAGAAAATAAGCAATAGAATAGAAAACCGAATTCAATGAGAAAAAGACAACGGAAGAAAAGTGAAATGAAAAAATCTTGGCGGGAGAGAGGACGGTCCCGGGATTAATTAAACAAGATAGTTCCATGCTGCCAAAAACAGTGCCCCTACGATAGTGATCTGGTTGACACGACTGCTCGTAGCGTCGGAACCTGTGGGAGTGTAGGTCGTTATTGTCGGGCCGGTGAGTAGCTATTTTCAAACAATTAGTGTTCTGCTTCCTTCTGTCTACCGTTGGGGGAAAAATTCAAGGGGGAAAGAAAGAGTGAGAAGGTGAGAAAATGTGTACCTTGCCCAAAACATGCACAACCCCGTTACTAGAAATAATATTGGACTTTACAATCGGCGAGTCATTGATAAAGTACTGCCCACCCACTACGCTTACTTTGAGCGTGGTATTTGCAGCGGTGGTCAAGGTCGTGACACCAACCAACGAAGGCCCGTAAGCGAGAAAATTGGGGATAATGTGTTGCTGGAGCGATTTCACACTCTGGTTCGCTGCGCTAGTGAATACGTCGTCGCGGTAGACGAGGAGCGTTGTGGTCGATTTATCAATTGCAGGTGACAGGCCAGCCGCTGCAAGGGCACCCAGGAAGTTCCTGTAACCGAGAGTGGCGATGGTGAACGAGGTGAGTTGGGGGACATCCATGACCCTAAGGAATTTTGTCAGTTTGGAGGATATCGGCAGGAGAGGAGGAATACATACGTATCAACAAAGTGAATAACACCTTGATCAAACACAAAATCCCCAGCAACAATCGCCGCCTTTGCACCCAATCCTCCGAACACCGATATAGGAGGAGGAGTGGTTGTGTTGGCCCTCAACCTTAGCTTTCCACTTCCTCCCTCAGCAACCAGGTCATTTGCCTTCCCACTGCCTGCGTCTACATTGTTGGTTTTGAGGACTCCACCTGCTGATAGAGCAGTCAGGTCCTGCTTGCCGTCAGCGCTAGAGTATGCTGCAATAGCATACTCTTCTGGCTTCAGAGCTCGTTTTGACTTTGACGGGCGCGGGGCGTTGCTGCGGTGGTCGTCCAGGGCTTTGTCTGTTGGTAGGAAGAGGGTCACTTGGCTCTTGCCTGCTGGAACGAGAGCATCTTGGGCCTTTTGGTCACCAGCGATTCCCGCTGCGAACTGCTTTCCTAGCGGTGAGGCAGCGTCAAGGGCCTGTTTGAGGGATTGAGTGAGGGCTGGTGTTGCCAGGAGGGCCAGTGAAAGGAACTTCATTCTGCTAGTCGCTATAAAGAGCTTTTATCTGTTCTAGGATGAATCGGAGGCTAGAAGCAGGATGCGCTGTAGGAGACAGAAAGGCTTGATGGTGGAGAGCTGGAAAATGCTGAAAGACTGTATGCTTTATATCTTGTCATCATGCCTGGCTGGCAGTCCAGTACTTGTACAAGTAATCCCCATGATGCCGTGCAGATCCTTGTGCAGTACAAGACAGGCATGCCCGGAGGAAGCCCCCATGCACTTGCGGCGTTCTCTTTCCCGCCCCAGCCTCTCTACCCAACCCCTAGGGTGACGCCAAGTAAAGGTTCGCTTAGGAGTGTAAAAGCACTTACAAGAACAGCACAGCGGCCTCTCTGTTCGTTCGGGCAGGGCGAAGAAAAAAAAAGATAAAAAAAAAAGGAAAAAAACAGTAATCGGTATGGTTTTCTTTTCTGTGCAACCTCTCTTGCGCTTGTACTGTAGTTGGATTGGGGTGCAGTTAGTATTCGAACTGGCGAAAGTATGATAACCACATTTGGGATGGAGTATCTTTGGTTGTTGTTGGTCGGGGGGATTTTTACCGAATTGGAAGGGTTTATTAGATTTCGGAGGCTGGATGAAGTGCAAATTGCACGACTAGTGTGGTACTATACCCGACAGTGCTGTGATACTACGAGTGCTTATGCTATTTAGAAAGTGCAGAGTGGCGATCAGTAACTTAAACCGCAAACCCACATCACTTCGAGAGTCTTGAACCTGTAGAATTGCAGGCGATAAAACTTGCTTGAGTGTAATCCCTCTGAGCATGCAGGATGCCCTCCTTCTGCCGACAATGAGGATGGTTTGCATACCAGTAAGTTACCTGCTGATGCACCATAATAATACTCGAGAGAGGAGAATCACAGTACAGGGAATATTTTAGCCACAGAGACGAGCCAACAATGGGGGCCCTCAAAAACCGTAAAAACAGCAGGCCATAACGCTACTACCGTACTTGTAGCATAAAAGGTCGGCACCAGTGAAAGAATCCCCTTGATCTGTACTTTACTCGTATTTGTCACTTCTTAGCTCCACGGAATACTCCGAGATTAGGAATATCAAGTGTGGAGATCGTGCAGATGTTTCCTACTAGTAACCTCACACCAAGAGTTCTCCCGATCAGACTACTTTTGGTGGAGATCTTAAGTACACAGGTTCCCGGCGAGGGATAGTGCATTGTTTACATTGCTTTTTCCAGATGCTGTGCTCCCTACGTCAGGAAGAGAGATCCATCCCCGCCCAAGTCATGGTGCCCGCCAGCAGAACGAACCACGCGTGGAGGAGGGTATATCCCACACTCCGCTGTATCGAATTCGGGACCGCTACTATTAATAACTCGATCACCATCATAAAACCCTCTTTCCAGCATATTCCTGTACCGCCTCGTGAATTGTCCCAGTCATCTTTCAATTCTTTGATTCTTTCCCTCTTGAGAGCTCTCGGACCATCCTGTTGTCGATGAAAGTACTAGTACAACCAACAGTCCATCGCAAGCAGACAAAATGCCGAACCGGCACCGCGAATGATGTGATACGGTACTAGTATGTTGAGACTTCGAGGCTTGCAAATATGACATTAAACTCTTATTGGAGCTAACCCTGCCGCCCCCAGAAATAGCTTGCATATGCAAGGCTTGGTTCTCCGCAACCTTAGTTTAACGGCTCAAATTGGGCTTCGCGTGATTTATCCTCACTGTCTCTGAATCGCGATCACTGGAAGGAAATGAGGTAAGCTAGAAGACATCAATGGACGCGAGGTTAAGATGTTTTTGCTTTTTTTTATCTCGCAGGAAGGAAGTGGCGGTCACACCTGAGGGTTTCTTGAGCAAAAGAGGCTTATTATGGTGTGAGAGGTTCAAATGGACTGACAGCTGGCCGGGTATTGTGGGCTGTTGCCTTTCCGGTTTGGGGTTGTATTCTGCATTGGTCCTTTTCAGTGCTGTGCCAAACGTGGAAGATTCAGCTCTGAGCCTCTGAACGAAAAAAAACTTCAGCCCTTCCAGGCGAAATAAAGCTGATTTTGGGAAATTTTGTGCCAGAAGAACGTGTTTTGTAGATAGGATAACGAGGCCTGGATTGTCATAGGCGTGGTCGTGGGCTGTGTGATAATTTGATGTACGAGTACTCTTACTCGGGTATTTCCGGACCACTAATAACAATTATTTTGTTCGGCCATCTAGAAGCACTTGGGGGCCCACTGGGGGGCTTGAGGCCCCCCTGGTGTCACAGGGTGTTCTGATGCTCGGAATTCGCATTGGTATCATAGTTTCCCCTCGGCCAGAAAGTATGGAGAATAGCAGTCTTCCGGAAGTGCGGCTAATAGAGCAGGAGTAAAATTGTGTCAGAGCACTGCAGGAGTTACTTGTTTTGAGGAAACTCAAAATCTATCGGCACTGGCTGAGAAACGGACAGCACAATACTAGACATGCGGCACTACGGAGGAACACGGCGCTGTCAGAAATCCCGGGGAAAGCAGAGGGTTACTGGAGACGTCTGCGACTGCGCGTGAGTAACTATTTTAACCGGGCACCGATGAAGAATGGATGCCTAGTGATCCTTGTGGGACTTAAATGCTCGTTATAGTGAGACAAGACAATGTCTTAGGATCTTGTCAGCACATTGTTGATCCAGGTGCTAAACTTTCCTTTCCCCACTACAAGCCTACTCGTACCACGACTATACCAAAACTAATGGGAGGGCATTTATGAGATAAATCAGTTAGTAGGGACTCCTGGGGGCCCTAGCTCCCCAACATGCAATAGCCAGAGCAAACCAACTTCAATGGTCAGTTGCAAAACACCCGCGAGAGTGGAATTCAGATCCGGAGTGGTAGTCTAACTATCAGTACTCCGTTTCCCTCTCAGCGAAGGAAACTCCACCTCTTCATACCCCCTAAGCACAGTACCCCTAAATCGATCCGCAACCTCCCGAGGACTCAATCGCGCACATGAGGCCCCGAGTCATCGTTTGCTTGATCGCGTCCTTGAAAGTACTAGACTGTGGAGAATCTGTAGTCCCAATAGTACCATCCCTAGACAAGTGGTGGACTTAATATACTTGTATGAGGGGAGATCTCTTGGTCTGGCAAGGTAAGGATGGGGGTTTTTCCTTTTTATTTTAGGCCGGTTTAGGGACTTGGTTTTGGAGTTATGATACCGGCCATCCTTTATTTGTTCGAAATTTGGGGGGTGAAGTTTTCTTTCGTTATTTGCGTTTTCTAGGCCATCCTTAAGATACATGCTAGGATTTTCCTGTAGCAGTATTATGTAGCTACTATACGAATAAATCTACGGACTTTAATAAAATAATGAATATTGGTCGGGTAGGGTAACTTAAGTGGTTTGTAAACCCGGGAGCACGGCGGAAAGTGGATCTAGGGGGATTCGGGTTTTGCCCCGAAATCTACGGTTGCCATAATATGTTGGGATTCATGAGGATCTACAGTAATTTCGCTCGATTGCCGATAAGATTTCTTTTGCCTCGTGCCAAGATGCCCGTGCGTCCGCCCCCAAGTTTTGGTTTCCCGTCTTGTCAATGTTGTCATAGTCGCAGACCATATGAGTAAAGATGTGATAGCGAGGAGGTCGATCACAATGTCATAATAAGGCATAGTAACTTAAGAGAGCTAACTTTTCAGTCTAGGTTTCAAGCGAGAGCTTTTGACCAACCATTCACGAACAAATTCAAGCATTGAATCTATTACCACCTCTCCAAACTCTAACTTGTAGCGGGTTTATATAAAAGTTTATACAAAGCCAATCAACTCTTCTTGTTGGTTTAATAATTACCCAGTTTGAGTTCATCAGCATGGTTAGTGTTCATGTTAAGGGCCATCGGCTACTGGCATATACAGAGGGGCCAAGATATTGGACGATCACAATATCTGGAAAGAATGCTGGGTTATACGACAGCTTAAAACAACACTTGTTGCACTAAGTGATTAGTGATGGCCGAGCTTGAATAGTTACCCTTGCGCGGTACTATGATCCAGGCAATAGTGCTAGAGCTTGGTAGTATGAAATACAAGTTGTGTTCATAAAGGTCATTCAATTATGAGATTTTATCATCACAGGTTTTATTGTTGCCTTTTCTTTCATCATACTGGTTTATTGATAGTGAATCGGGCTGCCACTTTTTCCAATTTTTCCGAGTTCTTATTACTCAGAGATTTCAACCGGCATCTCATCTTTCCGATGACCGGCGAACCCCTCTGTACATACATCCTGACCCATCACTATACCCCATTGTGTCGTCCGCCTCCGCGCTATACAGACCTTCACTTATTGTGCGACTATGACAAAACAGGAAACCAAAACTTGACGCAGACGCATGAGTATGTTCGGTGCGGTCTAGGAGGTCATGTAAGGATGGCGACAGTGTAGGCGGTAGACAGCCATAGTAATTGGGGGCAATTGATCATTCGGGGGGGAATGAGAAGTGAGAGAACTACTGAGTTTGTACGGGGAGGGGAAGCAAGGAAAGTGGGTTTGAGGGTAAGGGGGTTTATAAGTATTGGTGCTATAGAATGCTTGTATCATATTATGGTTCGGTCTAAGTGGATAGTGCTTTGCAACAAAAACCGAAAAAAGGGAATCAGATAATTTACGAGTGATGATTCATGATATTGTTTATTTTCACTATAGATCACCTACGGTACTCAAATCATGCGCTTGAGGACAGCGGGAGGCAAAAATACGTTGAAATTTCAGCAAACCCCAATACATCCCGTGGCAGCCACTGAAATGTCAACGCATTTTTTCCCTCCCGCTGTATATCCAATATTGAAAATTGAAACCTCTGGTATCACAGTACAGTCCCATCTAAAACCTTTCCTTCATAAGGCTCATCCCAAATCGCAACAACAAGATCCATCCCGTTCTGTGCCAGTTTGAGAAAAGCGATCGCCATCTCGTCCTCAATAACCTTCATTGCGGGCAGCATATTAGTGTACGAAACGTTTCTGTTTGCCGAGTAAAACCCTCTCGTCTGTTCAGTGGCACCACCAATTTTCAAGCACGACTCCCAATCTCGCTCCATAACTCCTGGTATATCTGATGGATAGAAGCCTTGTATACGGAGCTGATAGAGCATCAGACGGGTACCTTCAAAGTCTTCGTTGCGGCCGGTGAAATCCATGGTGAATGATAAGCCAGCCCGGCCCTTGACTGTGAAGGGTGCAGGAAAGCCGGAGGCTTCTTCCGGCAGTCGGTATTCCAAGTCTGCGGCTAGCGAGGCATCTGTGGTTGGCTTCGGATAGGTCTCGGGGGATAGCTTGTGGTAGTAAGAAGTTGCTTTTCCTGATCTGTCTTCTAGCTCCCAGAGAGCAAGTCCAACGTCTTCGCTTTCGTATCCGGGGGTATCAAGAGCGTCGACTGGCGAAATGCCATGAGGGAAGCGAGGTACCTTGAATGTAGTAGCTAGGATGTTCGATTCACGGGGGGCTGCTGCTTTGGTTCTTCCGACAAACCCATTCCATTCCGCTTCCGCTGAGTCATCCTCGATGGGGAAGGCTTTGAAGCTGGAGAGATAGCCCCACTCCCCTGGGTATCTTCCCCAGCGGTTTGCGTTGTTATTGCGCTTGTCATTTCCAGCAACTACTACGTGTTGTTGGCCCTCTGATCCATGCTTTGCAACAACAACCACGTCTGTAATCATGACTATTCCGGCTAGGGATGCGGCTGGGAGACGCCGAACCATTCTGCCCGTCTCGATATCCCAGACACAAAGCATGCCACCACTACGGGAGGCTTCCGCTCTCGAGTATGCAGCATAATATTTTCCGGAGTGATCACTCGTGATTTGGTGGGAGTAGTCAATGTATCTGAATTCGAAGGTGTTGATAGTGGATACTTGTGTGGCTGCGATTGCATCTTCCCCTTCGAGCGAGAGCCTGAAAAAGTTGACAACGGCAACCCAATTGGAGCGAGCTGGGTTTGTCACTCGTTCCTCAGCTCTTTCAACTGCCAGGATATCTCGGCAAACCTCGGAGACTGTCAGTAAGGTGACACATTGCCTTAGATTGAGAGGAAGGGGTAAAGCAAACCTTGACAGCGACTGACGTCTCCCCTTTTGCAGGGACAGTCACCTTCCCATTGCGTATGCGTCTTGTGCCTCCGGAAGTGTCTAGGTAAACTAATGCTAGCTGAATAACTGGATGATGGCGAACTTGGGCGACAATGAGATTCTCAGAAAATGTCCAGACGCATTCATTTCTGCGGGTTTTTGTAATTGGGATGCGAAGCTCTTGCTGGGGAATTCCGGATTTAAGAGCAGCGTAACGCCTCCCAACGCGGTTGAAAACCGAGGAGTCGATGGGGCGTGAGGGTGCGCGGATTTCATAACAGAGAGGGTAGTGGATTCGGAGCGCTGCTTGAGCAAGGGTGTTTGATGAGAATACTGGGTACCAGGACTTTTTTTTTTAACAGATTCTTGTCAGTGCTGTATTTAGGAAGTATGGGGTAGCATAGGGTAGATCGCATACTTTGCATACTTGCCGAGCACGAGCTATATCTGAGGGGTCCAAATAAGGTATGAGGAGAAGAGCTAGATGGAGGGGCAAATGGATGGACATTTCTGGAAGCGGCTGGCTACCTGGCTACCTGCTCTGAGTTTCCAAGGTTGATGTACGTAGTTATGGATAGTCTGGAAGCGATGGAAGCTGTGATATTTGTATTGAGACCGAGATATGCTCTCAATCTAGACAGTTACGATAGGGCATCAGCGCTTTGAAGGTGGGTTCGCTCGACTTTTGGAGCATTTCAATCTTACAGAATGAGGCTGAGACGTTGAGGCGGGGGCCATTGGACCCCTGCATTGTCGTGGTGAGAACGCGTAGTGATGGCGTGGAAGGGGGCGCGGCCTCCATTTTCTCGAGGCTTGGCTTTGTGCTAGTACAGTTCGAGTGCAGTAAGAGTACTCGCCAACTCGCAAGTATTTGGACTTGGAGCTAGGAGAGATTTATTATCCGGTATAGTTAACAAAATTTATGGCCACCCTGAGCCTCCATTGCGGGGAAGGAAGCCTCACATACGGTATGGCCAGCTGGCTTGGTGCCAAGAGATTTCTGCCTTTTCGCAGCCTAAATGACTCAGCGCTCTTGCCAAGTTAAATATTCTTAGTAAATCATAAAGCTTAGTGTGCTTGGTTACAAATTCTGCAGACCCTTTATAGTTTGGAGTTTGATCTAACTCGAACTTGAAGTGCTGGAGGCAAATCAGCTGCTGTTTTCTCCCTGATTGGTGGGTCTTGGAACTACTATAAGGATATTCAAAGTTAAAAAAGTCGAAAATTCTTAGTTTACTTTACTGTTTCATGTAGGCTTAGCCCACCAAGAAACAGTTAACTTACTATTACTTTACCATACAATACCATACTTTGTTTTCCTCAAGTCATTGCTGAACTCGAGAGGTTGGTAATAGGTAAGGGTAAAGGGTGTAAATAGTGTAAATCGTCAAGAAAACACTTGTTAGCAAGAGAACAGCAGACAATGGAGATGCTCTGCATATTGAAGAAAGTGTAACTCACAACCTAATTACAGAACATATGTGTATTAAACACAGTTATAGCAATTCTATTTGGCGAGGATGATTTGGAATATTTTCCTTCGAGAATTAAGATACAAGTTGTGTTACTCCTCCCGTCCTTTGCACGCCTTTCAAATTTATCCCAGGCCTAATTGACAGACATATTCCCGTGGTAGGTGTTTGGACACAACCTCTGGTTTAGTGTCGTGACTGTTGTGCGAGAGAAGTTTTTCTGTTGTGCGTTGCGATCGTTCTCTGCCTGTATATAAGTCTAGGAGTAGAGAGCAATCACGAATCTACCCTTCCTTTAACACCTCTAGTGCTCTCTTCCTTGCTTACGCGCCATTCACCGCCAACTCGGGCTAAGTCGCCATCGTGCTAGTGTGCCTTTGGAGTGTTGCCATCACTAATAATGCAAAATTTCGAATTCAATGTACACTAATGTATTGTACTATTAGTTACTTAGGCCCTGTTCGGCATGTCAGATATGCGATAGTATTTCCACTTTTACGGAGTATTGTATTTTTTATTTTAGCTTATAAGCCATTCCCGTGAAATACTATCGTATTTTTTTACTGGTGCATGCCGAACAGGCCCTTAGTTTTTTTTTCTTTTCATGTGACCCTCAGATATGTTACTCACTATCTACTTGCCCCACAGGCAAGACGTATCCGAAAACAGGGATTCACGAAATTTTACAAAATATTAGTTATCTGAGCGTTCATACAAAAAACCTTCAACCCCTGTCATCTTGCCTGGGACAAGTATCAAAACTATTGGCTCATTCTGTAAAGTACCCTAATGCAAGGTCCCTCCCTTACTTTAACTGAAAATTCTTCTTTCAACTCTGAATACCCTTACTAGATCTATTATAGTGTCTGAATGATTGGTAGTAGTACACATCATCCCTATGCAATCCGTTATCTCTGCGTACGCTATCGAGTTACCAACAGGCGCCTCACAAAGCACCAGATATAATTGTTCATGAGAAGGTTAGAAAGTTCCCCGTTTCCCCGGATGGATGGAGTGATCGGGTCCTGGCGTATCAGCCCGATATTATTTACCTATGGCTCCGTCATGACCAGGAATGGTGTAGATAATGAATGGTTCTCTGTGTCAAACCTGCCTATCTCCTCGTTACCGAATTCCACAGCTTTTAAGTGTGCAAGCTATTACTAAAGAAGGAACGTGGATCGGAGGATGTAGGAGAGAAGAGAGAGAGAGATAACATGATTCGCCTGCCGCAAAGGAGTTTAGATTTTTGTGGCCTCGGAAGAGTCTGGTAAAGAACTTTTGAACATTTCCTTCTTCAGTATAACGCCCCGGATAGCAGAAGACGACGGAATCAGAGGAGGGGATCCTGAGGAAACAAGCTTTGGATTTCATTTGGGGGCGTCACGCTGCTCCATCATCCCTTTGTTCGTGCCGAATTTACCCCCCTTTACCTCGGTGATAGGCGAGACCATCTCTCTCATTATTTCGAATATCATCCATTGAAGGAATAGGCTCGCTCATAGAAAGCTGACCTAGCCAATCAACGGAGTTGGTCTTCTAGTTGAAAATGAACCACTGTTTATACCTTTTAGAGTCAGGAAGTGGAGCAAAACCAGTGACTGAAACAGGTTAAGTAATTGGATTGAAGTTATGGGGTGAAGTGGGAGAGTGGGCGGCTGTGGTCGCTGCAGAGAAGGGTAGGAGAGTGGGTGATTTATCTATTGTTCCCATCATTATCCCTTAACTTGTTTTCAGGCACTAATTTTATTTCACCTTCTAACTCTGAAAGGTACAAATAGTAGCTTGTCTTTAACTAGGGGAAGGCTAGGCTTGTTGATTGGGTAGGTTAGCCTTCTGTGAATGAACCTATTCCTCTAATAGGTGATATTGTAACTAAGTAGGGTGATAGTCTTGCATCCCACCACGCTAAAAGTGAGTGAGATTCGGTGCAGACGAAGGGAGTCTAAACTCTCAAAGGATTAGTATGCTTAACTCCAATAGTGCGGGCTACTCCCAAATACTGCGCGGAAGTCAATTTCTAAACTTACTTCAACAACTCTAAGTCAATCAAGCATGATAGAGACTTTGCGATTCCACATCTAGGGTAAAATCCTATCAATCTGGTTAGTCCGTCACCGCATTTGCCTCACATCCAGAGTCTTTTCGTAAAGTCTCTGATGTTAGCAGACCTCCAGAGGCAAATAGTGCGAACGCATGAACTACTAAGCTCGAAAATTTTTCTCACCCACTAACCTCTTACTATCTAGTACAATAACTAGTCTACAATTGATGTGCTCTGATAAAACACCTAAAATTTCACGGAAAAATGAAAACATATTGCCCCCGACTCACAGTAAACTGCTAAAACATTAACCCAGTTCCGGTTTCGTTTTTGGACGTGAGACCCCCTAACGCTTTCCTCAGCCCTCTAACGGCCACCACTCATGTCTGCTTCCTTCTACGCATCTCTCCCCGCCACTTTGTCTATCCCTCATAGAAGCAAGAGAAAGAAACACGTTGTCCTTTGACAGAAGAAATGCATCACAAAGACTTCCTCTTTCTTCCGGCCTTTGATCCCAATATCCGACTCTTGTTCTGCATTCATCTCGCAGCCTCCATGTTCTCCTTTGACTGTCTATTCTCCTATCCGTCTGTCAATGGAAACATCTTTTCAATCCTCCGCGCTTTCATGAAACAAAAGAAACTGTAGTTAGAGCAGCATTTCCGACAGTGCTGATATCGAAATAGCTCATCATTACGAAATGTCTACCCTAGAGTTGTGTCTGCTCTTTTAGCACAACCTCATGACGCCTATTGAGCTCATGCAAGGGAGTATGCTATCCCCTCTTTTGATCCCCTCTTTTGATCCCGTTATCTTGTGCTGTCTGGGATGATACTTGAGAAGGAAATGTCCTCAAGTTCTTTACTAGACCCCTCGGAGGTCCAGAGGTCTAACCCCCCTTTGTGGCCTGTGACTTATGCTGTTCTGTTCTCTCCAACATCCTCCGATCCGCGTTCCTTCTTTCGTAATAGCTTGCGCTCGGGCACGCTTAAAAGCTGTGAAGTTCGGGAAGAAAAGAGGGGATACTCCGCGGAAGAGTCTAGTGGGCAACGCTATATTTGATCCCTAAGGGCCCACAGGGAATCAGTTTTGTGTTTCCATTATCTATCTGCATTGATCTCATGAACTCTAGCGGAGAAATGACCAGCAAAAGCTCAGACAATCCCTCCGGGCATCCTATCCAAGCTTCTGAATCTTCTTTGGGAATGGCAGACAACGATCCCGGTGCCGGACAGGAAGCTTCGTTTTTCTCGGGGCATAGCTTGGGACCTGAAGGGGACGATGGGACATATATTACCAACAATAACGGCACTCCCTACCCAGATTACGCACATAGCAAGAATGTTGGTGGGGTTCCTGTGATAAGTGACACGCTTCTCTTTGAGAAATGGCAGACGTTCAACAGATCACAAACTCTAGGGCGTAAGAAACTTCTATACTCTACTCTATGGCTTTTTCGTCGTCTCCTAACCTCTAGAACGGGGTAGGTGTGGCGCATTCCGCCGGGTCTGGTGCCTTTGGGCATTTCGAGTGCACTAAGGACATGTCAAGTCTTACAAAGGTATGGAGAATATTTAAACCTAGCTTTATAAAATCTTGCCTAACAATTATAGGCCGATCTGTACAACGGGAAAGGAAAAAAGACCCCAGTATTTGTGCGTTTTTCGGCCGCTTTTCTTGGTAAAGAGTCGCCGGACCAAGGGCGTAGCCCGCGTGGCTTTGCCATCAAGCACGACACGAAGGACGGCATCTACGATATTGTTGGACTGAATTGGGTTGGTGTCAATGCCTTTCAATGGGTTGGTGAACACTGACTAACCACAGCTTATAGCCCGTTTTCTTCTGCCGCGACCCAGTGCAGGGTCCGGATGTCTTTCTGTCCCAACAGCGTAATCCTAAAAACTTCTTGCCGGATTACAATGCCACATTCCACTTTCTGGCTAATGTTCCAGAAAGGTGAGTGCGATTTCATGAGAGAGAGGAGGCTAGGATGAGGCTAATATAGGGAATTAGCAATCATGCCGCTATGATGTTGTTCAGCAACCACGGCCATCCAAAAGGCTGGCGGAAAATGAACGGATATGGCTGTCACACATTCAAATGGTGTGTATGAACGATCCCTGTTGCATACGAGATCTACTAAGGCATTTCCGGGAAATAGGGTGAACAAGGAAGGCCAATTCGTCTATGTGAAATATCACTTCATATGCGATCAGGGGTCGGAGCAGTTCACCTGGGGACAGGCCAAAGGGAAATGCGGTGAGTCCCAAAGTTCGTTGGTACCCACTAAGAGTTGGCTAAGAATCTGTAGGTGAGGATCCGGATTTCTCCAAAAGAGATCTCTGGGAGGCTATAGAGAAGGGAGAGCCGGTGACCTGGACGGCTAAGGTTCAGGTCATGAAACCCGAACAGGCCGACGCAGCCAAGCTCGGTTTTGACCCTTTTGACGTTACAAAGATTTGGCCAAGAGAAGAATTTCCTGTTGGTCCCCTAAAAAAAGGAAAATGTTTTGTACATTCTACTGACCAGGCGACAGATGCATGAGTTTGGTAAACTCGTCCTAGATAGAAATCCAAAGGACTACCATCACGAGGTAGAGCAAGCGGCTTTCTCTCCCAGCAGTATGGTCCCTGGCATCGAGGAGAGTCCAGACATGCTCCTCCACGCCAGGATGGCCTTCTACCGTGATGCTCAGCTTCACCGTCTTGGCGCCAACTTTCACCGGACCCAAGGTAAGATACTATCTCCCAACTCTCCCTTACTACTAACGCCACCTAGTAAATTGCCCATTCGAGTCCCGCTTTGGCTGCGGCGGAAACACTCACTATATCTTCTTCAACAGCTCTGCTAGTAAATGCCGGCCCGACATTGCTGAAGTCCCATACCAAGTGTCTGACAACATCGTGTCTCGCCAAAGCCACTACCACACCGAAGGCACGCGCAGAGAATACGACCAAGCCCGAGTGCTCTACGGCCGCATCATGAGTGACAAGGCGCGCACAGACCTCCATGACAACACCGCCGCTGTCCTGAAGCTGGTGACGGATCCGGACATTCAAACCAGGTATCTTGCACAATGCTACTGCGTTAATCCCGAGTACGCCAAAGCTATTTACTGCCTTCTACCTGAGCCGGCGTTTGATTTTGGGGGGGTGGAAGATATAGCGGAGGATGCACCTAGTTTTGGGAAGGAGAGGAAATTTATGCCGTTTGGGGAGAACCACAGGCTGGTGGGAAACCCGGCCACTATCCCGACTTACCAGATGTGAAAGATTTCTTGGGTGATTTTCTAGCGTACTAGTAGGAGAAAGGATTGCTTGAACTTTGGTGGGGAGTCGGCGAAACCAGTGTTTACGATCGTTGGCGTCTTGGCATTTGGTGTTTATAGGTGTAAATAATATGTATGATTATTCTCGGTCTAATAGGAAAGAAGTCCTAATATCGCGGTTGTAGGGCGAGGTACTTGAGCAGTTGTGATAAGAGCATAACTGAGTTGTACTAAATGGAAGTTGAATGTGAATCCTGTTAAATGGGTGTGTGTGGTCTAGATTAGTATTTTACCGGTAATATGAAGGGCCCAAGAACAGTAATTAGCCGAGCCTGTGGGGTTTATATTTGGTGTACCCGTTGGAATGGTATACTGGTGTCATGCTGTAGTTCTGTGCAGTGCCGCAAAGTACCGTATTATCTCGTTAAATTGGGCGAGGCGGGCATGATATCGCTATGCTTCTGGGTTTCCCCACGAAAATAAGGGCTAGCCTTTCTCCTAGAAGACCATATCTTTACTACACCAACTTGCGGGCGACCGTCTAAGCCGCAGGAGGCGGGAAGACATTCGGGACTTTGTGAAAGGCATTTGGATGTGACTGGGTGCGAAATCGCAAAGTTCCTAACTTATTCCCCAGAGAAAACTTCAACGTAACAACCCACCAATCCCAGCGCTGACTAGCTAGAACTCACGGCAAGCTAGGAAAAACAATGAAGGAAGCAATCTCGATGTCAGAATTACAGCCTATCCAACGACGTCATTCATACAGTCGGGTGGGAATTCACGGCAAAAACCCCTCTGTCAGGGCACTCGAGTACTATACCTCAACTTGCGGCATCTCGGTGAAGAAGGAAGGCTTGGCAAAAGGATTGAGGACGCCGGCGTGGACATGGTATGCCTGATCTCGCCGGCAACGGAGGAGAAGTCTAGTATGACCGGGCGATGTCGGGGGCTATTGGGATAGAGAGCTGAGCTTGCTGTTCATGAGCTCGGCCAGGGTGGACATGGCTATGGAGTTTGTTAACCTGGAGGCCATGGCCTTAGTATCGACGGGGGATCACATGCTGCGACAGGGAATTCGCCGTTATCAGAACCCATCCTCATGACCGCCAGGGGGTCTTTCAATCAATCGATTGGTGCGTGGGGGTGGATTTTTACGCCAAGAATCTACTACTGTATGATAAGTAGGCCCAAGCTTAACTAGGGTGCACATCCCTTAGCAACCTGGGACATGCATAAATTCGCCCCTGCGGCATTAGGGAGGTTCTGTGAGCAGTCATGAACATGAACATGCTCTTGCCACCATAGAAGCAGTCTCCTAATTTCTAAATGCGGTTGGGTGAGCAGACTGATGGAGGAGTTTCGGGGAAAATAAGTTGGGATTTTGGGCTGAGCGGCAATAATTTTTTATCGTGACTGTAAGCGTGAAGGGAAAGAGGAGTTTGGGGTTCTAGGGAATGTTTAGCTTGTAGCCGAGTTTAATAGGCAATGCTAGTCTAGTCATAGCAAAAGCATCACCCACCACACAGAATGCCTAATTTTTACTTCAACTTTTTGTTTTTTTGGTGAAATTGGCCAAGTGAGATGGAGATGGGCACAGGAAAGGTGTCAGTTCCTTTTATGCAGGGATCGGCTCAATGGAAGGGGTTCTAGGGAGAGATGATGTGGGGGATGGCTTATTGTGGGGGGGCATCGAAAAATTCGAGATCCCTACGCTTAGCTTAGGAATATAATTACGGTATGTGTCCGGTACCGCATGGTCCGGTGAAAGTCGTTTTCGCGCTAAGAGGTCAGAATAAGGTGTGAGTCAGGATTTTCACAAAGTAACCCTTCTCGGTTAGCTGTTTCCTTTAAATAGATGACAAAAGTTCCGAAAACGGCACTTAAGGTAAATGTTTGTGGGGATCCTAACTCCTAAGGGCTGCTGTCTACCCGAGGGGGCTTTTGCATTTCGCCACACTTTCTTCTGACCTCATAGCGTGGAAAAGAGACTAGATTATGGCATCCCCAAGGCGAGACCGCAACCCTAACCCTTGACCTACGGCCGTTTCAAGCTAGAATTAAGCTATTATATCGCTCCGAAATTTCTCTAATTCAAGTGAGGACCAGGGACAAGGTTTGAGGGGTGAACTTATGTAGCTCATGTCTTAGTATGTATGAACCTCAAAATGTGAACTAAGCACTTAGTTAGGTGTTAATGGCCTCCACCCTGCTCCAGCGGCCGAATTGAAGTCAGACACCTAAAGCGGAAATTCCCATACGAAGTTTCCGGCTTCAATTCGGCCGCACGGATATTTCGCTAGTAATAGGACCTGAGTCCCTGGATACAGGACTGAATGGGGCGACCGGGATATGACAGTGTAAGTGACACAAATAACTAGAACTGACCCAAAGCTAATCTTCTTACTACACTCCTTTGGTCTCGGCCATGTCCTATCTTTTGATTTGTGTCTGTTACGTCATCATGCCGGTTGCCCCATCCACCCATTTATTACTACGGTATAACTTTACTGCCATGAGGGAGTCCCTTGTGATGGATGTCTTTCGACTTAGTGGATACCTAGGAGATCGTCTGATGTTCAACAGGCAGCGCAAGGAATGACCTCCTAACCAGCGATTTGAGGGAGATTAATTGAAGGCAAAATCGGTAATGCTTCTGAGCAACAAGGGGTGGGAATATCTGTTGTGAAGTGAGAGATGTTGTAACTCCTAAGGATCATAAGGGGGTTAGCACAACATGAAAAGAGAGAAAGTGGTGGATGGAGTTGAGGAAGCAAGGAGGTGGGGTTCGCAGGCTTGGATGCTTTTTGCCTTCTCGAGGCCCCGCCCCCTCTCTAAGTGTCCTGCCTTTGCTAGACGAAACTACCGAACACAGGCTTAATCGGAACCTCTAACTTTAAAAAGCGAGTGATCACACAGGATCTAAGGAAGCTTGGCCTGAGACTCTACGATTGCTATCGTACTTCTCTCGTACTGGTACTCAAGACATAGTACTGAACCGTACTCGGGTAGGTACCCACCCATAGCCTAGCAGCTCCCCGCAGCCTGTTTAAATCCGCAACTATTGAGCACTCTCATAGTTAGGTGCTTAGTCACATTGACATTACATCTAGGAAACACAACATCAAACCATTGAAAAAGAGCCTATATCATGGGAATATATTATAGGTGCGAATAGGGGTTGGTGGTGTACTCGAGTATAGTACCAAATTGCAAATCTGTACACCGATAAACTAAACGCCAAAATGGCGGTTCAAAAAGCTTCACTGTAGAAAAACAAGAGAGAATCTCGCATTCTCGGGGAGCATCCAATTCCCAGTCCTTAGAAGGAGCAAGTTCAGGTCAAAGTTCTCAGTGCTGGAGGTGGGGGAAGAATTCGATTCTGCCTTTTTTAATGGAAGCTGGGTGATCTGAGCTAATATATGATGGTGCTGAAGTCAATCCGATCGATTGGAAGCGCATTGAGTATGACTTCATAGCTAATCCGACATGGCCACAAATCCTTGGTTGCGATATCGCCAGAGAAGTCTCTGCCTTGGGATCGAATGTGATTATGTGACGAATTTCAAGGTTTCGCGATAGGGTGCGGGTCACCCTTCACCACCCCAAATAGGACCCAATACTAATGCAATATCTGATAAAAGCTCCTTCCAAGCCTCTCTAGAGGACAGAGACCAATTCCCCTTCCAAAAATACGCAGTGCAAAGCCACGACCTGATCAGCAAAACCTCAAACCACATCTTGGACGACCGCGGTGCTACAATCCTGCTGATAAGCTTCAAGCTCTAGTCAGCTTCTTTCACAGCACGGGCCTAGCCTGTACCTACCGCAGGAACTTGAAGTCTGCCCTTGCCCGCACCCTCCGAATACGAGTTCAATCATCATAATCGACGGAGCCAGCAACGTTGGTCAATTCGCCATCCAGTACTCAAACATGGTTGAGTTCGAGAAGATCATTACAACTGCTTCTAGAAAGAACAACGAGCTCGCGACGGGCAGCACATCTCTTCGACAGACATGCTTGCGATTTGGCAGAGCAGATCAAGGAAGTCTCCGGTGAAGATCTGAGGCACGCATTTGATATTATATCAAATGACGAAACGTATCCCACGGCATTAAAAACATTGGGGGACCAGCATCCGGTGTATTTGGCTTCTATGCTGCCCGTGCCGGAGGATGAAAGTCGGTTCCCGGGGAAGCTGGATGGATCGGGGTAGAAGGCAGTGTTCGTAACTCCGCAACAGTGGAGGGAATTGAGTGCGCGGTTTTATAAAATTTATTGGAACTTTGTTGGAGACTATTCGGATTAAGACTCCCAGGCCTGTAGTTATGCCAGGTGGTTTTGAAGCGGTGAATGAGGTATTGAAGAGGTTGAGGGAGGGGAAGGTCTCTAATGAGAAGTTAATTATCAGGCCCTATGCTAGCTAAGTTAATGTCCTTAAGGTTGTGGGTTATAAGTGTGAGGGTGTTTTGTTTTATTAGTGATATTATATGTTATCCAGGGCTTCAGGTATTTCATGGTTGGTCACTCGGAGCTTCCGTCAACCCAAGCTGTCGAGAGAAAGAACAGAAAGACATCTACTGTTGAGTTAACAAGGTTCAAGGGGGTCCGCCATTATAAAAGTATTAGCAGTAAGGTTGTTCAAGGTAGTCCCTCTTTCCCAAAGTCTTAACATAGTCAAAATTTCTTGGGTTGCCTGTTTGCCAACTATGGCTCTAGATATATTAGGGGACCCGGTATTTTCTAGAGAAGGCAAATGGGGAACTGGGTACTACTTAGGAAGCTGAGGGCTTCCGCTTGTTATCGATTGAGGGTATTATTGGCGCTGACAGGCTGGTTACAATCGACTGGTCTATGAATAATGAGAGACCCGATTTACAGTCTTTATAATAACAAAGAAAAGCACTAGTCAGAATCTGCCTACTGTTAGTCGTTCCGGCTGCATCTGGATACCTGTACTATCTTGGCGACAAAATTCGTGTCCCTCCCCCTACTTTATACCAAAATGCGCAGTTTCACTTCATAAAATCTGTGACTTGTTGCTTTGCAAAAAAATGCTAAATTTCTCCAGAGCTTTTAGAGCCATCTAGATATCATCTAGAAGTGATAAGCTCTGTTAGTCAATTACCATGGTGAAAATACCACAAATGATGATAGTAGACGAAAAGCACATTACAACGACACCCAATCATGACCCTAAGCACTTAGCCCTCGTAGTGGAGTGAGAGAATTCTGATAATTTCTACCTAGAAGGTTTAAACAATTGGCTACCCTAAAGTTTGAGTTCGTTGGTGCTGTATTGCTTTCGATGAGTTAGGAGTGCTTAAAATTAACCATTTTTGGCATCTAAAACACAGGTAATAGTTTTCCTAAAAGCATGGGATACTTCCAGTTGGAAAATGGTATTCGGAGTTGACAATGAGGACTGGTGGTTGGAGATGGGGGAGGAGAGTGGATTCTTGCCTTATACACCAAAAATGCTCCTTTCTGAGACAAACAAAAGAGAAAAAGCCATTAGGCCATGCTAGGAGAGCCAACCCCTACCTCTGTTTATTCGAGCCCTTACGGCACTAGTACTGTAGGTGGTAGGATTTAGGCGTTGAGCCCTACAGGGGCAACATGTGTCTCATTGTGGATGTCTGGAACTAGTTGCCTCGCTAATCGGAGCTTGCGTTTATACGCTGTGAACAAAGATGACTAACTTACTTGATAAAGTAACGAGCGCCAGTGCCTTCCTCTATAGAGATATCTTACTTAGCTCAAATGAAAGACACTGACTCATCTCACTGCTTGCTACACCGCCAGTATCCTGTTCAGTGTCTTACTAGCTACTGGTAGTGAAATGTTACAATCTGCTGGCCATATTACTTGTACATCCACAATAACCTGTACTTAAGATACAAGCAATGGTGTTATAAAACTACGGGACATCTCCGGTCAGTTGGTGTAACTTCTCCCTATTTCGGGGTAACTAGGGTAGAGCCGAAGTTTATCCATCACTGGGAAAACCCTAAGTGCTAATCTCGGGTATCTTTTGCCAGCATTGTTTGGCATTTAAATACAATAAGTTAGCGGTTCGGGGATACAGGTACACCAGTGAACTTCGTGACCGAATGGGAAAACCACTCTTTATTGCTCGATCCGAAATTCGTCTTGGGGCTATCTTAAGAGGCCGAGAAAAAACTGCAATGGTGCTACAATACCAGGTACTATCAAAATTCCCACTTTTATTCGGAGAGCTAACTTAGAGAATTGTTTCAGAAACCCAGTCCTCCCGGACTCGATCCCGACCCACCAATTATCCAGATTAAGACACTCAAGATCTTGCGACTTCAACTTTCAACCCCTACCCCAGATGGCGTGCCACGCCTGCGGGTTCTTTCGATCTTTTCTTCTTCTCTTTTTTTCACATGCGAGTGCTCTCTGTATTTTTCAACGGATTGTAGTGGTCCCTTGCAGGTCTATAAGCACTTGCACCATGATATATCAATCGGGGATTTTGTGTTTTAAGACAAGCCGATAGGTGTAATGAGGTCTCCAACCTCTATTCATTGGCTTATGGTGCTCTTGCTATTCTAGACACGTTCCAATGCCAATGTATTCTCTTAATCGTACTCCACATCTCCTTCCCACCCCCGGTCAATTAGAGCGATCTGACATATTAAGTCGGTATATTTTTCCCTGCCCTACTACTTGTACCCTACTATATCCCTTTATTAGCCGGGGAAGTACGGGACGGGAACATCTTGTTCCAGGCTATACCCCGGTTGTGGCTGGGGATATTCCGGATTTCCCAAACCCTGACCGGATGGACAGACGATTTCGATAGGGCGGTTGCCACTTCTTCCACCGTCTTCACTCCTTAGATCTAAGTTAACACTGGCTGTATAGCTACTTCGTCTTTGATTTGCTTTCCACGTAACTGATAATGGCTTCCAATAGGCTTGGGATGGGAGAGACGTCGATTCGATCGGGGCTGGAAAGACTTCTACGTCTTCTATCAAAATTCAGAGTACACCGACAGAAAGAATAGGCTTGTATTTAGCTTAACAAGCATTGCTAGCATAGTATTGTTCATGGACTACTAGATCATGCCCACAAATCCCCTATTTTGCTATACCAGCCACCGCTGCCGCCAACCCTCGGTTTCCAAGCCCCTAGGAAAAGCGAACGAAAAATAGAAAATCGCAATCGGCACATGGCCCTCCAACCAATCCTGTTCTCTCGGGATTACGAACCAAAGTATATGGTGTTCACCGCGTCTTTGTGTAGTGGAAACCTTGCTGCTGCAGCCATTGCGTCCTTTCCATCTCCTAGAGAGCCGCAACCCTCTTTCTGTTCCCTAGTGACACTGGGTTATCAAATGGTGTGCAGCAGCCCCTAAATCCAACTTTTTCCTATTTTCCACAGGTCAGCCAGCACTGCATGTATGCATGCCTTATTTGCTTGGTTACAGCAGGAATACAACATACTAAAATCGAGTTGGGCTGGTGTCGAGTTTCCGTAGTCCCGAGGCCTATGGGTAGCTACCTGGGCATGCTATAATGAACCTAGGCAGGAGGCAAGTCGTGCAAAACCGCTATGCTAGTTACCTCCATTCCTTCCAAAAGCAAAGCTATCGCGCTGCTCTACCGCCGGATGCGCAAAGCTTATAATTAGTGTGAAGGGATGGAGGGTAGAAGAAAGGCAGATAACAGCTCGCCCAGTGCTGATTGGGACTGGCAGGAGGAGGGAAAGAGTTCAATGTGCGGATGGTATCGCGAGGCAGGTTATGGAGGTCTACAGCGTGATTATACTTGGCACAATAGCTTACACTACAGGTAGGGAGGGAGGGAGTAAGCAACTGAGTAAGCGGATTAAAATAAGCGAGTGTCCATGGAGCTTATGTTTGCCTTCTGCCTGCTTATGTTTGTCTCCTCATACATGAGTCTCGTGGAGGTACGCAGGTGTCCCAACCACTAAGGCGCAATGCACGGACCTCGCATAAAGCCAGTAACCATTTTCTCTGAATAAAAGAACTATTTTCTTCCGCTGCTGCCAAGGGGGGAGAAGGGAACTTCCGTAACGCATTGCTCAAAGGCTGCCATGTTATCTGGGACGATTGCGTTTTGAGGGTTGTTGTGAAGTCAAATTATATTATACCATACCCCGTTAACTAGGCTAGTCCGGACAGGTCACCTCCCGCCATATCATACCCGATTGCCTCGCCCTAGGTATAGTGCCCAATTCGGAAATCATATATTGTTTTACCAATTGTGGTTAACTCATGATTGATGACTTTGATAGCGTTGTTATGGTTCATTTACTTTGAGCAAGGGGGTGTTTTAAGTTTATTTTGTTGGGTTCTCTAGGCTATGGTCTACGATGCTTGCTGAGATTTTCTTGAAGTTCACGAATAAGTATATGAGCTTGGCAAAGGAATGCCAGTTACAGTACATAGGTCGGCGAACCTTTGGCTTGTCCTGGATAGCTTTTTTTTTTCGAATTTGTAATGTATACTAATCTACTGGTAGTAGAAAGTTTTGCTTGGTAGAAACCGAATTCCACGTCACCGTTGGAGAAAGGTTGGAAGTTAGCACCAGAATAGAAGGCGAGTAATCATTTTCAAAAAAGTGCACGACCGAGAACGACAGCATCGTGTTCATGTACCGTACAGTACGAGTACAGTACCGCACTGGCACCACAACCTTTGCTATTCGCCCGCTTCACCCCCTTCATCCTTCTGTAACACAAAGATCTCCCCCGACCCCAGCCTCAGCCCCAAGTGCGGATGACGAGTGCTTTCCCCAGCAGATGGTGCCCTCTAATGGCGGCTACTTATCAAAAGCACCCGGCCTTGAGAGTATCACAGAGTACAGTACGAGTACAAGTATAGTACCCATCTCTCCTACCTATTTGGGATAAGGTATCAGGGGTTATTATTGGCTGTCCGATTATTTTTTCTTTTCCTTTTTGTATCGTACTTCAGATTGCTCTTCTCTATAGAGGATGAAGTAGTTTTGTCTACCTTGGGCTGTGCCTGGTGTACGAGAGTTGGGGCAGGGGGGCACGATTGGTTCCGAGATCTCTTAGGTCACTCAGAGGGCCAGCGTGTCGTGGAGCAACTGTGGCAGGAGTACGGTAGTTGAGGGTTCGCCTGGCTTTCTTCCTGGCTTTTTTTTCCATCATCAAAAGAAGAGTCCAAATCGGCCCTTCGTACTTGTATGGTTACACTAATCAAATTTTGGCTAACAAAAGCCGGAGTCGCCTCACCCATGATCACACCCTCCAGACTGGAAAACGCCTTGCACCTGTGATTTTATGCAGAGAATACGACTATGTATGAATTCGGGGAAATCCTTTCTCTGCACCTTCACCCCTCCCTCCGGCAAGCAGGGCGTCTGGCCGAGTTCGGCGGAAATGTCTCTCTCTCGCTATGCTTGAGCATTGCACCCGCTCTTACTGCCTGAAACCCCATTCCAATGCGAAGTCACGGGGGATCCCATTCAACAAACCCCTGCCAGAGACACTCCGAACCCCCTTCTAAAAAAGGAAGAAAAAAGGAAAAATATAGTCGCGATACTATTCTATCACAGCCAGTCTGTATAAGCAGTACAAAAGCCATGACCGGAATGAAAGGTGCAGAAGTAAAAAAGATCAAGAGAGAAAGAAAAAAAAGGCCTCAGTGAGAATGCCCTCCATTTCTACTGGCCTATCCCCACTGATATAATATTAGCCGAGCCATTACCGCGGGCAAGTCCAGATTAAGCAACTCGACCGAGGATAAGCTCCTCTTCCCCGACCTTGCACTTGGGACTTCTAGTTGTGTTGCCTTCGTTACATTCCGACCTACGGACTAGTGGGGATTGGATTGGGTCCAATCTCGATGAGTGATTGAACGAAGGAAAAGTGTAGCCAGAGCCGCGCAAGGTGCCGGTGAATGTTACAGCAAATGCAGGGTAGGAATGTAGATTGTGTAGGTGGGTATGGCATTGAAGGTATCATAGGTCTAAAGCAGTAGTATAACTTGTTGTAAGTAGCCATTAGGTCGTAAATGCTGGCTGGTATTTGCATGTAGGGGAACGGTCGACCCCATCAGTCAATCCATCTATTGCATGTGGGCCATGTAGGATGTTTGAATTTAAATAGAGAGCGAATTATCAATTTTGGCTGAGTAAGGCGTCACTTGTGGTTTGCTAGGAAAGTGCTGGGGGGGGGGCAAGTAAGGACGTGAGGAAATGAAGGGAGGGTCCCTGTCAAGCTATAGTATCTATCTACCGGTGCCCAACAAGCTACCGTAAATATATCTATCATATATCATACCCTCTAGGTCTCCCAGGTCGATCTTGGGCACAAGTACCGGTATATAACCATACCAGTGCCTCCAATTTCTATTACCCTTCCCCCCCTCCTTTCCTTTCCCCCTCCTTCTCGCTCCATCTCCCGGTCACAGCATCGGTTTGAATCTCCTACCATACATCATTGTTCACCAAGAGGCAATGTCCAACACGCGAGAAGACGAAAAAAACCCAGCACACGTGTTCGGCAAAAAGGAAGGAGAGGGTTCCGACCTCGAACATAACAGGTCTGATGATGGACAGGTACCTTATACCGGGTTGGTGGACCAGAAGGAATTCGGACACGTGAGGAGAGGCCTGAAGGCTAGGCATGTTCAATTTATCGCTATTGGGGGTATCATTGGGACTGGGTTGTTTGTCGGGTCTGGTGCTGCGTTGGTTCGGGCCGGGCCGTTGAGCATTCTTTTGGCTTATTCTATCGTTGGAACTGTTGTATATTCTTTGATGCTAGCTATCGGAGAGGTGAGTTGTCTTTTTCCTTCCCATGATGCCCTTCGGAGCCTATTTTTTGATCAAGGGGACTGGGCTAATTCCATGTAGATGACCACATGGCTTCCCGTTCCTGGTGGCTTGACAGTTTATGCGCACCGGTACGCCGGCTTCTCTCAATGCCTCAGACGAACTATCTAAGGGTTTTACTGACTGTGAGCAACTAGCTACCTAAGCCCCTCATGGGGGTTCGCTATGGGCTGGAACTACTGTTTCGGAGCAGCTATGACAGTTTGCGCCGAAGTGTCCGCTGCACTACTACTAATAGAATACTGGACTGAGGATGTAAGTAAAGTGCAACAACCCGTCAATAGTCTCCTCTACTACTAACACATCAGAAGGTAAACAAAGCTGTATGGATTATCATAATTCTAGCTGTAATATTCCTGCTCAACATCTTTGGTACTTTAACACGCCATCCGGAGCAAAAGCGTTACTCGGGGCATAACATAGCTAACAAGAACTAGTTGTTGAGGGCTATGGAGAGGCCGAGTTCATCTTCGCAAGTGTCAAGATCATAACGATAATTGGCCTCTTATTCTTGGCGGTAATCCTTTTCTTCGGTGGCGGGCCAAGCAAGGATCGCATCGGCTTCAGATACTGGTGAGTTTTGCTAAGGACTTTGCGCAACGGACTTCGGGGGGTTGGGCAGCGGGTTGGGTGGTATCTAGCCTTTGTTATCGTTTAATTACCTGAACGTTAAAGAGCGATTCTGCTCTCTGGAAAACACCCCTCGAACTCATTGCGCAAGGCTCTGCTATCTGAAATATTTGCTGAGTGATCTATCGTAGCATCCATGCTAACACTATTTAGGAATAACCCCGGCGCCATGAAAGCCTATCTCGTCCACGGTAACACAGGGCGATTTTTAGGTTTCTTGAAGTCTTTCGTGAACGCGTTAGTTGAACCTTTCTTGATTTTTAATTTCTAATTTGTTTTTGCTATATATAGCCTGGAGAGCGATAAGAGAATTATTCGGGTGTAACTGACGTGCTTGGAATAGTTGTTTCGCATTTGGTGGATCAGAAGTTATCTGCGTCGCTGCGAGCGAGACTTTGAACCCCAGGAGAAACATTCCGAAGGCCGTCCGCCGTACTTTCTGGCGTGTGTTGATTTTCTACGTCTTTGGTGTTCTCGCTATTGGTGTCCTGGTATGAATCCACATTCGGGAAAGATTTCCCTTTTTTGAAAAGAATAACTGGTAATTGTCAAAAAGGTCCCATACAATGACAATGGACTAACCACTGCTCTCAACAATGGCGCTCCCGGAGCTGCAGCTTCCCCATGGGTAGCTGCCATCGTCAATGCTGGAATTGGTACGTTGTGCTTGTTGTTTCCTTTCAGATAGGGGAATTCCGCCCCTCGACTCACATTTATGGGATTAAACAGATGCCCTCCCGAGTATCATTAACGCAGTCATCCTAACTTCCGCCTGGTCCTGTGGCAACAGTTTCATGTATGCGAGCTCCCGCAACCTTTACGCCCTCGCCATCACTGGTCATGCGCCCAAGATCTTTGCCAAATGTAGCAAGAGGGGTATCCCGTACTTCGCCGTTGTGGCTGTTTTCTTAGCCACTATGCTTTCGTTCTTGTTGATGTCCGAGAAGTCTGCCGTTGTATGTGTTCCGCTGTAATCTCCCGTGGAGGGAGCGGGAAGGAAGAAGGCTACTAACTTGATTGGTTAGGTCTTTGAATGGTTCATCAACATCACCACCGTGTCTAGTTTGTTTAATTGGTTGACTTTGTTCCTCGCTACCATCCGCTTCCGAAAGGGATATCTCGCGCAAGGGGTGACTCGCACAGATCTACCGTTCCAGTCACCTTTGATGCCTTATGCTGCGTACTACGGGTGCGGAATGGTGGCTTTCTTCATTCCTATCAGCGGCTTTGACGTTTTTTTCCCGGAGAAGTGGTCTGTTAAGAACTTTTTCGCGAACGTAGTGTCCCTCCCTCTTAACGGCGTGATTTGACTAGTGGCTTACGTTTCTGTTTTTTTTTTTTTGATAGTACTCTGGCATCCTCCTATTCATGGTCCCCTTCATCTTTCACAAGGCCTGGAAGAGGGATAGTCTTACGCCTCCGGCGACAATGGATATCTGGACTGGCAAGGAGGAAATCGATATCTATGAACGCGAAAATCCTCCTCCGGAGCCGAAAAATATGTATAATCCACACTGTGACCTTTTTTTTCCTCTTAAAAAAAAAAAAGAACGCTCAGCTAACAAGTTTCGCAGTTGGGAGAAGATTTGGTTTGCCATCGCATAGTTTCATGCAGTGCCCTACGCTTGGACATGCAATTCTGTTTGGGAAGATACGGAACTTGATGTACTGTACATATTATTATCGCTATTTTTTTGATAAATGTCGTTGAAAACTGAGCAGCCCTGAGTAATTTTCACTCGAGCAACTCTCGTAGATTTGAAGTCGGGGTGAAATCATACACTAAAGGCGCTCTCGGCGCTCGAGTCCTAGAATTTCAGCAAAAACTACGACACTGAAGTTTACAACCCAAAGCCTCCGCAGAGCTACGAAGTACGACCGGTGGTAAAAGGTTACAAGGACGCTAGAGCCTAAGCCCGGGGTAAAAAAGTATTCGCCCCATCACTGTTGAACCCCTTCTAATGACAAAGACTGTCAACAGCATGTCACACAGTCTCACTCGACTAATTCGCTCTGCTAATTGGCTAGAAGAGCAAATTCGAGGGTGGGCACTACTTGTATCACCGAGCTACTTTACCACACCTCATCATGCTTAATACCTTGTAACCTATCTGCCCTAGGTCGATCTGAGAAAAGTGCTGCTTTATACCACCAGGTATGCCCCTAGCACCCGATACCGGTATAATATTATACTAGTGTGTCCGCTCTAAAATTTGGCGCCTTTCCTGGAACATAGCTGCCCCCACGGGCCGTCCCTTCGTCTGTATCCTGGGCCTCACGCCTGGGCTGGATAGGGCGGTGGTGTCGCCACTTGAGAAAAAGGATCGATTAACTCCTCCGGGCCATAATTCCATTGGCCCGGTCACTAGGGCGTTACCTTTGCGAACCTACTGTAGTTTCTGAGGATTGGGGGATCAAATATGCACTAAAAAAGGTCTTGAGACTGACAATCATCTTTTCCCTTCAGGGAGTCATTATGGATATTGTGGGTGGACAAGAGCTGGTAGCTCTACAATACAAAGAATAATTTAGCTCAATTTCAATATCCCCAGCATATTCGGGAAATAAACGGTAGCCGCCTGATTCCTATTTTACCCTATAGGAAATTCGGGGGCTCGTGAGAAACAAAGGTATGCAGCGATAGCTGTGAGACCGGAAGTCTTTTGGATTTCTCATTGTTTCTGCCATTTTAGTCAGGGAAGATGCCATATTAGATAGGGTAGAGTAGGATAAGCTTAAGTTTGTGCGCCAAGATTGATTCTTTGTTAGCTTTAGGATTTATTAGTAATCCTTAGATTTAGTTGACACACTAGCCCAACCTCTGCACATCTATATCAATATCAGAGTAACGAAGATACGGTGGTTTCTAGCGAGCACACACTCAGGCAAAACTAAGGATGGGATGAGAAGAGAATTGGCCCGGTCAAACTACCGGAACCGTCATTTATGAAAGGGAGAAGAGGGGGCAGGGCCAAGCTACTGCTCTATAGATTCCTCAGCAGATCACGTTGAAGTGGATAAAGACTCGATTTGATTACCCCATGGGAAGAGCTCAGCATCCCTAAAGACCAATTACCCGTAGTCGGGGATACAGTCTGCGGGATCATCAAGCAAGGGATGACATTGCTAATCAGGCGCTCCCCAAGTGAGTGGGTACCTTCTCATCGGGGCTAGCTATATTTTTGGCGCTCTCCTCCCTAGTGTAAGTTGCTCTTGAGACGTCTAAACGAGTGAGATACAGCGATAATTGACAACAGCAACGCGCGTCAACTGAAACGTGTGTGTAACACAGTTCAGCCTCAGGATTTCTTGGGTTCCTTGAGATTTTACCAAAGTAGTCTTGGCTCGAGCAACTTCGACTTTTGCTGCTAATGCGGTAAGATCTCGTGTGATTCACTACCAGATTGTCACCGCCTTAGCTGAGAGGTTAACAGAATGGTGGATATCAGTTAACAAGATCCAGCGCGCCCAGAGGGCTCAGGATATACTGTGTCAGGAAAGCACTGACTCTTCTCAGGAGCTTTTGTCCCTGGGCCGGGGATCAGAGGTCTCCGGAGATAACGAATCGCAAGAGATTTCGGTACCCCAGCCTTCCCTAGCTTCTATCCTCACCCACAATCCCTACTCCCATCGCCACCTCACCCCCGGCACAGCACAGGCAATAATGCCCCTCCTTTCCCTACCAAACGAACTGATCTTGCAAGTATCCCGCATTCAATCCATCCAAGAACTCAACTCCTTCTCTAAGGCCAATCGTCGCCTCCACCTCCTCCTAACTCCCGTCCTAATAGACCGTGTCTACCAACTCTGCACACGCGATGGAAGATATGCTACCAATACACTCTATTTAGCAGCAGAGTGTAAAGCTGTGTCCGTCGTCCGCGCACTCCTCGACAAAGGCATCCTCCTCTGTGTACCTGGGAGTGGATGGCTTCTAAACAACATTATCTCAACCCTAGGCCATCCTGACGCTGTTAAAACCGCCGTAGAGACATTGTTAGAGTGCGGGGTAGAGGCAGATTCGCCCGGGTATAAAGGCTGGACACCCCTAATCCTCACCTCATTTCGCGGATATGTCGACACCGTCAGATTGCTAGTTTCACGCAGGGACGTAAACGTCAATGCCCAAGACGACGACCTGCGTACCTCCCTAGCTATCGCTGCGCGGCGGGGGTACAAGGATGTTGTACAGATTCTCCTGTCTCATCCGCTCATCGACGTCAACCTCGCAGAACAGAGCCGTTGCACGCCGTTGCACACCACCGCTGGAGGAATGATCCGGGGCGGGGAGGAGATTGTAAAGTTGTTATTAGAAGATACTCGGGTCGATGTGAACGTCGTCAACAAGGTCGGCTGGACGCCATTACACATTGCCGCGGCGACTGGTACTGCGGCAGCCGTCCGGCTTCTATGCGATGATCCACGTGTGAACGTGAACGCGCCGAATAAGAGTGGTTGGCCTCCTCTGCAACTCGCTGCGGAACGCCTTGCCGAAGGTCCCTTACGCGTCCTTCTAGACTGTGAGAGGGTCGACGTAAGCCTTGCTCGCCCCCTTCACTCTGTTATCCGTGGGCGTAAGGAAGTGCTAGTGAGAATTCTGGTTGCAGATGAGAGGGTCGATGTCAATGCCAGAGATTCGGAGACGGGGGATACGCCTTTACATATTGCAGCCTTGCTGAGTTTTGACGTAGCCGTTATGCTGCTGCTGAGGAGGGGGGATATTGACCTTTCTGCAACGAATGCGGAAGGGAAGACCGTTGGGATGTTGGCGGAGGGGTACTCGCCGAGGATTAGGAAAGTGTTTGGGGATCATGCCATGTTTAAGAGGAAAAGGGTAGATTGAGATATAGTAAGAGCATGATGCTTCGAGAACAAAATGAGATAGAAGTGAGCAGTCTTAGATGGTTTTTGATTGATGGTAGAAGCCTATCTTTTGCCAGAACTTTTTACAAAAACCTTGATGTAGTATAAAATAGAACGAAGTCAGCACCCTCGATATCCGTTCTAAGATTAATATAGCTAATCGCGGGGATAGAACACTTTCACCGTTTAGCTCTTGTTCAATTCTTTTGTCATGTTAGTTCTGAGTATCACATTCCTAGAGTTGGGGCTATTCAATCAACAGCTCATAACTTACATTACCATTTTTCCGCAACAATATCATGACTACCTCTGCAGATGCCTGAAACCCCATTCTTTCCTCTCTGTTTCCATCGCTCGTCTCAACTCATTATATATCAACCCTCTCTGCCCTATACTCAAGGGAACGCAGAGTAAGCTTAGACTAAGAATATTCAAGTCTACCGTTCCAATGAGCTAAGCCAACTAGCGGAAGACGCTATAGAGTGAGCGAGTACTAAATCCTCTATGAATATACCTGCTCACATCCCATCACCGTCACCACAGCTATATAATGAAGTTAACATAACAGCAACCAAAGGATGCGGAACGTAAACCATAGCATCCAGGCCGGCCTTCTAAGGGTCGAGCCTTCGTCAAGCTAACCTGAGCTGTTGGTCGGCCTAGGTCGGGTCCAAATAGGCCAAACCCGGTTGCCCTATGAGCCCGCCCAATATTTCTACCCTTGTTTTGAAATTTCAGTAATATTTTTGAGCGTCCTAGTTGCTATTACTATAGAAACGATAGTCTAAGCATGCGGGATTCTAAAACAGTATTTACTATTGGTAGAAATGTGAAAGGCACTGAAAGCGGAAGTTAGTTCAAGTTAGATAACTTGGTGAAAAACTAGACCCAACAGCAGTTATTAATCTTAGATTATCACTCGCTCTGGGGGTTTAAAAAACTAGAGAATGTGATAAAGTAACCTTAGCTTGAAAATAACCCTTCTTTTTAGGAGTGTTCTACATACTTGTTATTCCTCATCTTAGGCAGTACACAAGGACGCAAAAACCATAAGTTTTTCTTACTCGTTGCGTTATCTCTAGTCTTCTAGCTGGGCAATCCCCAATGGCCCCCACTTCAATTGCCCCCAAATATATGCACAATCACTTTTAAACGATTACAATAGAGTATCCTTTTATCGAAAGACATCGAGGAGCAGCGATAGAACATAGAACAGAGACCTGTAAGTATTACACGTAAATTATAGAAGTCAACTTGCGGGATCTAGATTGATCTGACTTGACTATATTAGGCTGGGGGGATGAGGGTTAGTAGAGTGAAAGAGCTCAGGGCATGTGTCAAGCTGTAGTGAGGCTATGGACACACTTTAACAGACTCAGAGTTATCTTTCCAAGTTACTTCCTACGAAGTAATATGACCCTAAGCTAGCAGGTAGTCGATCTAGTGATCTAAGCAAGCGAGTAAAGTGGGAAGCGGGGCAAGAGAAATAAGAACTAGGAGCCAGGTGGGATTCCCGATACCAACTTCTCAGGAAATTGTCATAGAATGCTCCCTGCTACCTGATGCTAAATATATCCAACTAAGAGCCTGGAAGCCTTCAACCCATGCAGAGGAATTCATTTAATAAACCTAGACGCCTCCATAAGCCTGCAAAAATCATGTTTCCGCCATCATGAGCTATTTTTGTTGGAACCACAGTACACGTAGGTAACCCTATTTCCTTGCATTGGAGGTTGCTGGGAAGCTAAAACCTTCTAGTGTTCAGCAAGAGGATAGGAGAATACGCATAGGCTGGGATATCATGCTTCATGCGTGAGAAGTCTTGTGGTGGATCCCAAGCTTCAAGACACAGCGCCAGCTCACCATAAAGCTAACCTCCATCGTGGAAGTGATTAATAAGGAGAAACTTCCTTGGCTACATTTTACACAGCACAATCGTAGCCCTGTATGATACTTGGATCCCAAACAAGAGAATGGTCACATGAAATAGACATAAATATACCTAAAGATCGATTGTAGCTAAGGCTGAGACCTAGGTGCCGGCGGGGATGCATAGTGGGTAGAACCAAAAAAAAAAAAAAAAAAAGGGAAAATCTGTGCAACCCCCGAGGTCTGTTGACCCATCAGTTCACCGGACGAGGAGTATGGCAGTCACCGAATCCCAATTCTGTGTCAAGATACCCCTAGTGCAAGATGCTAGATCGCTGAAGTCATAAAGTTCACGGGCCTCACAGTTTCAGCTTGCGGACTGCTTCTAATTTCTCTCCATTAAGTCTCATCACTAGGGGTGGCAGAGAAAGAAAGAGTAGGAAAGCAAAATGATCTATTATGTTTAGGGTTTACAAGGTGAGTGCGGTGTACGAGATCTTCAACGGCTTTTACGTTACAAGGAGAGCTTATAACAAAGACATTATAAACAAAAGGTCTATTCCCCTACGCGTGCAATATGATAAATCCTTTTGCACATAACTTTCTTATTATCATAGTCGAGATATTTTTCTGCTGGTATTGTTAGTGGCGGTCGATGAAATATTTGGTAACGAACCCTCCCTCCGAATAGATCTAGAGGCCAGGCACTCGTCTAATTGAATGGACTGGAACCTAAAATTCCTGCTATTATTTACTTCTAGAACTGAGGCTTTGGCTGGCTACCTACATCAAGGTAGATGTCTACGACTTTCATCATAAGTCTCATAGAAGTAATGATAAAGCCAAGCATCTAGAGAACAATTAAGAGTCTAGCCAACAGGCGTTTCCCACCTTGACACCAACTAACAAACACCCCTCCCATAGGGTACAAGTCCCTAAGAACCTATTCCTGTAGGCCCCATTGTCAGATGTTTTTGCGCAGATGCGCGGATGAGCAGAAACCCACCCCCAAGCCAGATACCGGTACCGGTCCCAACTCAAACCAACTTCCGCCGCCAAACCGAAGGCCTCAATATCGTCGAGCGGTCGGCTTCGGTTATGTGGGCAACTAGCTCATCCAAAAAACAAGCTTACAACGTCACTCCACCTCTAGAAGGTAATTTCATTACCGTTTACCATATAAACCCGATGCCATGGATCCGAACTTTGAGCCTGCCCACCTACTCTGGACTGTTCTTTCGCTTTTTTTTCGAGAGTTATGGCCGCCACGACCCGGCGGAAGTGACGGTGCCGGTACAGATATGACGGAAAGCAAGGCACTCATGGAGGCAAACCCCCGAGCACACAGGACCTTTTCCTGGTATTTTTGCCTTATTACATCACAAAGCAGGAAGGTGAGGTTCCTGCAGTATCACCTTAGGAATCATCTATTAATCTAGGTTTAGGCTGGAGGGTTAGTGTTACTCGATCACTAGTCTTTTTTAGGAGATTTACAATTGGCCTCGGTTGCAAAAGTAGGAGTATGATATACTGCAAGTTGGGGTATGGATAAAGCCAGTAATTATTTACTACATCTCCCCCATACAATAGGTCCCGGGTCTGTACTCCCTGCCCCAGAATAAAACCAGCTATCCCCCTGATAAATCCTTATATCGTAGTGTTTCATCTCTATAGGGTACCAGAAAAGGTTCTCACCCACCGTCTCAGGCCAGAAGTAGTGAGCCTACCCGCCCTCGACAGACGCGTCCCTAGGAAACGATTACCCAAGAAAAAACACGGCAATAATCAGTAAGCATGCAGGCCAATCCATGTCTAACCTAACCGCGGCACCTCCGACAACCGCCACAGCCGCGATTCCAATTCCATCAATCCAAGGCCCAGTGAGGCCACGATACTGTATTTGCATTGCACAGGAGTCGGGGTTTAATGCAGACATTAGATTGGGGGGAGGTTAGGGTTAGTAATCTGTTATGAGTGATATACTGTGACTACAGGTAATGTTCCATATCGCCAGCGAGCTCCGAATTTATAGAGCATAACCTAGTATATCGCTGTGATGCTTGGATTTTTCTACGAGATTTCCCATGATATAGGTCACTCGTTGAGGTTGGGAAGAGCAGAAAGCTCGGCAAAAGCCGCCCATATTAACTCATTCGGCAGAGAACGGCCACCACTAGAATACCATTAAAGTCCAAGCAGTTGGTAATGCTGCACAAGCTCTTCTAGCCCTATGGCTTAGCTGTCTATTGTCTGAGGACACTATATGCAAATCAGCGGGCCTAAGCCCTCTCAGAGCACCGCCCCTAAATTTAAATTCTCCTTAGTGCACTGTATCCCTCACTGAATATGGGTACGGTTACCTTTTTCTCTACGTAATCCTTAATACAGCGTAGGCCCTGCACAATAATCTATGATACTTCTAGTAAACCGGGTGTTGTTATTTTCCTCTTTATATCATACCCTCAACAGTATACTTCCAAACAGTTGTATTTTTCCTCTAAATCAGCCAGCCGTATCGGGAGAGCAATCGTGCTGCAGTAGTTAGAATGCCGCCCTAGCAGGTAGTGGTTTTATAAGTACTATAATGTGAGGATTAGGTTTATAGGGTTTGCCGTTAATACTCACGTTTACGTACAGTATGTAATCGTATTATAGTTAGCATTTCATAGAGTTCGATCGAATAGGTGACCGTTATTAGGAGCGTTTGTGGAGTAAGAGGGTTTCAGAGGGCGGTTTTTCCCAGCCAGCCTCTTAGGATAACGGAGAGAGACGACGAGAACGACAATGACATCTCTTGGCGAGAAGGGAATGAACGCGAACACAGCTCACGACGGGAATTGATTTGTTTTTCTTTCTTCTTTTGCTCCTTTTACTTGTGCGATCCCGTGCGACCCTGTGTGAACTTTTGCCAAGCTACACCCACCGCTCCAACAGTGAACATTCGACAGAAAAGAAAGCCCGAACTACTTTTTTGACCTTTTACGAGACCACCGTTAGTTTACCTCGCTGTTCCCTTTAAAGGGCAGATTTGGTTCCTTCAGTACTTCACTTGCCGACCCTAGAAGTGAGCGGGAATCTTGACCTTTCCTAGACCTAAATTACCCCGGGGCTTCCGGATACCTCCGGGATCGGCAAGTATCAGAAGAAGACCACCACGGAGGACTAAAAGGGGTTTATAAAACGAAAATCTATGGAGATAAACACCTTCTCGGCACTTATAAAATCTCGTGAAAATATGCTTATCGGGGAAGATAAATTCCGGCAACTTTTTTCTAACAATAAATAATCTTCACTTTCCCCCAGAGCACTTGTATCCCTTCGAGATACTCTGCGTCGGAAAATGCGCTGCCCCGGCAAAGCAAACGATATCGGTATTGGGGTTGAGAAGCGCAGAGAGCAGCAGCACTCTCTCCTCCTCAGCCGTTTGAGTTAACTCAAGTGACGGGAAAAAGGGCGAAATAAAAAATACTCCCTTCAGTACCCAAAATAAACAATAAGAATTATCTCGTTTTTTCGGTTTTCTCTTCAAAAAAAAAAAGCAGAATCTCCAATTGGGACTACTGCCGAGCTCCTGGTTCTTTCAATCATAGGTCGGAACTGCTACGAGGTCCGCATCCAGCATGCTAAGTTTGGCCGGAGGGGTCCCTCTCATAATGTGCCGGACCGCCGCTAAAGAGTGTCAACACCACCTACGGCAGGCAATCTGAATCAAAGCTGCTACCCAGACCCTATAGTGAGTCTCCCTCAGTAAGGATGTTCAGCTTAACCGTGCGACTTCTTCTAAGTTAATAGTCAACCGGCGATCGATTAACTACCCCACTAGCGCCCCCACTACTGGTAGGAGGCCCAGAAGGTAGGTATGTACTAGTACAGTGTACGGTTGACTTATTGGCAACTTAGTGGAAGTTGAGAGATGGGGGGTGGGGGTGACGCGACTCTTTTTTGAGAAGAATTGGGCCTACGTTAGTAGCTTAGAGGGGGGGACGAGAGGATTAGGGGAGGGGACAAGCCAGGAGAAGGATCCAAATTAACACTAGCATGTCTTCTTAAAGCTCGAGTTTTTATTTGTTGTGAAATAGATTATTGCCAGTAGTGTAAAGGATTGCTATGATACTAGAGTACGGCCACAAATTAAGTCATCACATATGCCCTGGAGGGCACTTCGCAAAAGCCAGCCTGAAGAGCACAGGTGCTCACTCGGACCCCGTAACCAACTCGTCGTGTAGGATGTTTAGGACTTGCTGCTAAGCGGATCCCCCCTGCGTCGCAACCGCAAAGATAAGGAATAAAATGGGTGAAGGTTCCAAAATTTACTTTATCAATGACATATGCACAAGGCACATAAGGACTATTATGGCTGCTACTAGATACATTTAGCGTTCTTAATTAACCTCAACCCTAGGGGGTGTACATACAGACGAGATATGATACCTATTGTAGAGACTATAACGCCAAGCTAGGTGATATCTTGGCTCTTACTCGAAAGAAAATATCAATATATAATCTACATAATATACTTTGGCTTAGGTAACTTTGGCTTCATGTGGGCAACTTTCTTACCACGGCTTAAAAGGCGTTGCTATGGCCTGTTGTGACAGGTTTAGCCAAGCGCTGCCCTGCGCACCGTAGCTAAGTTCTGCCCTTAGACAACTCACGTTTATGTACTGTGCTCCAGACAGCAAACTGCTAGACCACTTCTTGCCGCGTTATACCCCGCGGCTGCTTCACCGCCGTGCCATACTATCCTACACCAGCGTACCTATTGCAGCAAAAGAAACAACTAAATCTACTATTACATCTACTCCTATATAATGCAGACATTACGAAACGCAGTTTTTCATTATGTCTCAAGAAGAGAATACTTTCTAGTGACTCTGAGTAAGAAGCACAAATGCCAAGAGTAAATACACATGGGATCTATGTCCACGAGACTACCAAGACATTTTTTGCGTAATTAATTCCACCGCTGCACTTGGGGGAGGGGGTGCAATTGGCATGTAAGTTAGGCATGTGCCGAAAATGAGTCAATTTCAAAACTAACAAAACCTAAAGAGAAGTAGCATGAATCTACAAAAATGGTTATCCCTAATTCGACTACCATCCAACTAACAAGCTAGTTTCTTACTTGGAATCTAAAAAATAAGGCCTAGAATTGCTTTATGGAACCCTGATTTGCGATGATACATTGCAATTGTGTTACGGTAAAACCATATAAATAACTATTGTTCTATATTACCTCCAACCATGATCAGCAAGTGGATAGTGAGCCCTCCAGCTAAGGACCTCAGAGTTCAGGGATATGCTTGAAAGATAGGCGAATATAGAAACAACAGATAAAGATAAGAAACAGGGATAGGAGCAATCAGGAATAGAAAACTCTGGGGAAAGTGTGCGAGAAGCCTATTCTCATGTATCTTATGGCGGCTACTAGGGATTACAAGCAACACGCCATTAATTTACACAGCAGGACAAGTATAGAAAATATACGGATATCAACCGTTACTATACGTCTAGTGGAAACAACTTGCCCCGACAAAAACAAACCCCGGGATAGGAAGTATCATAAAAGGACATTACATCACATGTTCTTGTGTCAAGTACAGAATTCCCGAGTTTCACTTCTATTAAATCACCCTATTCAGTGTAAATAAAATATACTCATTGCTCAATCGCATAACAAATGAGTTCAAAATTTGTTACGTACAGGAACTGCTGAGATTATTCCCGTACGACTGCACATGTCTCCTACTCTTCCCATACTATCACTACACATCCTACGTTTGATACCATATCGAACCTCGTCATGCACGCCACGAAACAAAGCCACCATATCCCTTCCCTTCCCTTCCTGAAACAACTTTACTTCACCCCATCAATAGCACAAAATCTCACTCGGATCCACCCCCACCCTACGCATCTAGAGTAAAACCCCACAGCAGGAGCCTACATTCACAGCTCCCGTCATGCCCCCGCCTTGAACAAGATCAGGAAACGATTACTACTTCTCTCTCAGATATCTTGGCGCTATACGCGCCCAGAACATATTGAGAAATTGGTTTAGTTCGAAGCTCGGCAATTTCCCAGCTAGCCCAGTTCCTTTGGTTTGGGCTACTCTCCCGATTATTAAGGGTTTTCTAGAACGCTTACTTAGTTTTCGGGAGCAGCCGGTATTACTGCGCTTGCCGCAAGGCAGGGTATTAGTGTAGGGCAGCCCAGGCAGGGGTTTTGTTTATCGCGTGTGGGTGGATGTAGGACCTTAGAGGCGCTAGGGGGCTGGTTATCAGTGGATGACAAATAGGTCAGCACTTAAGAGGAAGTTTGTAAATGGGAGAGTACGATAGATTTATGGTGGGATCAAAAACGAGGTTGTTGGTTCTTGCGTGAAAAGTTTATGGCCCGTCTATCTAGAGGTGCGGTAGTAATACACAACTGCGGTCCACGGCCCGGATGCAATATGTGCTGTACCGTATTTTAGATCACCGTGTTTTGGGTATGGAAAAAGGTATCGACAGTTCACATCGCAGCGTTTACCTTGCTAACTGTCCTGAGGACGACGGTTATCGCCCCTGTGGTTGTATAAGCCAAGGCATAACGGAGGCACTATCATAGTATCGCAGAGCACATTACGTACCCTTGCCAAAACTAGATACTGATCACACCTACCAGACAGGTAGGTAGGACGGACAGGAGAGCGATAGGAACCTCGTACCAAATAGCCATTATCATCAAACCTGACATAATCGCCATCCACACGTCCCTCTCACCCACTAATACTAATCCCACCCCGAGACAATACACCTTCCCCAATCACCGAAACACACAAAGACCGTATCATAGAACGAGTGACACACAATGACCGCACCTGCCATGTTCATCCCTTCTCTCCCTTCACCCCCTCCGTCACTCACCAAAAGGTAATGCCCCCAACATCCAGTTGGGAAATATGGCTGCTACTGCCTCCCTATCTAATACGATAAAGCATCTCCTTCCAGCGAAATACTATCCACCCCACAAACAAAGGGATGTAGGTGCTCAATCACGAGCAAATTTCCCACATGAAAATTTTCGCCTATTTTATTTTGAGAAATAGTCAGTCTATTCGTCGGGCACGTACCCGTCTGCAATCTAGCCTCTTGTTTTGAAACAAACCAAAACAAATATTGGTGGTTCCGTATCAAATGGGATCATATGGTTGAGGTCGTATGTATCCGCTTGCTGTGACAGTTCCCTGGCGCGGCTCGGTCACTAGGCGGTACCCCCACCGAGGTATGGGGCGGTCGTGACCGTGGGGGTAGATCGTGGGCCCGGGATATTCCACGGCCGGCCTACTGCCAGCTACGGTGCCGTGGCACCAGTCCTGGTTGGATGTGGTCTCAAGCGCTCTCTTTCCCCCTTGTTTTCTCTTATAGAAGAAGGAAAGGGAGAAGAAGGCTTCTATCACACTGCAATTCAGCGATGAGCGAGACACGAGTAATGTCTAGGCAGCTTAGTAGTGGGTGAGTCCTTCATACTAAACTATGCAGCCACTAGGGTGGGGTGATCTGTCTTGAAGTTAGGAAAATGTCCCTAACACAAGTGCCATGCGAATACCAATATTCCCTGACCCAGTGTGCGATATCCAGAAGCGGGGGAAGGGAGGGTGGGATTTGGTAGATGTAATCCCATCTGATAGTTGCTAAGGCACGATAGTTAGCTTGGGGCACGACTAGCAGATGGGTCATGACTGTTTTGTGGAATTTTCCCGTTGTGCGGGTTTTCCTGTTTGTGTGCATTTTCATGTTCGTGTGCGCTCTCCGCCTGTATTTAGTCTACGGTAAGTGTTGCCATCAGGTTGTTGCCATCAGGATTGGCGTTAGTAAAGAGATGAAGGGAGGACAGCTCTACCTCCGAACACTACTTGTATGATATTACGGTACCATATAGAAGAAACTGAATAAACAAATATCTCCGCCAGCCTGGTCCTGGAAGGCTAGTATCTGAGGTAATATGTAATCTCCGAAAAGCAAAGATCGCGGCGGTTACGTTAGATCTTTCTATGATATGGTGACATTCACTAACCTCCTCCCCCGCTCCGCTGCTCCTGCCCTCCCCAACAGATCGGTCGTACGAATGAAGTTCTCTCCCTCTGAATTGTTTACGATCCGCTTTACACTCGGCACACCCAGGCTTCGATTGAGAAGTTCGAAAAGTAAAAATAAATTCCGGCGACTAAGATCTACTTCCCGAACCGCAGTCCGCATCCACCCTGAGCCTCGTAAACCCTCTGTCACAAACAAAATACGTCACAACACAATTACCATAATCAACAGATTGTTGTTACAATAAATTCAAAAAAAAAAAAAAAAAATTGTTACAGGTGTATGACCCTACGTGAACATAATTTTTGGATCCAAGGTCCATTATTGCGGGCAGCTCGTGTCATAGGAATTTACTAGGTTTGTGATGGGCAGGGATTTGCGACTTGAGAAGGATTAGCGCTCTCCTGACACAGCATAAGATCAGCGCTCAGGGCCTAGCAGACCTCATTAACTGGTGTTGGCGGTTCCGTTAACTTATTAAACTAAACCTATCCGGGCTGATAGGTTAATTTCCGCTGACAATCTGATACTGGACATGGGTCAACCTGGGTGAACTGTTTCCTGCTGGTAACTTTCTCACAGGTAGTGTCAGGTACCATAAATTTGGCCGGTTAACCTTAGATAATTACTCCACGGCTTCTTACCTGACATTATAAGTACTAAAGTACCTGTACTTCTACTCGAATACCAGTTGCTCGGGCTAACTTAGCTGCGGGGGCTAGGGTGCGGTACCCCATGGGGAACGGAACCACTAACAACTAACTACTTGTCTAATACCGGTACAGTAGGGACGATCGCTGCCGATAATGATAGGGCTCTGTACCCGAGAAATCTATCAACCGAGAAGTTAACAAGTCACATTACAACACCGGTAGACTAAATTTCCCAACACCATAGCCCCCTCCTTGGCAAGCATCCCGGGGGCGTGGCAGGGGTTTTTTTTGTTTTTTTCTCGGATACAGCCAGGACGATATTTGCCATCGTGTCTTATTTCCACGCGAAGGAGAGCACGGTGCGCCGTGTTTCAGCACGATAAACGCGCAAAGTTTCTTGGTACCAATAGGTGAATGTACTCACTGAACTGTAGTGCACCACGTATGAATGTTGAAACTAGGGAATTTCGAATTAGTCCTCTCTTCCTTTTCAAGCAGGGTTTGGATACATGTTCAGAGCTCTGGATCAAACAGTATCTGGGCTGTAAATAGCCTTTCTCCCCTGGGTGCGGAGAGTAGGGGGTTGGTAGAAAGGATTCAGCACAATGGTCAACCAGACAAAGAGACAGAAAAGGATGAAAATTTCAGGGCCAGATTCATTTCTCCCAAACCTCTTAAGCAAGATGAATAAAGCCAACCGCCGGAAAGTCTATTAAGTTAATCAACGAGAATTTAGGTAAAGCGAACCCTTCTAAAACCCCGTGACAAACACTTGATCAGCCAAGCCCAGCCAAGCTAAACCACGATCATCAGAATCTAGTCACAACTGGGGATTCGACACGATACTGTACCACGAGTACAATACCGCACCGAGGCTATCAATGATTTCTCCAAGCCGAAATTTGATAAAGAAGCACTCGAGGGCACGAACATCATATCCTGTTTGAGCAAACTGAGCGAAGTGAAACTACTTCTATTCCGATGAACCCCCTCCGAGATCCGAAGGTTTTACGCCATCGCTCGGCCGACAGGGCCTCTATCCCTATGATACTGCTTGTAGGAAAGTGCGGACGAGCAGACCTGTATGTCCCCCCGCCCCAGCGAGCGAGTTCCGCCTCGGCGGGGTCGCATGACACTGGCATCTGCAGGTACAGTGTAACTAGGAAAGGTATATATGCTTTCACTCCCCGTACCAGTACAGTACGCGAGACGGTGTTATGGTGTCAAAACCAAAAAGGGAAAGTAAAATAAGAAAAAAGGAAAAAAAGGGGAGGATGAAAAAGGGGAAAAAACCCCCTAATGAAGAGTCCCCTGTAAACTGTAATAACGGAAAGTAAAGTAGGGTAAGAGCAATCCCCTATTCGAGTACAATTACTTCTCAGGGATTGAAGCAAAGGAGAGTTGGCATTCGTTGACATTGACATCAATAGGCGGGCGGGTAGCTGTTTTCACTTGATACTGTGCTACAACAGTAACAGCAGGCAAGCAACACACTAGGCTCTGCTAGCATATCAACAGGATCATACAAATGGAATACAGCACTAAACAGTTTTAACTCATAACCACGATTGCACTTGAGTCGCCTTTTTCCCCGCGTTTCGATGTGGGGCGGGGTCCTGTGCTGTACAGTATCATACTTGAAGGGGAGTACCAGTATCGTATTGAGTTCTAGCATCGTATTGGTTTGGTCCAGCCCGGAGTTAGTGCTTGAACGTTACTCTTCAAGTTTTTCTGAAGAAACGCTTCGTAAATTGTGTTTCTTTCTTTTTCTCTTCTCCGGAAAACCATTTTTGCAACTTGAGGGGCCCTTTTTTCTTTTTCTTTTTCTCGGGCTCTCTAGCTTGAAAATCTCAAAAAATAAAATGTCCGAAGGTTTGGCTGTTGCTCCCCAAACTGAGGTTCTGATGTCACCGGGTTTTTTGCGCGGGAGTGTCTTAGCTAACAGATAATTCCTAGGGCTGGGGGGGTCAAGCTAATAGACACTAAAAAATAAAAAATAAAAAATGAAAGTTGTTTCCCAAAAACGACATCAGTTTCTAGAAATCACAATACCCACTACTTTCTTGGCAAGCTATATATACGTTCATCCCACTGCGGTACTGGTAGGTCGTTAAATTTGAAAAAGCTGAGTGTAACTACAGTAACCCATGCCGAAGCGAGACCACGGTGAGGCGAGAACGCCCGTAGAACTTTTATAGGACAGGGATCATTTGTATGGGCATTCTCGCTACGCCGTGGACTCGCTATGTCGTGGAATACTTGTAGAGCACTTGTCCCAAGAAGCATTCGAAAACAAGGATTGAGGATTTGTATGGGCGCTCAGCTGCACCCTAATATTTTGTAATATATTTCGTAATCCCTGTTTTCGGATGCTTCTTGCCGGGACACTCGAGTACGGTACTTATACCGTAAGGAAGCGATACCATCTTGTAGGGGTAGATGCGAAATAGGGACTGGAGACAACTCCTGATAATTCCCTTCCGAGATGGTCTTGTCAGCAGTTAGTTTACTTAGCCATTCCAGGGAAAAAGAAAGAAATGAAAAAAGAAAGAAATGAACTTTGCATTGTGCTCGTAGTTGGAGCTGAACTTAGGGAGAAGGGGGCTTGGGGGGCTTTTGGGGGTGGTATTAGCATTTTGTGATTTACCTGATTAATTCATGATGGGTGGTGATTCCATCCGGGGAGTGAGTGCGACGATCGAGGTTGATTTACTTTTTTTTTTTTTCATTGAATTTTTGTTTTTTCCGCTCCCTGGCAACGCGGGCACATAGTTGAGATCTGTAAGGACCTTTCGTTTTTGTTTATATTTGTGTTTTGACCTCCCTCAGGCTCAGCGTGGCGTAGGGCAGTTGGATAATAGAAGCGATACGTTCCCGTGATAGGCGAAAGAGGATAATCTTGCTGTGACAGTGGCTTGAGTAGGGTCCAGGACTGTGTGGTGCTTTGGGTGGGTCTTAATATCCCGATGTTCGCTTCCTGATCTAAATGGCAATCAGTAATTACCTCCTACCGGCATGCGAGCCACGCAGGGCCAAGGACATACAGTGCTGAAAACAGACTGTGGTTGGAGCAGACGGGGCTGAAAACACATACTATTGTAGGCTGGAACTGAACTTCTGTTATTGTCATTCGAAAAAGTCCCCTCTGTTGACCAGAGAGCGGCGGCGGAAACTCAAGCCTCCAAAAAGCCACCAACAAGGCGAGAAATTTCCAGAGCTCACAGCCGTCGTTCTGTTTGCTTTTGAAGGCCCCAACGACATAAATGTGCCCTTCTTAGTCTAGCAAATGACTTGAAGCCAGTCCCCCACGCTCTCTATGCTCACCCGAATTGAATTGAATTAACAGGACTTTTCCCCATGGCAAGGTTTGAAGCTATCGTTCCCAGCTGCCCGTTCCAAAAGTATCTGTAAATCTTGGCGTTTCCTAGGCCTAGACCACGCTAAGATTTCCCAATACTTTTAGAATGGGCAAGCGCGGTCAAAGCTTCTTTACGAACTTAAAATAGTAACGGATTGCATTAAATGACGAGCAAAAATGTGAAGAACAAAGATGTGAAGTGAAGTTGCAAAAACTGGGAGTAATTGAGACGCTATCGTTAGCCACGAAGAGCCTCAGTATAAACCACATTTTTACACAACTGTAGTAATCAAATACCATAGTGCTATTCACCGACAAAGTTGATAATTGATATTACCGCCGCGAGACTCGCAATACCGGTACAATTATTACTCTAGTGGTCTTCTCTTGTTATCTGTAACTCTCCATTTATTTTTCTATTAGATTTTTGTACCCTTCCATTCGCGCTTTTTTTCTCCAGCTCTGAAAAATACCCGCGGCCTAGCTCTACTCGGGTATGGTCATAAAGGGCGGAAAACTTTCGGTGGCGAAACAAGGATAGAAGCGCTGATCTATGCTGACCGATCAGGGGGAAGTGGAAAAGATAGGGGTGTTATAGGATGCCATTAACCTGGAGCAATTGTAATGTGGCAACTCCTGTATCATATCTATGGGATTTGCTAAGAATCTGATAGTATCAGGCCAAATTGAGACTGAGGGAAAGGAATCTGGGCTTTTGGAATAGTTCTTCCAAAAGGCTTGTATAAACGAATAGGTTCAACTGCATACTCACAATTTCATTATCATCTAAATGTTGTCTAAATGGTCAAGTACAAGTATCATACTAAGATACTTTTTCCTTCAGTCTGGATTTGAGGTGTCTGCCAAGGCAAGAATTTTTCCGCTGCTGCAACCTGTTTTCTCACTCGCCCACTGGATCTTGCTGATCTTTTTTTCCGCCCTTTATGACCATACCCGAGTACAATCACATAGGCCAAAAGCTCCACCAATAAGGAGAGGTTAAATGCATCTCCTGCGCTGCTTTGCATCGACTGACTTTCTGGTTATTTTTATTTTTATTTCGTGCATCTCTCGTGGTGTTTCCCTGTCCGGGGTTTTTCTGTTTTTTACGTGTTCATTCGCAGGGGTGTCAACTGTTTTTCTTTTCTTTTTTGGTAAACCCTTCAATTGCTCAAGGATTCAGGAGGGGTCAATTGTTGTACTCGAGTACTTGTAATAGTAAGCAGAGTAGTATCATCCGAGTACGGTACCGGAGACCATCTTGAGTCTGAAATTAAAGCGGGTCTCGGGCAAAGCAACTCTCCTCATCTCCTCCCCCTCATCCCACAGGAACAGTCCCTCATCCGGGCGACAGTGGTCGATACGGTACCGTACCCAAATATACTGTGCGATGTGGTATTGACCATAATTAACCACTCCGATGAGTCTGCCTGTCTTGAAAAAAAGAAAAGAGAAGAAAAAACGTATTTCCCCACCCCCTTCGCGCCGAAGGCAAGCAATGTGGAACACCAACGATTAGAGAAACGTAGCAACGACATCATTCAATTGGCTAAAGTCGCGACGAGAGATCACCGCGCATCCGAACTCCCGACATCGGGTTTCTGTACCATCGTGGCACGAGGGGGTTTTTCTGAGACCTTTCAAACCGCCTGTCTTCTTACCACTGCCCAAACAGTTTGCGAAAGTAGTCTGACAGGCCAATCGATATCACAGCCCTATGTCTTAAAAAGCAAGGGAAAGAGTTGAGACAAATAAACACAAACTCCCTTCCACAGAGTGAACGAATTTAGGCGCAGCATCGGTGTTGGATGGCATCACGAGACTTTTTTCTTTTCTTTTCTTTTTCCGATATTCGAGCAATGCCGTTACGCGGCGGAGGGAAGGGAGAAGAATGGCGGGGAAGATACTATGGTAAAGGCATCATATCAGGATTTAATAGAGTGCCATGTAGAATATGGGGGTTGGGTTGTGCTACACTTATCATACGATTTTAATCCTCCAGTAAGCGATAGAAGAGGGCAGGATGGAATTGGCAGCGGTGGCGGTGGAAGTGTTATTGTTGGCCCGGTATCATGTTGAAGAAGCTGTAGGGAAGTAAGTTTGAGGAAGCTACTTATATAGAAGCTCCGTCTGATGCCGGTGATAGCAAATATGCTGGAGAGTTAGTAACGGGGGTTTGCTTTTTGAAGGTAAGTCATTGCTTTTTACGGGGGTGTATGGGAAAGGCAGCTGTGGAGAATGAAATACCGGTGTGGTGCGAGAATGTGAGAAGGGTGAGTCCGTCACCCATGCTCACACCGCGAGCAACTCACTGGAGTAATCATAAAAACAAACCCCTCAATCCTCAGTCGCAAAAGCCACAGAATCTGCAAAAGATTGTGTGGATTTGTGTTGTGGCTTGCGTGTGGAAATGAATTTGAATGAGGGTGTGAACGGGGGAGATGAGCTCGCTCTTCTCAGCTTCTCGCACCATACGGCAGCCTGCTTTCTCTGGTCTGGTGATGGTGGCAGATACTGATGTACTGAGCATCGGCTACATACTGTACTAAATGGTGGAATCTGCATCTTTCACGAGGAGCGGACTTAGCATTCTTAAGCCAGGTCAATATCTAAATTAATACAAGCCAGGTACCTGCCCATTAAAAAATTCATACGGCAGGCCTCTGGCTCGGCGCCAGGCAGTCAGGTATCTAGGTAATAGGAAAAGAACTCGATATCTGGGGAGCGGATAACTCCCTCCCACGATTCCATCATATACTTGTGCCATCAATCCTTCACCCATACGGTACACCACCCCCTGCGCTCCGTCGTCACAGGCGATATTTCCAACCAACCACCCTCCTCATCCCAAACACCAATCCCAAAACAGTCCTGGTAGAAACAATAAAAGTCCTCCCCATATGGTAGAGCACTGTATAGTATATCTAGCAAGTATCATAGATTAGCATCCTACAAAACCCTATCAGGTGTATCGCACACCTACAGCATGGATTAAGCGTCTCCCAAAGCTCAAAAAAATTGCACTTCTGTAGAACCCCCAAGAAGGGTTTGCTGACCCTGATCCATCCGCCCATCCACCCAATCATCCCCACCAATCCCTCCCCCATCCCACTAATATGCCTCCATCCCTCCCAAGTCCAGGTTTAAGCATCCTTTGTTTAAAGAGCCATGCATCGCCCACCTACCCCCCTCCCCCGTAGCTGGTTTGCAGATCCAAATAATAAAACTCCCCGCGAAATTGGGAAATCTTCCATCATTCATTTTCTCTTCATTTACGTCCTTTCGGAGGAAGAGGAGTTTACCCGGCTACTTTACGATACGATACACAGTGCACGAACAAAGGTTGGCAGCGTCCTACGACGCGGGGACTGATCGCATCCGATCTGGGCTGCTGCTGGTGCTGCGGATTTACGATAAAGTGTCACGACCAGAGTATATTTTCCCGAGTGTGCACGAGAAGGGAGGAAAGGAAAAAAAAAGGGAAGGAAGCGGGTCGCATTGGTGGTGATACACTAGGAGATATTTTGTTTGGACAGGTTGCTCAATTGCTGTACAGCAGCTACTAATTACTACTGTTTTGTACGAGCAACGACCCTACGCGTCCTACTTGCCTTGCCTGGTATGTATTGTTATTATTTTGTTTTTTTGTTTCTTTTGTTTTCTCTTACAAGTACTCCTTATTTATAGGAGTGCCCAGCTAGTAGGAGGCTTTGAGCTTGAGTTACCACTTACTACTACTTGTACCGTACTTGGACATTCTTTGGAGGTTTCGCATTTTTCTTTTTTCATGTTAGCGGTATCTGTCTAAGTTGACGGGCGGTCCGTCGGCATCACCCGACCTTATTTTTATTTGTTTTTCCATGTTTTCCTTTCTTATGGCTTTCCCTTTGTCGTGATTGAAGCGAAAAAGAAAAAGAAAAAGGCGTACAGAAATAACCCTTTGCTAATGAAATTAAAACAGTATAAACCTACCTCCACCCACATTTTTTCCCAACTCCGGCATCACAAGGAAGAAAGAAAGGACGAAATAGGGGAGCAAAAGAAGTAGGAGAAGTAAGGGAGCAAGGAAGCAATCGAAGGAAATTAGGGGAAAGGGGAAACAAAGGAAAGAAGGAGAGAGACAGAGAGAAAGAGAAATGGCATGGACAACTCTCCAACTGGAGATCCTTCAGACAACTTCCAGAGTATCTTCAGTATTCTCGCTGCTCGGTGCAAGCTTCATCATCATCACCTTTTGCGCATCCACCTCTTTTCACAAGCCTATAAATAGACTAGCATTCTTCGCTTCCTTCGGTAATATATTGACCAATGTTGCTACAATAACATCGAGGAAGGGGATTGAGCATGGGGACCAGTCTGCGCTATGTAAGATCCAGGCGGTATTGATTCAATGGTAATATCACTCGTCCGCTATTTCATGCACGAAAGGAATTTAGGGCTGACCACGGGCAACGAACAGGTTTATGCCCGCCGATGCACTATTTGTCAGTTAAACCCATCTTTCCTAAATCTTAGGAGTAAAAAAAGTGCTGACTTGGTTATCACTACTAGTGTCTGGCAATGGCCCTAAACGTCTACCTGACAGTGTTTAAAAAATACACCACAAAACGCCTGCGAGACCTAGAGCTTATCTACATCCTCGTCTGCTACGGCATTCCCGCAATCCCAGCAATAGTTTTCCTATTCATCAAGAACCACGAAGGAGTATACATTTACGGCAGCGCAACACTCTGGTGCTGGATTTCTAACGAATGGCAATTCCTACGTATCGCCGCCTTCTACGGTCCTGTTTGGTAAACCTCCTTCTCCTCCCCCTTTTTTCCTCACAATTCCAGCTAACGGAGGAACTCAGGGTAATCCTCGGCATCACGGTAATCATTTACATCTTGGCTGGCCGCGTGATTTTCCGCCTCCGCGGGTCGCTCCGCAACTTTGCGGGGAAATCTGCGCCGAGGCCGCCGCCAGCGAAGGACACATGGAGCACAGGGAGCCACACCCTATCCCGCCCCATGTCACCGGACCTGACCCCGGGACCCGCCGCCGCTATCGGTCCGCTGCCAAGCTACACCGTCATCATCGAGTCCGGGCCGCCCAAACCCTCAACGGCGAATAATCGGGCGCCCAGGAACAGCGCTGTGGAGGCTAACACCGCTGCGTGGGCTTACTGCCGCTGCGCCATGTTGTTCTTTTTGGCGTTGCTTATTACCTGGGTATGTCACTCACTCGCTTTACTGAATGAAGATAAGGTGCTAAATGGATTTTTGTGCGCACTTGCAGCTACCCTCTAGTGTAAACAGAATCTACAACCTCATCTATCCCGACGCAACCAATTTCGGCCTCAATTTCGCTGCCGCGCTGGTCCTGCCCTGCCAGGGCTTCTGGAACGGCCTCATATACATCGTGACCACGCTCCCCGCCTGCAAGGCGTTCTGCCGAAACGTGTGGAAGCGCCTGCGCCGACCGTTAGACAAGCTCGCCAAGTGGAGGAGGTCTCGGCGAAACTTGTCGAGCAAGGCTAGTGCTAGCAGCTTGAATAGTTTACAACCTGTATAAATTATGCGGATTTCCTTATTTTCTATTTTCCATTTTTTTATTTGTTTACTTAATGGATTGGGTTCTTCTGGGGGGTTCTTGATAGCATATAAAGGTGTACAATTTGTTATGATGATGGCGTTTTCGGATTTTTTGGATTTTTGGATTTATGGATTATTTTTTTCTTTCTTTCCCCCTCTACTTTTTTATTTTACTTCCCCCCCTTCCTCTCTTTTTATTTTTATTTTTATTTTTATTTTTTAACTTCCTTCCCTTTGTTTTCCTCCCCCCTTGCTCTTCTTACTCAACCTATGAAGTATGGAGTCCTCCGGATAGAGGGAACAGATGTGGAGGTCTATGATTTCCCCAGCAGCAGCGAAAACGAACGCGAATAAGCTGGAAACGGAACTGCCATAATTAGTAAATAGCTAGTATAGTTACCGATGTCTAAACTCATCAACTTACAGATGTTGTCCCTCCGTTTTTGTGAATAAACTGCCGTTCCTTACGCAAGTACCATCATACATACCTTGCGCATCTAGCCGGGTTGAAGCTATCACATGAATAACAGCACAGTACAGTAACCCAGCCACACATCCTATGGCCAAACCCGGATCAATACCCCTCCTCCTCCCAATTCTCAACTCGGAACCTTTTTCCCCACCAGCCCTACCCCATCCCTCTTACTACCGGCACCGTTAGGGCGGTCATCATAACCCAAACTAATCACCCCATTAACCCAGCTATCATATCATACCCCGCCTTTCACAAACTATCACTCGAATGTTTCATTCTGCGCGCATTGCGCGGCGGGGTGGCACAGGCCAGAAACCAACACCCAAAATGGGAGCTTTAGAGCGACCATCCATCGTTGCATGAATCCTTCTTTAAAAGAAAACTTTTCGGAAATGTCTGAATGTCCGAGACACGCACTAGAAGTAATCCAAGCCGGCTGGCCGCAACGTTATCTCTCACATACGGCACAAAAAGCTCGTCTCGGTAGATATCGCATAGCTGAAAAAAAAGAAAGTATTGGTAACTACACAAGCACTGTACTCGAGTACTGTACTCGGGGGTGCATGGAAGTGATCATTTTGTTGTCCTGGCTGGCAAAAGGTGACGGGACCAGTTAGCTATAGACTTACCCAACTAGTCCTATCACTTTGTGCCAAACTGCGTCAAGAAATGTTAATCACTTTCATGCATACTGTACTTAGTCTTGATTTCCTCTCGTAAAATTTTCTTTTTCCAACAAAGCTCCAACCCTGGGGCTGTTCTAGTTCTCTTAATTATCCTTACCAAACGATATGTAAGCTATTGCATTCCCGCCGGATCGGTTGCTGACGCTCCCCATCCAACTCCAACATCCAACTCTCTTTTTTTCTTTTACCCCGCGGCGGCTATGGGTGAGGTGGACGTGATGAGTCCGAGAAGGCGATTGGTTTTCGGAGATAGCCTATTCATACCGTGGTATATAAGAATACTCGTATCTGGCATAGAGTATCCGAAAACGAGGCTAGCTGGGGGGGGTTCGTTGGTTGGGTGGTTGTGCAAGAATGACCGTATTTCTAGGTGTTTATTGGCAGATACGAGTATCTGTGCTGACCTTCGTGATGCATGGCGGCACTTTTTCCCTATGCGCCATGCTTTAGAACAAACTCGCACAAGATGGCCGAATCTGCTTTTGGGTGGTGGGTAGGCAGAACGGGAATAGTGGCACAGTAGTCACAATAGGTGGATGGGGCTTGGCACATGATAAACAAGCTTGACGATCATGAAGTATCACCCGTCTGACGGTTTTCTTTCGTCTTCTTCACTTGTACTACTATCATACAGTATATAGCTTGTGCTAATGATATTATTGAACCGCCCAGAATTTAATATGTCCAAACATGACAATATTTACAACACATAGCAACAAACAAAAATAAAACACATCACTATAACCAACACCTTACTCTCGTAGTTGGACCAAAGGGTAAAACTCTTGCCGCTTAGCGTCATCTCACCAACCCCTCCCAAATTTTCACTTCACGTACCCCGCCGCGAACCTGCTCTACCGGTGCAACGAACGCCATCTGGCTCCATGAGAAGAGCCTATTCCGACCGCCAAAGACGAATACCTCGAAACGGCCCAGGAACGTGTCGTTCTGCCACACCCTGCTCCCACCGATCTTGTCCGTCTGTATGGTTATTGTGCCAGCGGGGGGAGGGATACAGGTGTGTGCGTGGATGTGGTGTCGTTGGCCCAGATGCGACCCGGGAGGCCGGGGTCGAAAGCGCTTTCCGCGACGCTACGAAGAGGGTACTCAAAGCCGTCGGCAGTGAAGACAAGGGTGGAGTTGGAGGTTAGTGTGAGCGAGACGGCGTCTTGGGTTGAGGAGAGGGTGAACCACGAGGTGTAAGTGATTTGCATGGTGTAGTTCATTCCCTTGGACTTGGCTGCCAAATGGTCGTCGGTGGCGTCGGTTGGCCAGTTGAATAGCAGGTCTCCGGGATTGTATCCCCTACCTAATCTTCTATCAAGGTTCTGGCTTGGGGCGTTATTGGTCAGGATGGACTTTGAAGTTCCCAGTGTTCCGACGTTAATTTGGGGACCGCGACGCCCGCTCCAGCTCCTCGCTCCCACGACAGGAAATCCATCTCGAATACAATAGTACGCTTCTAGTTGCGTCGTAGCATCTGGGCCATTGTCATTCCACGTGGCCATTATAGCGCCTTTGTTTCCCTTGCTCTCAATTGGAACTTGCCACTCCGCCGTCGTGTTAAACGGATTATACAGACTGGGTTCCCACTGCCAGCCATTGGTACCACCAAAGTTCAGCACACGGGTATTATTAAAGTACTGCGGATACGGTGCCGGCAGGATTGGTGTATGATCGTTCTTCAACCCGGTATATGCCCACCAGTCCTCTGAATTGATAATCTCGTAACCGTCCTTCTCTAACTGCACAGGGTCTGACTGCCCGTATTGCCAGTGCTGCGTAATTACCGCCTTGGAAATCACAGAGGTGTTACTCGGTTCATAAGTGCCCCATATACGAACTCTCTTCCCAGAAGTGGCAGAAATGAACTCGGACATGGTATTAACGAAGTGGATATACACATCCGCTAAGCTAGAGTCATACTCGTCTGCGCCAATGTGCACTTCCTTTGTTTGAAACCAAGGCAGGAACTCGCTCCAGATCGCCTGCACGGTAGGGATGGTATCCGGGTGCGTCAAGTTCAGTAAATCCTTCAGCCCCAACGCTAGTTCCGGTTTCCACTTGGTTATTGCCAAGGCGTGTCCAGGCGCTTCGATTTCTGGGATTATGGTGATTCCGCGGGAAGCACAGTGCGTTTGCATCGACTCGAATTCCGCCCTGTTGTGGGATTCGTTGCGCCTAGGGACTAGTGGGTAGAGCACGGGGTTGTCCGGGAGGAGCGAGAACTGGGAGTAGATGTTTTGCCATGTGCTATTGTGGCCGCGGTTCAGGGGGTAGTTGTCTGAGGCGTGGTAGTGAAATTCGGAGAATTTGAAGAAGGAGGCGTAGGTGCAGAGATCTTTCAGGAACTATACGGTTCGATGAGTTAGAATAAGGGAGCAAAGATAACAAAGGCAAGAAAGGCGTACATCAGCGGAATACCATTTCCTCCCAGCGTCAAGTAAGAACCCTCTAGTCGGGTACGCAGGTGAATCCACCGCCCGTCCGGCTTTCAGCTCGATAATCTCTTCCGTCCCATCTCCTTGATGAACACCCGTCGCCTCCCGCGCCAGCATCAGTTCCTGTAAAAGCGTCCGGGTACCCCACCAAATACCCCTCGCCCCGCCACCCAATATCCTTAACGAATCTTCCGCGACATCGATAGTATACCCCTCCGAAGTCTCAACCCCGCTCTCGTACGTATACTTCCCCAGCTCATCAATTCCCAAGTAAATCCCAGGCCCATGATCAGCGCCCTCACTCTCAAAAGGAACACACTGCACCCTAATGTCCACATGAAACACGTCTTTCAAATCCCCCGCGAAGGTTTCTGCAAACTCTCGCGCTGACGGCGGGATCAATGTCAGTCCGTCCGTATCACGGACCTCTGCGGCGGATGTCTGCAGATATATCGCTGGTGGTTGACGGGTGGAGAATTTGAAGGTTCCTGCGGAGTATTGCCATGGCACCGGCGGTAGCGCGTTGTACGCTTCTACTCCTAAGAGCGGTAGTGCCAGGAATGAGAGTACTAAGAGTTGCATTATGGTAGTAATCATGATTGAGGAATTGTGAAGAGAGAGAGGTCAGGGGCGGCGATATATAGCATTCTTGTTATGTTGACAATCCTGTTTTGCCCCTCTCGGAAGAGAGAAATTGGTGTCAGATACGTGTACCGGGGGTTGTGGGTAAGCTTGTCGGACCCTCATTGGCTCCAGCCAGGCCTTCTGGGCCACAGAGAATGGAGTTTGCTAGAGCCTGGCGCCAAGAGTTCCACAGATCTTTTTTCCTTCACCAATTATATGTTCTTGGTAGCTTCCATCCGCATAGAAACTCGGCTTGTTTTGTTTATTGTTTTGTTTGGATTTGTTTTGTTGTTGTTTTAGGTAAAATTTAGGTTTATGAGAGCAAAGTTCGACAGATCTTTGTGCGCGCCATAATGCGGTACGTTTAACCCACTGTATGCCTTGGTCTTGCTGCTACCGCTGCGGTAGTTGATATTGTGAGATTGTTGCTCCACCGGGTCGGTACGGTAGGTCCTGAGTGAGGTTACGGGGAGGGGAGCTATATTCGCACTAACTTCATCTTTATTGATAAGCCGGATATTATGCTATGACACAACTCTCCCCCCTATTGGAGGCACGAAGAACCACTTTCTTACTCCCCTCTCTAGCATCGTCAGGTATAGTGGCGGACACTGCCAATCGACACCTGTGTTAATTCGCTGTCGCTTACTAAGCGCCAAGAACCTTCCTAATTGGGCTCGGCTATCTCACAAAGTGAAATGATCGGCGGTATATATTGCCGCATTGGGCATGGCGCTGCCAAGAAATTACCCGATACAGTAATTTTAGGGTCTGTTAATTTGGTGCCTCCCCCACCAAAAAATGGAAATCTTTGAACTGCTCTAGCACAGCAGGAAGTTCATATTTCCTTAAACCCCTCTGTAATTCTTTAGACAACCATCAAATAAAGACTTTTACAGAAGCTGTAGAGCTTTTGAGTTGTTGTTGTTGACTTAGAGGAGTTTGAAGTTGGTGGTATTTCGAGTTCGCTAAGGTGTTGATTGGCATTGTCCGGCACTGTACCGGTATCCACCCTGCCATAATACTGTACCTGTCTAAGTTAAAGTGCGCGCTCCCAATTTAGGTAGCCCCAATATGAATTACCCCAAACAGTCAATTCACCGGGAAATGCACCAAATGCGGGTAATTACAGCCGGCATCGGTCCCTTGCAGTGCCGATCCCGTTGCCAAGCCACAATCCTGCCACCGGGGTTTCCTTGCACCCCACCTGTAACCTGCTCGTGTGCCAGTGCTTGTTAAGTAGCAAGTACCAAAACATTGAGAGGGAAAAGAAGGTTGGGGGCTGTGGTTTGTAGTTGGCTAGACTCGCTAGGTCGGTGATGCTGCTACAGTCAGCGGATGTAGAGTGCCGTTTCGGTGGGCTGGGGGCAGTGAGCTATGGAGCGGATACTCTCTAGGGTGGAAACCAGTTGACTAAGCTGGAAGATATTGTGTGTCTCGTTATTCTTGGAGTAACAATGAATACCGACTTGGGCGCTTGTAGTTCTATCAAGGGAGTTTGGCAAACTTCCATCGACAAGGCCACAATGTACCGCATGTGTTGTAAATCGACATGAACAGGAGACAAAAAAGTATACAGGTGCGAGTGGTAGGAGAGACTTGCTAGGAGGGATAAATAAGTCTTTTGAATATATGAAAGCTCTCTTGTAGATGGCATACTACGTACGATATAGAAGCCTCTTTGGTAACTTATCCAATGACAACACCGGATAGAGAGCCTGTGGGTGACTATCAATGAACACCTACGGCCAGACAGTTGTGCATGATCCAATTCTTCTCATAATTCTCCCTTCACTCTCGCTTCAACGGCCCCCACAAACAAATTATAGTACTTTCCCTCTTCCTCATCTCAGATCATATTCATAAGCCCTCACTCGAATATGATACTTTTTGCTTTCAATGATCAACCTGTGACGCCCAACCTCAAAGTTGGATGCGATACACCAAGCGGGCTCACCATGACCACCGCACCACTTCGCCCTCCTGTTGTACCCTTGCTGATGTAGGAGCGCCTGATGACCTTTAGCCGCGCATCGGTTGCTATTCGCCCCTCCAAAGCCCGCCTACCCTTTTTCACCGATGGTATTCCTGCCGTGGCTGCTCCACAAGGGGGGTTTCTCCGCTAAGTACAAGTCAGCAGTGTTTCTAGTTTCTTTTCTCTCTCTTGAGGATCTGCTCTAATGTAGTAATGTATCCAACGTCCAACACTATCCAGTCTAGGAGGGGAAACCGAAATCTACCTGCTAGTAGGATGAGTATTTGTTCCCGCGGTAACGTTACGTGAAATACTTAGCCAGCTAGCGCAGTAGTTAAGATATCAAGAATCAATTAACCCCTGTGCAATTAGCGGGAGCCCAGGAGTTCAATTCCCCTCATTAACCATGTGTTATTATTAAACGATCCATCATGTGGGGTATGAGAATTAGGGACCCTGCCCTATGGGAATTGGGAGACTGAAGCCCCTGGCCTTCCTCAATAAGGGTGCAGGGAAAATCAGACCTACTACGAGGTGGTAGAATCCGGCTCTAGACCATAAGGTCCGCGATTAGCGGGGTAGTAGAAGAAAGTATGTATTGCTTTGCCTCTTTTTGGTCTGAGAAAGCAACTGCGACCTTTGAATGCTATACTATTTATCTCTAAATACAACGTGCTGTAAATCCTGCACAACGGTCGGTAGTATTTCTCGGGGATCAAGCATGGCATTTTTTATGTTCCTAGCGGCATCTCTGACTAGCTACCTTTTCCCCTCAAATCATAGAGAGAGGGGCCAATACGGTAGTCCTCGAATTTTAAGAAACCGTGTGGTATTGTACAGTACAGCATAGTGCGATAGCGCTACGGGAAATCGCTTTAAAACCATCGCCAAGGACTACTTTAGACAAAGGAATCGCAGAACAAATGCTTCACTCTCACGAGAAACCCTCACGGCATTTTCGAACGATATAACATCTGATCTTGCCTCCCAGATGAGGTGATTTCAACAACTTTTGCTGCACCTGGTCCACCAGGGAAAGTAGTATATACCCTTCACTCGTGTCCAGTGCGCTTCATCCCCTAAGGGGGTCAAGAAATCAAACTTGTATCTCAACAAAACCCGATCGCAAGAAAAGCCGTAGAACGAGAGGGGAAAACACAAGCAAAGGAAATAAACAAACCCTTGAGAATATTACCCCCTAATTCGCTCGTCTAAAACACCTAGGCGAACGACTCTGCGAATTTGACTGCTTTTTTTCATTCGTTTTTCTCATTCTTTTTTTTTTCATGAAAAAGATACAGTACTGGGACAAAAAATTTCGTCCGATGCCCTTTTTACATTAAGAATGGACATTTTTAAACAGACAATTCTTAACATTGCTTATATAAAAACACTTGAAATCTTTCCATTGGCTAGGGAATCACTATCTATTCAAACCTCTACAAGTGGAAGTGTAAGGAATCAAAGCTGTTTTCATTGTTCATGATTGCATTAACTAGTGTGAAAGTGACTTAAATTTTTGGATGGGACTCCATACAAAAAAGTACATGGCAACTGATACTAGATACTTGAACAACCTTTCTCCATCACTTGGTAATATTTAAGGATTCTGTAACCTCTTTCATGTTATCTACAGGCTTGCTGATGCAAGGACAAATTTTTGCTGATTCTTATAGACATTGTGCAATGAGAGAGGGTGGTGAAGATGGGCACTTTTGGTGTAAAAAGGGCATCGGACGAACCCTTTTATCCTAGTACGATCTTGGCAACAAAAGAAACGAGCCCCCCGGTTGTTCCATACAAAATGCACAAGTTTAGCCAACCACTGTAATGAAGCACAACAAATTTTGTTCTTCAAAAAGTGATCAAGTGAAAGGGAATCACAGGGGATTTAACATATAAAATTTCCAGTTTTTTTGCCTTACCAACCACTGGCAGTAAGTGTGTGAAGCCTAGCCAGTGTGGTTGTAATGCAGAAATCCCCATACAAATTGGCTGTCTTGGCACTTTTTTTTGGCTCTGTTCTAGAACTTTGGCACTCAGAACTGCTAGAATGATTTCTATAATCTAACACTCAATTATGTGAATCTTCTTATCAAATTGTGCCATCTAGAAAATTCCTCAATTTTTCTGATGTTATGGTGGTGGGCAAGTACCTTTTGAAAATAGGCATTTTGTATGGAAAAGCCACTAGGGGCTCATTTCTTTTGTTACCAACCTCGTACTTTAGTAGAAGTGTATGTGGGTAGAAGCCTTAAGCTACCTAATATCTACCGAGGAGACACCAATCAATGCCTCGAATTCGCCCTCTTCAGCGATAGCCAAGTCAAGGAGCTTTGTCTAGTTAGGCTCTAACTCGATCTCTCCGAGTATTGCTGGCTCCTCGCCGTGCTGGAGCACTCTTTCTTTGCCGTGCCTGGAGCTGAAATTGGTTACTGGTACGGGGGCAGCCAACTTGTTAGACTCCGTGGGCGCTGAGTCGCTGGTGGCAGCGGGGTCATATTTGGGGGTGGTGTGGGGGGCTATCCAGAGACGGATTGTGACTCGAGCTTAGGTCGTTTATACCCTACAGTAGTAACAGTATCCGATAGATTACTTCATTGTAGACTACACGGCGGCGGCGGTGCTGACCGGGCCAGTTGCGGTAGGCAGGTTATCCTTGAGCCTCTCAGAGAAGGTGACAGGAGGCTTGCCGCTGGGGGCCTCGACTGAACGATCTTACTCGCCATCTTTCGGGAGATATATGGTTTGTCTATCATAACCCCCTGACTCCCATTCGACATCCAAACTAACATCTGCACTTGCAGCAACCTCAGCCGCTTCCTTGACAAAGTCCTTATCCGGGCTTTCAATGTACTCAATTCTACACCCTCCGTAGCCATAGGTTGCTCCCGAATCGGGAGGCCGGGCTTTTTTTGGTATTTTGTTCCGGCCCTCCAACCGGCCTCGAGTCCGAGCACATTTTCGCTGAGGCGATTAAATATATCTCCTACGGATTTCCCATCTCGAACAAACGCTCCTTGTTCACTAGTCAAACTGCTGAAATAAATAAAGTACTTGAGTAGGCTGGTTGGGTATGATTATACTGTAATTGAAACTTCCCTCCCCAGGTATCATACCTTGGGTTTTTATGTCGTAACCTAGTGGTTGTATACAGAAATTGTACCCTAAAATAATTGAAAGATTAAATTTTAACAAAAAAAAATAATCCCTCCCCAGGTATCCCGCCCTGCGATACTAATGAGTACCTAGAATCAACGACCTCAAAAAAGCTGGATACAGGCATTGCACAATCAGATTGTGGTCCAAAATTCCCTCGAGCCGGGAAGCATCAGGCTTTATTGAGCTAAAGCCAGGGGAGCCGAGGGGTTAACATGACGCGCCGCCACTTGTGGCTAGGCCCCATCTAGTCTAGCCATCAGATGGGGTATTAGTGACTTTAGTCTTCCCCGGGCCTTTCCAGTTCCTCCACAATGACGCACTTACAAATGGCGATATGTTGCTCCCCCCATAGCCTAGGCGGGATAGTCGTAGATATGATATCATACTAATGATTGCATGGAAGTGTGTCCCAATGTTTTGGTACTTAAGGAGGACTGTAGAATTGGGGGCGTGGGTTAGGGTTGGATGTGCTGCTTTAGGTTTTTAGGTCGTAGGTTGTACACAGAAACTAGGCCCTTAAACAAGAGGCCATGGAAAGACCTGGCATCTAGATAGTAAGCAATTGCTGAAATATCGCAAGCTTGATTTATCTCTTGTTCGGTGCTCCGTTTGTGCGAGTGTGAATCGGGGGCTCCTTCGGTGCTTCGCGGTCAATAGCATCATATCCAAGAGCCTAGACTCGCTGAACAAACTAGAAAATCTAGATTCGTTTTATCGGCCATCTTGCTTTCCGACAATATAAGAGTGATTGGGCTATCTATCCCTTAATTTCGAAGGCTCTCTTGGATGACCCGGTTAAGGCCCTCAGGTTGGGCCTGAAAGCAGATAAAAGTTATAGCTTGGGTTTGTAGTGTAGAGCACATATACTTAAGCGGGAAATAACGGGGGGGGGGGCGTGGTGGAGAGGTGTGCGAGAAAACCAGCAGAAGGATTGAGGAAAATTTCGCAGTTCCGTGGGTTTGCTAGGGGAACTTGTCAAGGATGGACGAAACTCGCTTGTGGATCCGGTTTGTTGAAGGTTCCAAGCCTCTAATTGAATTCTCTCGAGCCAACAGCGTGCCTATTTCATCGTAGTCTTTGCGCAAAAGATTGCTAACATTCGCACGAATACCGGTAGGGTGTTGTTGTCATAGTATTGCTTTTACAAGTATTAACAGCTGTCACTGTTAAAATAGCTGTCAACGTCCTACTTTGTAGAGGCGCTCTGAGCCGCCAATAGCCTTGTCAATGGTCCATCGTGGCCACTCAGCAAAGACACACCACCGCAGCAGCAACAAGCAATATCTCTCCCCATCTTCTCGTGAACGACCTACCTACCGCACATACTGTAGCAACCAAAGCCATTGTACAGTCCAGACCTGAGCCAAGAGTAGGCCATCCTATCAGAACCTCTAGCAAACATAGCCAGCCATGGTCTCAACATCCTCGACGGGATCTTCCCTACAGCCTCAAAGCCAACTACCGCAGAAGAATCACAATAGGCTTCAAGAATTTCAGCCTAGGGATGCTTTAAGAGACACTCACCCCTCGCCTAATTCTTCTGTACCGGGAATTCAGAGATCTGTTGTCGCATCTGCGGCCTGTCCCACGATCTCGATTCCCCCCGCTGCTCCTGCCGGATGCGGCGACGCAACAGAGCTGCAACAATGGCACTATGGCGTGCTATCACACAATCTATCTGACGATAGTGATTGCTGCGAATCCCCGAAATCAGGACAAGCTTCTGCAGGTCCAAATTTCGATTATTCTAGCCCAGCTACCACTCCCGACGACTTAGGTTCATCCAACTGTTCCAGAGGGGCCACACCGCCGCCGCCTAGTGGCCTTGTCGCCTCGGCCCGGAAGGCATTGAGACTGCGCTCGAGACTTGCTGCATTTTGGAATAACCACATGTCGGTTGTGGTCCCGTATAACGCCGCACGAGACCATCTAGGTAGGATTAAATGCTCCTCCCCTATTACCCAATTGTCATTCTCCCTCTTCTCTTTTTTAAGGGAAAAAAAACCCACCTCCTCCATTACAGCCTCAATTATTCAAATCTATCTGATTTTACATGATTTTCGATGTTTGTTTTACTCAATAAATCTTCCTCTACCTTCTGCGGCTTCTAGGCGTTCCTTCGGGGTCAACACCCCCGTTAGCCACATGCCTTTTTGTTCCCCATATCCCTACTAAGTTATAGGCTACTGCACACGTTTTTCGAACGGGTCAGATCGGGGTATAAACCCGGGTAGCTTTGGCGTTGTACGAGTACGACTAGTGCGTTCTTATTGCTAAAGCTAGAAGCAAAAGAGCCGAGAGACGGTAGCTAGGCGTCATGCATTGCTCTACAGACATACATTCACTTATTTAGCGCGGATCGCAGGACATAGCCGAATATCCAACTTGCGAATAACATTGCCTCCCACGATTTCTCTCTTCCACCCTTTATCTGAGAGCCTATATACTATATCTTATACCTAGTCATACCCCCTCTATCACGCGGCACACCCTGCCTTACTGGTTCTCATTTTTCCCCAATTTATCTGCCTCTCACTCATCTACGCCATGGCCCACCCCACCAATATCTATCCTCATTTATCCACATACCTTAGATCTCTCAGCACATATTATCACTGGGCGATCTTAATTTCCTAACTTTAGAGCTTCCCAGCGCTTCAAGAAAAAAGAAACCCTCCGGGCTATAAACTCAATTAAACTTACCTCTTATTTAGTTCTTGTCTCCTAATGTTTTCCTTTTTTAACCAACTTCCCCCGTCTTTTCTATCTTCACCGCAACCCTATGATAACCGCAAATCATATACTGACCCGATTTCATTACAGCCTTAGAAAGAACCTATCTAGCCTATCATCGAACTTCTCTCGTATTCGCCATTTTTGCTGCTGTCACCGCACAACTGACCGTGATCCAGCAACCGTCTACCCCCTCTACAAATTTCAGCTTCTACAGTATTGGGAAGCCACTCTCGGTTTTGCTAGTTTGTTTCTCATTAGTCATATCGGTGCTTGGTGTCCTGAGGTGGTGGAGGCTACAGAGCGGGCTTTTACGAGGTGCTGCAATAGCTGGAGGTCTAGAGGTCTGGGGTCTTGCGGGTGGGGTTCTCTTGGTAAGTTCTAAATTTACTTGGCCCCACTGTAACATGCTGCTAGGGATTACGAGATGGTCCAAGATTGTTGTGTCGTGATAGCTACATATACCCATCCAACAGGCTTCGCCAAACATCCCACACACTCTCTTTAGCTCCCAATTTCTTTTCCCTCAATTCACCATCAGTTAATACTAATTTCTACTGATAGCTCACAATAGTGCTCTTCGGGTTCTCTCTTGCCATGGATATTGACAAGGAGTATTAGTATGTTTTTCCGCCTCATTGGGGCTGCGCTATAGCGAGGCTCCTTGAAGCCTCGCAGGTTTCGGTTGGTATTTTATTTTCTGTTTTTCCTAGAATAGACTTATACACCCAAGTTCGAGTAACTATATCTTATCTCCGGTTTATGTATGAGAGGTGTACCAGCGGAATCTTTTAATTTCAAGTGCATGGAAAACTTTGTTCGAGGATCATCTCCCTATAGCCTTGTTTCTTAGTGTTAGGCTAATGAAAGTATCTATATATTGATGATTCGCGCAAGTTAACGTTGATTTGCTATCTGAACCTAACGTCACCGGATCTGTGCTACCGGTATTATATGTGCAAAGAATTCTGTTTGGTCAGTCGTGGTGTCATTGTGTACCCCGAGCTGCGGGAATGGCGTGGCGGCTGGGGATAGCCAACTACGGTACCCGTAGCTTATATTATCCTAGCGATAAGCATCAATAAAAAAAAGCACCCCACCCATAGTTAGTGTCGCGTCCAGCTTTGTTAGAAGCTAAATCCCAGTCAGTCACGGCGAGTGATAGATGATGATGACCGCATCGTGCAGCAGTCGTTTGATAGAATAATTTGTAAGGAAATGGAACCGGTTATGTTCCTGCCTGCAGGTTTTATCTATTGATCTATTTCCCCCAAGCTATGACCCTAAAGCAAAAACACCTCCAATGCGCATTGAAAACAAGACGGTCTAAAGGAACATAAGAGACTGACGGAAGGAATCTAAAAATCAAGTAGGAAAGGAAAAAGAAAGAAAAAGGAACGAACAAAACATCCACGAAAAGGCGTAAAAGGTAGGGTAAAGGAAAAATTAAATAAAAGCAAGTAAAAAAAAAAGTAAAAGTAGAACTAAAATCACTGACGCCATCCCTTCTCTCTCAGCCAACTAATACCCTTGGTAAGAGCCGTTACCAATCCGTCGACTATCCGAGGCACGCGCCGCTTATTCTCCGTCAATTCCAACCGATTCTCAGCGCCAACCTGGCACCTTTCGTAATGCTTCGGCGTACAATACACTTCCTCAGGATGCTGCTTGCATTCGGGCCGGTCTTCGCTCCCACTGTGCATGGACGCTGCAAGTGTCGCACCGGAATCCCTCTTACTACCAATCATCGTAGCCGCTGCTATACCCCGATCGCCGCCATGCTTCCACCTCCCGCAATACTTAGAGGCATGAAGCACCATCTCCCCAAAATCCATCTGGTATACGGGCCACTTGTCTTCGCTCCGGCTGTGCAGGGATGCCGCAAGTGTTGTACCGGAATCCCTGCTACTACCAACGATCGTAGCCGCTGTTGTACTTAGATTCCAATCCCCCCTATGTATTCCGCAATGCTCGAGTGTGCAGGACATCTCCCGGAAACCCTCCAATGTGGACCGGCCTTTGCTCACATTTTGCACGGGCGCTGGTGCAAATGTTGCTCCGGTATGCTTGCTACTGAGAGTAATAGTAGCGCTAGCAGTATCGCAGTTCTTCTCAAGCCCCCAGAGAATCCTTCTCTGGGGGTTGTATGTCGTTACCACAGGTGCTGGCCTTTCTTTGCGCCTCTTGGGTGCTGGAGGCGGTGTCAGCGGTGGCGAGGGAGGCCTGGCTAACGACGAACTCTGTTCTTCGTAAATGGCACTCGGCATCTCAATTCCAAGTCCGATGGGGGATCTTTCCTCCCGCTCCCCAGATAGCGGCGAGCTCTGGCCTTCATATGCTGTCACTAGTAGTGTTTCTGGCATTGGCTCGGATTCAGGAAGCTCCTGCTCGTGAGTTGAGCCTGTCTCTTCGACCGCTGATATCCAACGTTCGCACGCCGCAGCTGTATCCGCGCATTTCTCGCAGACTCCTTCTGACGATATATGAGGGCACAACGGTGACGGCGGTGGGCTAACGCTTGAGCCCCCACTAGGCGTTCTCAGCGTCGTAGGGGAATCCACGCTTGGGCTATTACGTAAATTGCACGCCGACCCCGTTGGGCTGACCATCCGGCTATACACAGTCCGCATACTTCGAAAGCTTCGATAGCTGTTTTTGCTATCGCTGTCTCCGGTGAATCGGCGGTTGCCTCGGTGAAAAAAATCCATCGAGCCTGGGGTGCACGGGCTTCCCTGGGGTTCTTTTTGGTGCTTGTGCTGCCCTGGCGCAAACCCTTTGACGAGGCCTTTGAGTTTGCCATATAAGAAGGGGATCTTTATTCGTGGTGATGGTAGACTTTCAGCATCCTGGGGGACTGGCCCTGGGGCCCGGAAGAGGGCTTTGAGGGGGAGTTCGATTAGGGCGCAGGTGAAGCAATTGTCTAGATTGTTATTTCGGTGTTGCTGCTGCTTAGCTTTCTCGTTGTGAAATGCTAATCGAGACTCAGAGAATATCCCCATCGTAGAGCGTGCCGATCTCTCGTAGAGTCTAATCTAGTCTGGATATATGTGCACTAACTTAGTGTTTCTCTGCCGATCTGATATGTCGTGTTATATTGGGTTTATGTGTGGTCCGAGCGGTGGTGTACTCGAGTAAGTGAGGAAACAAGATCACTGGGATAGGATATGACAGGATAGGGCGAACAAGATGAGGGGAGGAGGGGTATACTTCACTTTATCACAGAACGGGATAAGAACGGGTTGCGAACCCGACATCTTTAAACTACTAGCTAGGCGTCCAAAACGCACAAACCACCATGACGTCGTACCGACTATCATCTAATCCCGCCCAATAAGACAGCCGGAGGCGAGCTGCACATAATGGCGGACGGGGAAAAAAAATGCGAGCAGTGTGAACACATTTTCCCCCTCTTACATTTGCCAATAAAGTCTCTCCACGGTATTCTTGGGCTAGCAGCGATCAGGTACCCCAAGTACTGTATTGTACGAGCCTTATGAGCCTTCTGTGCGCACAAAGCAGTGAGGTGCGGAGGTACGGATACTGTACACCACAGCGTCAGTATGAGCGTGCTGTCGTATCAGGCTGGTGCTACTGGCAGCATAGCAAAAGACGGGTAAAGTCTAGGATCAGTGATGTGCCGGTTCTCGAGCACCCAGCACTGAGCAGGATCCTGCGCTGACTAAGGTAGATTAGGCAGCGAGGCGAAGCAGAGAGGCTCCTAACCACCCAATTTTTTGGCAGCTCATCCAAGGCAGCAGGACGGCGATCAGCGAGGTGTTGGCACTGGAGTAGCTCCCGCCCTTTCTTTTTGCCTGTATGAGGCTCAGTTTTAGATTTGTGGGACCAATCGCAGCGCTCATGGGGGGAAGAGCAGAGTAGGGCTACTTTGCATCACTTATCCAATAAGTCGCAATTGCAACTTTAGTCCCAAATCACACCAAAGTGCACCATCTCACATCCTCGAGTGACGTTCTATGAGAGTATCTATCAGAGCCATTATGCTAACAAAAGAGAATCTTGCAAACACTCTCTAGAAGGGAAATCCCTTAAACGCCAACACCGCTTGCTTCTACCCCTTTTCCTCCCACAGCCGCAATACCAGCCTTCCTGAGTCTGAAGCTATCCATAATAACCCTTCTATGTTCCTCCGTCGTTATCACTAGTTCTTGAATCTCCTCCTCCCGAGCCCAGCGAAATTCGTCATGCTCGGCCGGGTCAACGACAACAACTTCCTCCCCCTCCCCTTCAATCTCAACCTCAAACTGCCACTTTCGAGTAGCCCTCCCACTCCTCTTCCCCTGGAAGTTCTCGACGTCACAACATCGCGTGATCTTGCCAACCACTAACCCTGTCTCCTCCTTGACTTCGCGAACGACCGCGTCCAGAATCGTTTCGTAGGGCTCCACCCCTCCCCCAGGAACCTCCCAGAGGCCCGGGAAAGAGAGTTCGCCCACGGCGCGGCGAACGAGCAGGAGCGTTGGCGGCGCATTGGTAAGCTGGGATTTACGGAACACGAGTGCCCCGACAGCAAGACGCGTTACTGGCGGTATCGTGGGCAGGAGGTCTGGCGGAGAAACGTTTAGGTGTGAGAGGGTAGAAGGGTAGGTTGCTCCAGAGGTAGTTTTGTGCAAGACGTCGTTTCCGGCCATTTTTTTTTCGGAAAAGTATAAAAAAAAAGCAAATAATGGTTCGCACTCTTTTTTTGATGGTGGAAAAAAAATGTTTGTTGTCTCAAAAGTTCTATGCGTGGGTGCTGGCAAGAACTTTTTGTCGGGGTGGTGGGTCTGTGCTTTGTTGATAGGGAGGGGGGATGGTGGCTTAGCGGTGGGTGAGTCATCATTCATAACGGCTCACTCGGTTGGCTAACTTTCTGCGCGTGTTTTGACCCTTCTATCCGTTCTAGTGGCTTGGAGTATTGGAGTGTTGGAGGGTTGAAGCCTTATTTCGAGCTCGTTTCAGAAGCTTTATCTTTCATAGAATATTATTGCCTTCCGGTACAGTAGGAATACCTTTGCATCATCTCATTAGCTGTTTCGGCATCTGGTTGCCTAATTGGTATTGATTATCCGGTATAGCTGCGTTCAGATGGGCGGGAGGCAATGCTAGTACTTAACTTGTGTTCGAGTAAGTTGAGGATGTATGATTATTTGCTTAAAATACGGCAGTGCCTGAGTGACTTGTGGCTTCCTGCTACGGGGTTTGCGGTGTTCATGGTGCGAAGTTGTAACGAGCCTATCGTGCAACTACTGCTATCGGGAGTTAAATTAAGATGCTACCTCTCATTTGTGGAGTCGTTACCTTGTTCGATCTTGGCCACTTAGAGCGGGAGGTTTATGGTAAACCGGACCAAGTTGTATGAGGTTCTACAGAACGGGACTTATTCTTGTTTACATCATGTCAGCTAGTGATACCCTCCGGGGATTGTTAGTCTCAATTCTGAACCCCATTTCGCGACCTCTGATTAAGCATTGGGCAATGATCGTAATCATGAAACAATAGGATTTAATACACATTTTCTTTGTCCAAATAAATCTAACTCGGACTCTGCCTTCAGCAATATTCACACATGGTTCCAACTATGTACTAGCAACAGTTTTTAAGGTCTCCGAACGTGAATTACGCTCTCCGAGCCCAAATTATGGCAGTTCCTTCAAGATCTGTTGCGTGCGTGAAGCAGCCAATTATACCCGAATTGTATCACTTATTTACACCCCATTCTAGAGCGCTGGCATGCAACACCCAGTATACTCGCAATGTTGAAGCGTTTTTAGAAAAGACTACCATTGCATACAGCCAGGATTTGGCTTTTTTTCTCGAATTTGGGTGGCATGCAATAGCAGTCTTTTCTAAAGACGCTTCGACACTGCGAGTATTAGACCAGCATAGAAGGGAGAAACATAGGCGAAGTACGAAAAATTAGTCCTATCGCGATTGACTATTGTCGATTTTATTAAATCCAGTGATAAAGGCGTTAGAGAGTTCGGTTTAATTCATTGTGGTACTTTTTTTGAAGGAAGGGGGATAGGCGGAAGGTACAGTACATGTTAAGATAGCCTTCTTAATTGTGCTAGTAGATTTAACAGTTGAAAAGATGCCTATTCTAATCATCTAGATGGAGATGCTAGCAACCGCCCTTGCTTTCTAATGTCTAGAAATTCCTAATTAATCATATGAGCTTAAAACGTAGGAATACCAGCCGAGTGATCTCACAATTAGATTAGGTTCACCTAGGTGCCGTCGTCGTCTAAAACTCTGAGTTACGTCACTGAGGTTACATCCGTTACGCCCCCACTTCCCCGCCTTTAACCATGGTTCGGTCCATCTGAACCTTTGGCTCGATCCTCATTCCCTCATTCGCCGGCCCAGCGCCATCCCCATCTCACCCCCCATCACCGCTAAACATCATGTCTAACGATACCCTCCTCATCTGTAAAGCTTGTGGAACCCAATTCGATACCTCCGATCGAAATGTGCTCAAGAACTGTCGAATTTGTGATGTCTGTTCCGTTTCCCTTATTCGACCCCGCAACCCCGGAGCTAATGGGGCTACTTGTAGGATCCCCGCCAATTTATTCCTCCAACTGGACAAGAATTCACAACTCTAGCAGAGATGAAAGGCAATTATGAGAATATGATGGCTCCGGATCAAACTAACCATGATATAATTTCCTTGTGGACCGTGCCGAAAGTACTGTTGTCGTCTCGCTACCTCTTGGGAGCTTGGGGCTAACTAGGTAGCGTGCAGTTTGCAATCGGCCAGCGTGCCTTCTTGATCAAAACGCCTCACGGAAACGTTCTATGGGATCTGATAACCTACCTTGACGATGAGAGCATCCGAAGAATCAGCGAGGAGGGTGGGATCCAGGCTATTGTGATTTCGCATCCACACTACTACACCACACATAGCCTCTGGGCGAAAATATTCGGCTGTCCGGTATACCTCGCAGCAGAAGATAAAGAATGGCTATGTCGGGAGGATCCCCAAGGGAGGGTCTTCGTCGAGGGGAATGAGAAAGAGGTTGTCAAGGGAGTAACAGCAGTTAAAGTGGGAGGGCATTTTCCAGGCAGTTTAGTGTTACATTGGAAGGATAGATTATTTATCGCTGACTCGTTTGTCACCGTGCCGGTGAGCCCTCCTTGGGGATTTAGGCTTGCAGCAGCTTGCTAACAACCGCAGAGTGCGCTATATCACGAGAATAGACTACCAGGGACTGCCTCTTTTAGCTTTATGTGGTCGATTCCGAACATGGTAAGTCCTTCGATCCTCTATTGGTATTCTTGTCTAATAAGATTAGATACCGATGCCACCACAAGATATAGTAAATATCTGGAAGGCCTTGAAGCCTTATAAATTCACGACTACCCATGGCGCATTCACGGGGCTGGATGTCAGGGACTCTAGGGTCAAGACAAGATTACTGGAGAGCGCTAAAATTGCAATCAGGGCGATGGGATATAAGGAGAGTCAGTTCATTGAGGAGCTGTCGGAGTAAGAATTGACGCAATAACTGCTTTCGCAGACTCACGCATCACTGCTATCACACTCCAATAGTAACGTGGACAGTTCGGTGTTGTAAAAAACATCAATGTCAATACGGGGATGTCTCACGATTGCGCGCAAAAAGATATCAGTTCCCGCAGTGGAAAAAATGAACCTTCGTAGCTTTATATCTGGGGAGCGGAGAAATGTGGACGAAGTTTCTGCAGCGCTCGAGGCACTATTGGCACCTTTTATATATTCTTCCACTCTCGCCGTTACCTCTTACCTCTCCTGATCCTCCATGACGATGCCCGATACTTCTTTTCCTGCGCTGCTGGAGGCTTGAAAGGCAAAGTTAGCCCGGGGAGGTCGCGTAAGCTACAAGCGTATAAAAGAGAGGGATAGGTGGTGTTTGGGGATGGCATATCGCACACCCTCCGTCAGTTAGTGCTAGTAGTCTAGAATCTATGGCCCTGCACGGGGGACTGTCACGGTTGAGGTTAAGAACTCGAAGTTTGCTCGTATGAGAAGCTGTATAACTACCGGAATATAAAGAATCATCCAAAGGAGTTTCAGTTATTTGTGTTCAGGGATTTTGGCACTGCCAGGGTTTTGAAGAGTGCGAGGCTTCTCCTATATCAAGGTGTTGGGTTATTTGTGCGAAGCGGAGCAATGCACATTCTAACAATCTTAAATTAATATGGCGAAAGAACTCTCCCAAGGCTGCGAAGAGTGAAGGCGAGCAGGTTGTGAATGGGGGAATGTTATTCTAGGCGAGCTGAGAAAAGTAGGGGATGTGTCAGCCTGCCGTGAGGTATGGTAAAAGGCTCCCAAAGCCTGACCTAGCCCCGGAGAAAGATGGAGAAAGCTTTATTTCTTGGTATCATATGTCATAGCTTTCCTGCGCAGTGTTTTCGCCTAATACTCTACGAGAATTCGGACGATGATTCGAAGTCACTATATAGTATGCACCAAGGAGAGCTGGTCTATCTTGTAAAAAGGTGTAGCGAACAGATCCGAGAGAAGTATAATTTTTTTTTAAAAAAAAATTGAGAGTAAACTTATTCTATAATATTCGCTATCACTAGGTAACAATACCCTCCTCCCCCCAAACCCGAGGTTTGGTTACACCCATTAAATTTAACTGATGGGCATTGTGTCTTGACGGGCAGTGAGTACCCCTACTATTGAGTTCGCGGGCATTGTGTCAGTTTTCCGTCAATACATCTATAAAAAAAAACAAAAAAACATCCCAGTTACTTTCTGGGCAATACTGTAGATAGCTTGCGTTCCTAGATGAGCTAGCTGCGGGGTACTACTAATAATCTTGACCAAAACCAACCAACACTGACACACCTGTCCCACGCCACTTTTTTGTACCTGACCCTTGCGCTGTACTTGTACCTAAAGCTAATACCTCGTAGTCGGACGCCTACAAACACAATTTAGCCTAAGTTAAATTTGCACCTCTCAAATTGCTTCTTAACCAACCCTCAGCCTATCCCTAGAAATAGGCTTGGAAAATCCGCCAAATGCTTGGCTGGAAACACTAAAACTGGCGGCTTTCATGGCATTCTAACTTAATCATCCTCCAAGAGAAGAAGTGCAGGAAAGAGTTTTAGTAGATTCCTTGACACACAGAGGCCTAGGATAGAAACCATAGTGAAGTGTGAGACGTGCCACCCCGAAGATGCCTGTCAGATATGTGGTTTGAATGGAAAAGACACATGCCAACAGACCTAGTGGCTTGTGACACGCCTCGCCCCACAAATTTACATAATAGAGATAGATAGAAGTGGAGAAAGGGCACATAGAGTGTTACGGTATTTTAAGGTTAGCACTGTAGCGGTCTAAGTTACAGGGGTAGGAAGGTGCTTCAGAAAAGCAAAAGCCTCAATTGTGGTCTGTTTCGTCCGTGTCCGGTGATTTCCACGAAGCCAATGCTTGCTAGCCCTCCCCGAGTGACCACGTGTGAATGCTGTACTCCCTCTCCAGGCTCGATCCCGCGATCCACAGCCCAGAATACCGGCCCGGTACGGTACTGTACTGTAACTCCTTCGGAATTGAAAACACGTTGCCACCCGCCCATCATAACAAGACAGTGCACCAACTCCTGACATAAGCCCCGACTTGACACGGTGAGACAATTCCTGCCTCAGGGTGCACGAGAGTGCGACGGAGACCAAGCTTTTCGGCACGTGGGAGGATTGCAGAAGGGGGCAAGCCCCTCCTTCCCTCCCTTTCTTTGTGCTGGCAATAGGAGGCTGCCCTTCACGGCCATTGGGATTATTCCCTCACTTATGGTTTCGCCCACAGTATGATATTTAGATTTTTATAATTGTTTGGGCTGTTTTTTCTCGCTTGGAAGTTGGATCACTATTTCCTTGGCTGTCGGTGAAATGTTTCATTTTTGCTGGTATGAAAAATCATTGCTAGCATTCTGCAGAGAGGGCCTAGGACTGGCTAGTATAGAATAGGTTTTCCCCTCCAAGAAGGAACCGTGTTTCCCGGCGGGGTATAACTTAGGAGGCTAAGCCTACTAGATATCATTAATTGGTATTTCCTACTCCGTTAGCCTACTCTACTAAGTTTAGTACTGCTGTCCCGTTGAGATCCACGATAGCCAATTTAATAAGTTTTTATGGTATTCTAGCTGTACGGTAGGGGAAACGCGGTCCTAGGTTAGTCTCCTCGGAAATCTACCCCCCTGTCAATCTATGGATTAGGACTTGTGGTCAGTCTAGGGTTCTGAGCCTACCGTATCAGACAAGTTTCGGCACGCTATTATTAGTACTTTAAGAACTCTTGCGGTTCGCTATCTCCATTGGCCCAAGACAGGTTTGGGTCGACAAGTTAACAGAAGTGCGTATCAAGTTAATGAGGTACAGCATGTTCCGAAGGTCGTGACAGGAAAACACTAACCTCTCTCGGCTGCTGCTGGGTGATATAACCGTCAGGTGAAGCACTGTACTTGTAAAGAAGTTGAAACCAGATTTTCACTAACACTTGATATCACGTGACGATTATATCAATCGGCGACCAGACTACTAGTCTAGTACCGGTACTGTAGTAACGAAAATGAGAAATCGGTATGTGCCCGCTATGTGGCTCGAGGATCTGGTATGATACCAAAAGACTTACGCTTAAGTGCTATTGCCTATCACACAGATTCAGGCGGGAGAGCCAAATTTCGGTGGTATTCAATACGGTAATAGTCCTTCTAAGAAAGGCTCAACCATTACAAGAAGAGTCTTAAGTTCGCAAAGTTCAGACTGACAATCTAATTGTGAGTTTCTAATTGTGAGTTTTTTTCCTTTCGTTTTCGCTCTCTGGTCAGTTACGAATCTCAGTCATGTTAGGTACTCACAAGAAGACAGGGACCTTTCACCAATGCTTACCGTATCTTGTTGTGTTGTTGAACAACGGATTGTGATATAATATTGACTTAAGGTAACTATTGCGTGTGGTAGAGCGGAGAAGCCTTTTGGTTGGCTCAGTGTGTTGTTTCGGTCTCACAGGGAGACTGAGTGGTCTACCGGTACCGGCCGAAAAGCTTATGACGGCCGAGCATGGCGCTGTAGAAACTTGGGCTAGGTTATTCGGCCATGCTCTATTGTCGGAGTTTTGTTGTCGGAGTTTCCTCTCTCGGCAAAGTCTAGTAATTTTGTTTTTTCTTCTGCCTCGAGGGGAGGGGAAGGGTCTGTGTCCCCGCTGTGCTTTTCACTAGGGAAGGAATTTTTAGCTACCGGTACACCGCACACGGTTTAACCACCCACGTTTCTACGGCACGTATGATCCGAGGGGATTGTTAAAGGGAACATTTACAGTACAAATGGGCTTACCTTTATTGAAAGTCATGAGTTGGGTAAGATTAGCACCTTATTGGTGGAGAGTTAGCTTCATCGGCTCCATGCGGCCTTAAGAATAAGGGTTCAGTGAGGAGGCATCGCAGTTAGGACGCTAAATTAACTGAGGAATATTTTTTTTGTAACGATTGAGCTCCTCTGGCGAATTTTTCTGAGCCTTGGGCCTATGGTACGCTCTATTAACCCACAAGCCTGGGGGTTCTAGAACAATGCTATCATACTTGTAGTAAGGAGCGTGGGTCATACCGTGCAGCTCCCTTACTCGAGTACTGCACAACCAGCGGGAGTGTCAATCTAAGCGTTCTTGGCTAAAACTCAAGTGTATTGACACCCTTGCTACTGTTTTATAGCGTCAGGTGTCTGCGGTAGACCGGTAACGAATAGGAGTAGGGCTGCTCAAAGATACCCATATCATATCGTTTTATCACCCCACAATATCCCATGACTTACCCCACCGAACCACACGGCAGCGTTCCTGGCGGTCATTTCATTACCCCGGGTGCTTCGGGTAAGGAGAATCCGAGACATTGGACACTCTTGGGCGAAGAAAGACTCCAACATCTTGCTCGACACCTAAATTATCTTAATATCGCACATATTCCGGTTCATGGCTTAGCTACAGCGGCGATGTGGCGCTGACACTTGTACTGTACTGCTGTAGTACTAGTACTCTGGCACACCACAATGTAGGATATCCGTGAAACCATGGCCAACTAGATACTCTTGCGGCCGGTCGAAGTTGGACACTGAAGGGAGCAATTCGCATAATATATAACTTTGGCTCGGCTGTGCTAATACTATGCACTAATTCCCTCGTACTGTACCCAATTGCCAGTAATGCAAAGTGGTCTAACAGTCGATCAATTTTTGCTATACTGTAAATTCACCACCTCTCCCCCACTCCCACACACACACACTCAGAAATAAGATCCCATCGAGCGGCTCTATTCTAAGGAAAAAGCGGCATCAGTATTCTAGGAAGTGTGTCATGGTAGGCTCGAAGAAAGCGCTGGGCTAGCGCCAATTGAAAAGGCCCATATCCGGCTCTCTGGTTATCGATTTTAGTTCAAGTTGAGACCTCCGAAGCAGAAACGGAGAAGGAATTGAAGGTGGAAAACAAGACAACGTCCTCCTTTATCGACCAGCTAAAAAACCAACAAACCAAAACGAGCGCGTCGACTATCCATCCCGATTACACCAGCGGAGATCACCAGTTCATCTCCCATGCCATAATACGAGCCCAACTACCGACTGATGTTTTCGAAGCTACAGGAGCCGGGGGAAGATTTAGTTGTCCCGGGTGAGGGCCCCTGGGGGTCTACTACTGCAACTATTTTACTGTCGGTAGCTGGGGCTGTGGTTATCGCGAGGATGTATAGTAGGGGGATTATTATGAGGTTTGTGGGTGGGGATGATTACTGTATTTTATGTGCAATGGTGAATTTTAGCCATGAAGTGATTTTACTTTGGAAATTTGGAGGGAACGGCTGCTGATGATTGGGGCGTATGTTGCAGGCTACAGCTATTGCGTTGACTGTGTTGTTGTGCAAGAGTATGTTCACAGAAATTACCAAGGTGGTTGGAAATGGCTGGACTGACTTTCCGTGACACTCAGGTGCCGAATATGGAGCTGGGAGACATATATCAGACATTCCGAAAGATGACATACTTCGGCTTATTAAGGTCTTTCACACCTTCACGCTCCTGAAGAAGAAAAAAGAGTCCACCAAAAGCTAAATAAGTTGACTCCCTCAGATGGGATACAGCATGCAAATCCTATACGTCGTCGTAATGACCTTCACGAAAGCCTCCCTCCTCCTCCTCCTCCTGCGACTAGTCAAGAATCGCCGGATGTTAGTAGTAGTATGGCCAATTTTCGGATTCATGTGTACATTTGCAATGGTAAGCTTCTGGGCCTCAGTATTTCACTGCACGCCGCCACCATATGTCTGGAAAGGAGTGGACCGGGCTGGAACTCACAAGGTCAGCTGTGGAAATTTCAAGGCTCTACAGTATTGGGTACCCGCCGGGAGTATTCTGACGGACATCATCCTGTGGCTGCTGCCGCTAAGGTTGATATATCCATTGAGGTTGCCGAGAGCGCAGAAGATTGTCCTGTATATGGTGTTTATATTGGGCGCAATGTGGGTATTTGGAAAATTCCCTTTTTCAAAAAAGCGGGATGGTTGCTTATGTTTGTATGGTGTGCAGGGTGTTCATTTCGGCTTCTGTAAGGATATCATTAATCCTCGCCCTGGGTACGTTCGGACCTCATCCTGAAGATCCGACGTGGACGACTTATCAGATCAACCTTTGGTCAATGTGTGTATTTTCCCTTCCATTCCAGGCTCTTGCGATAGGTCTTAGCTGACATGAGGTGAAACAAAAATAGTGTTGAAGCGACTATCGCAATAACATGCAGCTCCTTGCCAACTCTTCGACCCCTCGTCAACAAACATTTTCCCTTCGTCTTCAGCCTATTATCCAAGGTTTTTGACAAACCAGACAGAGCTTGTGATCAAAACTCATTTCGTATACCTACCTCTATAATGGAAACCGACGCTCAACCACCTTCCAAGCTAGCCTCCCCACCCCATTCCGCCTCAAATCCAGGGCTCATTTCTACCGGCCTATCCCCTGACTCAAACATAAGCTCCGGGGATCCTGATATTGATCTTGAAGCAGGTATAGGGAGCAGTGACGGAAAGGAGTCTCGGAGCACCGTGCTCGAGATGGACATAGCCGATATGCGCCTTAATCCGGGGTCAGAAACATTAGGATCCATTGAAATTTCAAGGCCCGATTCCGGCTCTAGTTCAAATCCAAGATCTCTCTAGGGAATATGCCCATTTTTCTGTTCATCGCGCCCGGCGTTTTGTCTGCTGTACAAATTTCACGACACTCTAAACAGCCTTATCTCAGCTCACATTGTTTTTATTACTATGGTTATTGCTTATTCGTGTCTTTTCCAGTCATCTGTTTATTTACTCTCCTTCATCCATGTACTGTATATATCACAGATCCGGTACACGGGAGTAGTATTGGTATACCGACGGAATTTGTAGGAGTTTGTTTTCCCGGCAGCCTTTAATAATTCACATGAGAAAAAAAAACCCCATAGCATAAATATCCCCGAGTGACCCTATATGATCCTCAACGATATACGGTACTACTTCCATTCGGTGTAAAACCATCCAAATCGCACTACCACTGCATTGGCGATACTGTAAATGGGCTCTTAGTCTAGTATTGCATCTATCCTCACTACAATACAATGAATAGGCCAGAATCCGACAGCACAAGCCAGATATCTAAAATAGAATGCGCACCCTCCCAAAAGCCGCACTTCCCCTTGGCATGTTACTCGAGCCAATCCGGTTCCCTGGGTCTCTTCACTTTCACAGCCATACTAGATATTTGAATAAATTAGAAATAGTGAGAGGGTGCTTATCACAGTCCTCAATTATCGACACGCCAAGCACGGAAGTTAGGAATGCACCCTACAATACCGACACCCCTTACATGCAACAACAGCCCCCTTCTCTATCCCCAAAACACTAATCCGTCGATTTAATCCGTAACCGAGAAATAGTAAGGAACACGCGGGATGAAAAGGAAGAAAGAGAATCAAAAGGTCAAACAAGGGGCTGGGGTAGGATATGCGTATCGCACCGGCCGGGAAGGATGGCATACATGAGTACCGTAATGGCATACATGAGTATGAACTTCCGCCCACGGAGGCCTGTGAGTACGGCAAGCTAGACACCATGTGGTAAAAAAAAGAAAAAAAAGCAGAACCGGCTGTCTGGCAACGGCGTCTGTGACGTGATATGATTTGATCCTAGTGGCGTGATATGATCCGGTTCTAGTAGAGTACTTAAGGTTAATTTGGTTGTAAATTTGGCCTCCCACAGTTATTACCCTTCTTGTAAAGCTTGGCAAGGCGGAGGATCCCTAGGCTTCCCTCTGGTTCCGAATATGGCTCTGGAGGGAGGGCGTTCGTGAATGATATACGGTAAGCTGCCGCGGGCAGTTGGCGGACTTTTCTGTCATTCGTCTTGGCTTGTGTAAGTGCCTGTCTTGGGCACCTCTAGTATGATAGGATACAGTGCTAATACAGTTTAGCACCGGTATGCGAGGGCATTATTGTGAAATTGCGGATCCCTATCTGGAGGGTGTGGGGTCTAACTCAGCGCTAATGACCAATTGCTATGCAAAATCCTCTACTCGAGTACCCCCCGATATCTCTGATGAGCCCTGTCCTTGGGCTAGGGCAGCAAGAGTTGGCACTGTAGGCAAATAATTCGCTAAGGCGTGCACAATGTTTCCCTGCATGACGAGGACCCAGCACAGCGGGCACCGGCTCACAAAATTCTTTAAACTATGCTTTAGAGCCACTAGGCCCAATAAAGGCCAGCAAGAAAATGGTGAGTGCTCGATAGGGAAACGTTGTATCACTTATACTCTAGGGAGGTGTCTAGACGTTGGTGGGCTCAAAGAGCGGAATTCCAGTCACCTCTTGGTCACAGTGTCTCGTGACGAAACTGCTGTCATATGGACAGACTTAGAACGCCTAGGGCATTCAGGAAGCTATTCTAATCCTCCTAACAAGAGTAGCTACTAGTTTAGTTCTATTTATTGGTATATTCTGTTATCAGGATATTGGAGTAGGCGTTTGATATTACCAGTATCGCATTGCTGCTAGTCCACGGCTTTTAGGGGAGCGGAATGTTAGCCATCTTTTGGGTTAGGGGGCAGAGTTGTAATGGCGTTGTCAACAGTCAACGCGTCTTCTGTGTGAAATAGGGTCTCTCTCTCCTTACGCACCAACTGATCGTTAATTGCAGAACTAGTGGGGTGGCTAACATTCCACTGTTTGGGCTCAGCAAGTTCTAAAGAAGGTAGTTTCTGAATACGCCCCGCAAACCGATAACGGAAACATCAGCTACTATGCCATTCTGCTATCTATTACTAGTTCGTAGAAATAGGCCCGAACAATAGGTATCTCCATTTATTATGAACTGGAGCACACTAACATTGGCTCTGTCTTCCTTTAGCTTGCCGCAAACAATTTGCATAACCGGGCACAAATTGACACTCCTACAAGTAATGCTGCCCACATGATAGCATAGTATAATCGAAAGTTTACGATTTCATCCACTCTGAGAATGCCAGCCACCACTGCGACACACTCTTCCTTCCCAGTCTCACGAGAATCCATCCGAAGCCAGGCTTCGAGGTATCAATGCCCACCAAACCCCACCACACAACCCCCAAAGAACACCGACCGAAGACAGCTTTAATAGAAGATGCCACAAACACCCCCAAAGACTCGATAAACCAAAGTCTATATAACCCCCCTCCCAGACTAACTCACCCCTCCCAATCATCACTACATTACCGCCATCTTCATCACGACACATACCCACTCTCTTTTTCTCCATATCACGAAACATGAAATTTCTCTTCATCCTCTTCGTTACCACGGCGCTCGGCGCCCCGCTCCTATCACTTCGTCAAGAGCCACCGCCCCGCTGCCGTGATCGCATTCACTACCTTTTGTGCATCGAGACGTGTTTGATGCCGGGCACGGTTGAATGTCCGGATCGCTGCTGTGAGTTTTATCTTGGGTTCTTTTTTTGAGTTTAAGTTTCAGAAAGCTTATATTTTCCTTTCTTAGCGCTCATTGCTTGTTCGGGGATACTTGGGCCACTCGAGGCCGGTGAATCAGATGGAAGGACTGGGTAAACCTGATCCTGGAGACTGAGGATTGGATAATTGGACAACTGCGGGGCCCTGAGGATTTGGAGTACTGGTTCTATATTTGAAGTTGGTCTGCTAGCTTGTTGCCATAGAAAGATTATCGCTGCGAAAATGGTAATTTGAAAGTTGGAAGATAAGAGTGAGGCGCGGTGTGGTGTTTAGTAACGTTCGAGTGATGTTCCAGGATCCAAGTTACCAGTATCTCCGTATCTCCTCGGGAATGATCCTTGTTGAAATCATTCCGAGATTCTCTTCCTGCCACACTAGCCCGATACCGGCATACCACCAGGCTCAATCGGAGCTACGATACCCGAACGGCGATGCGCGGCCCCTTTGGAGGTCTGCGGTGGAGACGGTGGGGCATCGTCTTGGCTCGCGGAAGTCTTCATATCCGGGCAAGCTGCAGAAAAACAAATCGCGTTTCCGGGTGTCTTGAACATGTCGAAAAGAAAACAAAAGCCCCCCCTGGGTAATTCCCAGGCCATTGGGACTACTCTAAAATTTCGGAGTAAATCGACCTCTTGGTGTTACGGAAGTGTTTGAGAGTTTTCAAGAAGTGCCATTGTTTTCCCCAACCGTTTTATTGAATGAACACCTTGGCAAACCGCAACACATCCTTTTGTCTGGAATAGACAAGTATCAGTGTGGTCAAGCACGGGCTATTGTGCATTCTAATTAGGACGGTTCCTAAATAAACCAAAAAAACCACGCACTCATACCTTTACGATCCTACGAGCAAAACATTAATGATTTCAACGAAACTTCTTTTGGTAGCATATTAAAGTGAGCCACCATGAAGAACTTCTCATGATACCTAGAACGATACACATGCATACAGCACTAGAAGATAAACATTATAATACATCTTACTTTTATCATACCATATCAAAACAATAAGGACATTCCGCAAGCTCTCGGCAGTGCCCTACCACTCCTTTAGCACAAGTAGAGACTCCTTAACAGCCTCAACCCAGTGCTCGGTATACCCATGTGGCCACTCCTCTCCAATTCTCAATATCCAGCACAGGTAAACTTTCCCGACCAGAACTTATTACTATAGTCTATGTTCCCCTGCTTAACTGAAGAAAACACGATATTAATGACTAAATAGGCATTATAGGTGTATCAATTAGATTAGACAGAGTCGGAAGCTATGCCAAAACTTGTAAGTGCGCATCCAAAAGCAGCTAGAGCTCTAGTAAGAAAATATCTTCTGAAAGACTAAGGCTGCTCATTTTGGCTGTATTAGAAGGTTTATTGACACAAGCGCGACACTCAAATACACGTAGAGACCAGTACTTCTAAGAAGCTAATCACTCCTCTTTCCATCCGGGTGGGTGGCGAGGTTCAAGGCACCAACCTCAGGTTCTCGTTGCGATTCCCGATGAAAGCCCGTGAATACTAGCACTACAGTGCCGGTACAATCAGCATGAATATTAGGGATTCCTCGGGACTAGGACATAAATAGACTAATTCAACTCCTATCTGGTCCTTACCTTTTGCGACAAAGACAGCACGGCTTACGTTTCTTTCAGAAACATTTACAATTCTAGATATCTAACTCGTGAAAATTGAATTGGTCTAAGGATTCTGTAAACAAATTCTCGCCAGGGGTGTAGGCCGCATGTGTGAGCACGGCATTAGCCCTGCGAGTGATAGCAATTGTGTTAAAAGTGAGAGGTGAGCGTGGCCTTCAAGTTGCTATATTTTAGGTACTCGAACAACCCCTAGAGCCAACTATTATAATAGTTACCAGAAAATCACAAGAGTCGTATCGTTGTGGGATATGAGGAGCTATTATCCTAAAGCTAGAATAAATAATATTAGGTATGGTATCCTATCACCAGGGAGGTTTGCAAAAAGAAAGTTCTTTCTTAGCGGATATGGAAACCCAGTTAGCTCCTTGAGGGCTTTCTTACTGGGTTTCTCTTAGTTTCTTTGAGTCAATGAATTATTGAGCTTAGGGTTCGGGCCCCTTTCGAATGGAGCCCGTTCCGCATGTACAGTAAAAGTTGTCACTCTGTTCTCTACCCTAAGAGGTACCAGTAGATGCTTAGGAGGGGCAGGATAATAGACTATCCCCTGATAAGCTACTGCGTGTTTAAAAAGTGACAAACAAAGCAGAAAGTCTCCCGGGGCGGCGAAGTTACGATTGTTTAAGGTGGGAGTCCGTTTACTGTGCTTACAACCCCCTCTTAATTTCGATGCATGAAAGGAAAAGACCTGCCGCTGTAAGTGCTCACGCTTCTGCAACCAAACTTGAGGAAGGGGAATTACCTACGCCCCCGCCCTGAGAATGGTAGATTAGAATCGACCCCCGTCCGTTCCCCCATCCCCCCGTGCCCCCCCAAACCCTTTGGGTCATTTTGGCCAGGAAATATCTAGAATTGCTTTGTCTTCCAAATCCGTGCGGGGATGGTTAAAAATGCCAAAATAGGCTCCAAGTATACAATAAGGAATAGAAACGGTTTTCAACGACAGGTATTGCTTGAATCTAAACAATTTTACTCAGGAGTTATAGAGAAGTCTAGGTTTGTGCAAAATAACAAAAGTAAATGAGCCAGCAGACAAAAAGTGCAGCTATCACGGATGGGTCGCCAGGTGCTTACAACGGTATTACCCTCTCTCTATCATACTTAATTTGTCTCCTGATGAAATACCGGTATCCTCCCTTACGATTGTATAATACTCGTTAGGGCAGCTGTTTTCGATAAGTGCATCAAACGCGACTTCTGTGGATAATGAGAGTCTCAAACACGTTTGTAGCCCCCGCCCTCCACCTTCTAATACGAAACTTCCTATGGATAAAGGCTCCTATGGATGAAGGAAACCTCTCTACTATGACGAGAACCTTGTTATCGATCGTGGCTTCTAAATCATCCGTTTACAAATGTCTCCCTTGCTAACAAAAGAATCTAGTCATCAGGTACCCGAAGCGGAATACGAGTGAGTTTCAGTGATGGGAAAAATATGCCTGAGGAACATAGGTAGGTACCAGAGCAGCTCGTAGGACACCCACCGTAGCACCTACTTAGGTGGAGGACCGCAGGTGAGAGATGTGTGTTAATCAGTTGGCTATTGGCGCTGTAGAGTTTTTTTAGCATGATAAGTCACCGAACAGCACAGCACCATAGCAACAAATAACATAATTAGGCCGAATTTACCGGTATATGTAATCTCCCACTGATCAACCCCGGCTGGTCTGTTCAGCGTTCAGGAAAAAAACTCCCCCGTTCCATTTATCCTCCTGCTCCGGGGCCCTTCGTTTGTTATGCATTAACCGCTAATGGTGTGCACTGGTTCGCGTGGATTTCCCGCGGTAGATCTTCGGCGGAAACATGGTAGCCTTTGTTTTTGCTTTCGTTTTTTTCCTACCGGTACTTGAGCACGATGCAGTGGGTGCCAGTGGAGATCTCCGTTTGTGGGGACCTGATTACCACGTTCCCCTGAGCCGCCTACGTCAGTGAGGCAAAAAAAGAGCCCTTTCCACAGTCTCTCAGCAGTCTGAGGTGGGTTTACCATCGCGCACTGAGCTATTAATATATGCATCGCACCCGATCAAGGATTGCTGGGTTTACACGAAAATCAGCACGGTCTAGGTGCTCTGCCTTCTAGCAATCTGGGCAAAAATAGGTCAGTGTTCACGAGAATCTGAGAAACTCCACTCATAACGGGGAAAGAATAGGGGCTGTCCGGCCCAGAAAAGCTCTATTTTTATGGGCGGATCGAAGGGCACTTGGGAACCTTATTTTGAGCCCTTGTGCAACTGGGCTTCGAAGGGCTGGGCGTCGGAGGGTCGGACAGCGCCCGGCTATTTATTTGAACGCTAAAGTCTAGTCCTGCTCTAGCGCCCTTTGCTGGGCGCACTTCAAACTCTTTGCCCAAAGGCTCTGCTGTAGAGATATCCTGTCTCTGAAAGCATTGTGCCTGCGTCTGACGAGATGGCATGATATCAAAAGGTACAACAAGACGTGGCTGCTTCCCGAATGTAGCGGTACCCTAGGGAGTGCTTGTCTTTTTTTTTTTTTTTTATATCAGTTTTGCATTTTATTTGTACAACTACCAGGAAAAACCAGACATGCAGCGCTAGCTATGGCCAAGAAAAACCTACGCATCTCTCCCGTCATGGGATCAAAGCCACGCCCCCAAGACCCTATGGTATGGGCCCAACCGTACCTCTCGCCCACAAAAAGTAGCAATACTCCTAGCGAGCAAGCAGGAAGACGCAGAAAACCCTTCCGAAAGCTCCCCTGAACATACGAAAAGTTTACAAAAGAAAACCCAAACACTCGGGAAAGACAGAAACTCCACTAACCGAAAACCTAACAAAGAATAAAAACATCTAACTAGGGGCGGCCTCAAGTGACCTTAGAAAAAGATCGGCGACCGACATTACTCCGAGCCCAAGGCGTTGACATCGACCAAGGAGGCAGTGCAATACCATGATAGAGCGTAACCGAGGATGCGACCGTGGACAGCCGCGGGGGGCACAAGGCCGAGTGGTAGAAGGATACCAGCCAAAAAGAGGGGAAGTGTAGCTGTAACCGAGCAACGGGACGAGACCGAGGGGGGAGGAGGAAGGGTAGACCCAAGTATCGTAGGAACTATCGGAAACGTGTGCGTGTCTGACTAGGCAGTCTCCAGCGAAGCGTAATCGAAGAGAGCAGAGAAATCGACCGTGGCCTGATGAAAAGTTTTCTCTTACTGCGAACCGTGATCCCAGCCGTCTGTAACATGGACACGAGGGTGTTGCCGACCGTGCAAATGTTAAGTGAAAACACAAAACAAGAGCAAAGAGGAGGATAGGACAGGACCTAAGAAACGGGTGCCCAAGACCGAATCTATCATAGGGGGGGGGGGGGGGGGGTGCAGCTCACTCAGAGTGCGGGTAGTGAAAAGTGACGATGATTTCTCATGGTGTTGAGATTTCAATCGCCGGGTGTGTAGAGGAGATGGTTCGTGCTAGGGAGTGCTTGTCATGTGCTCGAGTATGATACCTTAAATCATACCGCGGATTCAACAAAAAAAACAAGACGTGGCTGCGACACCTCGGCTTATTACTTCTCTGTGTAGAATCGGTAATTCAACAAGGAGGTAGTGCTCAGCCTTGAGACCTTGAGTGGGGCTACATCTCTGTGAATCGTGTTCTGCTCCGTATCATACCAAACTCTGGTTGGACTATGATGCAATAATTGGAGAAAGGGGTCTTTTCTTGCCAGTGTTGCTCAAACTTTTTAAGCCCTATCGATTTCCCTACAGGTATGGTACGGTATTCCTTTCCTTTTTTTCCGGCAGAGCAGAATTTCCAGGGCCATTCCGGAAGGATGGATGAGTGAAACGAGGGCTGGAAGGAGAAATCTCCGATTAGAATCCCTAATATTCGTCGGTCTACGGTTAGGAGCGTAAACCCTAGTAGGGTTGCTTATCAATGCCAGACTGCTTGGTGGCTGAGCAACCCTTTGGCCTTTTAACCTGCCGGTGAACCCTGAGTCCGGAATTCAGAATTTGCTTTCTTTTCTCGGTGGGCTCGGTTATCGGGACCGGGTTAGCGGCGTTTTCCTGTAAAGGGAGCAAGGAACTTCAGCAAAAGCGAGAACAAGAGGGTAAAAAGGCAGTAACTTAGCAGGTCTCTCATTTGGCGGTATGGCTATATGGTTAAGGATGTTTGAACTGCGTGTTAGGTGCAGCTCGAGCTCCTAGGTATCATGCAATATTGTACCCGTGGAATAAGGAATCGTTTATTCTACCCAATGAGGCGCCACGGATTGACACTGCATGTATTGTTCCGGTATTCGATCACAACAACTCAATCAACGAACCATGCGATAACATAAGGCACCGGTAGTTACCTGCGCTGTCCAAAGGATAACCCCGAGTTACACAACATCTCTGAGACGACTCAGGACTCGCCATAGCCGAGATAATAGGGAGATAGCTACTTGAGTATAGAGCGAATACATCACTAATAAATAACAAGTTGGGAGCTCTTAACTATTGCATCAGGCGAACCATCGCTTGCACGGACACCAGAGAAGTCGTGTGCGCAAATGCGGTATCCGTTGCAATTTTCTTCAGGGATGGGAGTTCCTTTACAACGTGCTGTGTGTTTGTAGCGTAAGAGAGAACCAGAAGGCTTTATTTCTGATCAGCTGATAGTAGTGATTTGAGTTACCAGTATTAAATATCATAATTATTGATACCTTTATCATGGGGAATCTGTCATCCGTAAATACGATACAGTACTCGTACAGCAGCCTTTTTCCTTCGGTGGATTATCTATGACATGCGGCTATGAGGCATACGGTTATGGGCAGTTGTTTTCACGTCCTAGCCATCAGGCATCGGGGCCCTTTGCACCAGTTGCTAGTACGCATCTGGTACCAGTATCGGATATCAGGCCTAGCTTGCTGCTTCGTTATAGGGCGTTGTATTTGGGGATTGGTTTCTACTAGAGCAGTGGTTTGTTAAGGATGATTGGGGTGTTCGGAATGATGGTAGATTGTTCGTTTGCTTCCTCAGAGATTCTACTGAGCTCTTTTCATCCCCAGAATACTTCCACGCGTTTTTCTCGCCGCCATAGTTGGCGCAGTTTTGTTTGATTTCTGCAGAAAAGAGGTGTTGGTGTTTTGGGGGTACAGTATGTATATCTCCGACTTTACCGATCGTCTGGTTCATCGTTTTTTCGCGTTCGGTTGTTGTATTTGGCCCATGGTGATCGCACTCGTAGCGCTTCCTCCATTACCCCGCCCTACCGATAACCTTATGCTCATACTCGTACAGGTTGCCCATGCAATGGAGGCTTGAGGGGCGGAAGGGAGGAGGGGATTTGAGAATTGCCATCCCAGCTAACTTATGACGGTGAGAATACGCCAAGACTCCAATACCTCTTGGAAGCGACCCTCCACAATCCACAAAACTGTTTAATGGCTCTCTTGGGCTAGGATTGACGTCGGGGCTCGAAGAGGAATTGTGTAATGTAGCATACCGGTAATACGAGTAGTATCCGTCCTCTATAAGCCGAGCAAGAAAGGGCGAAGGTCATATTGAGCGGCTGGCGGAGTTAAAGAAAAGCTTTGGATTGGCGGTATTGGAGTAGCAAGTTCCACCTTTGCACGACGGACCTCCCGGGGTGAGCAAGCGAAGGGAACGGTGACCTGCGAACAAAGTATCATATCACGAGTCTCCCTGCAGAAGGTGTGGGAGGAGGAGCGCAGACTACTTGTCTCTAATGGTCGACCATTCGGCCATCAGCTCATAAGCTTGTAGCCAATTCATCCTATAACCCCCTTATCAGGAGGCATACAATATGGTGCCACCTAGCCTATCTCCTAAACTTCCGCTATTTTTCATATCATCCAGTATCTTTGTCGCCGCTTCGGCAACAATAGTCAACCCCTCTCCTCCCCTCCGGCGTAACTTTTCTTGCTCTTTCAAGTCCTCCATCGCTAACCCCGCTTGTGTCCCCTGCTCTCACTCACTCTTTCAATTGATCGCTTAAGTTTCTTAGAAGCAGCCTCCTCTCTGCGCTGTCCATTGACTAGCCTGTTCGACTCCGATACTTGTCCTGCCTAGGGTGCTGGAGTACTAGTACAGCGCTCATCCTCTCGCTCTCTCTCTCTCGCTTGTCTACCTCACATGACTACGGTCTCCAGTCCGCTTTAATTGAGTCTGCGCACATTTTTTCTTGGTGGTCTAACCCGTATCTAACATTCTGCAGCTAGCCCGCCTTTTTTTAAACTCGCCAGACCGGCAAGACAGAAAGGAAGTGGAGGGGAAGGACTAGGCAAAGGAAGGTAGGTGTGTGCCTGTTTGGGTGTTCATCATAGTATTCAGAGGGAAAGCAAAGAGCCGCATGGGTGGGTATTTGTGTGAGTGAGTTTTGGTGTGCGGGTCACAGCGGGCGAGAAGCTTGAGGTGTTTTGGGTAAGAGACTAGGAAAGGAAGGGTGGTGGCAAAGGCTTTCTTTGCTCTTTGTGCCATTTCCTGAACTGTTCAGGAAAGGGTCGACGTTCGGACTTGTATCATAGCTCCTGGCTTCTTATGTAACCTTTGGTTTTTAGGGATCCCCGACTCACTCGAAGAAAAAAAAACCGACCATCCTGCCATCATACGGAGAAAACAGGTCCCCAAAAACTGCTCTTCTTCCTCGGGAGACCAATAGTTTATTCGAGGACACAACGAAATAGGTACCGGTTTTCAACATTGCGACTACAGATACTTCAACCACAGAATTTCTGACTTTGCCATTATAGCTGATCGCTCCTTCCACAAGCTTGGAAATTACCGCTATTGTTCATCCGGGCGGAGGCGATAATACGACTTTGCCGGCACTTTTTAGAAGCCGAGCGGAGGGAGTTGAGGAACAGGAACGCTATCGAGGAAAGAGAAAGTGGAGGCAAAACACCAATTCGGTCAGAATCACCCAGCTTTTCCCAATCCCACTACACGATTTTATGGCTCCTCCTCTGCAAGATGGGATGTCGGGTCCAAATAATAGTAATGGCACTCGGGCTTCGATAACAAATAACAAGATCCCCGGAGGAAAAGGTGGAAAGATGCTGGATAATCTGTTCATCGATCCTGAACATAAATCTTCCTCCCTTCCTCTCCCCGCATTCCCGTATCGCCACTCGTCAAATAGAGATGTTCCAACTGTCCAAACATATGCGGCGCATCCTCCCCTCTCGAATCCACCACCGCCGTCAGGTGCGTCGTTAGCATTCACAGCGCTGCAGTTTCTGCCTACCCCACTACTCGTCCTATCACAGGATAAAACGGTGGTTTTAGCGAATGAGGCTATGGGGAGATTACTGGGGGTGGAACCAACCGGTCAGCCCGCAAATAGGATCGGCGGGACATCACCAGAGCCCTCGATAACCGAGATACTCTACGGGAAGCGCTTAGGGGATCTCCGTTTTGCTGTTCTCCAGCGGAGGTGGCCTTTGTGGGTGAGCTGGGAGCAATTCTTGGACGCTTTGGCGAGTGATATTGAGAGGGGTGAGGGGTTCCAAAATGCGAACTCTCTTCTCAATGTTTCGACAGAAGCGCCCCCCTCGCCTGAAGATCCAACGGCTCCGCAGACTCTGATACGAGATGCGGCCATAGACGTCCTGTTCTCAACGTTGGGTGATTCTTCGGAGGGCAAGCCGCGTCAGGTGGAGGCGAAGATGATAGTCTCGATATGGGTGTTGGACGGGGAGAGATATTTTACACTTACGTTCAATTCCATTACCCCATCTTCCAATGCCTTTAACGCGAGCAGTCCCAATTCCGAAATGGCCTTCTTCACAACAAAGGGTGCAACTGCTGACGGGTCATGCCGGACCACTCAACCCGGTGCGTCGGTGCCGGGTTTACTACTTTCTGGGGCCCCTGCATTATCCGACATTTCCTCCGTACCCTCTGTGCTGCAGAAGATCGCGCGAATGAAGGATGCTGTATTGGACGCAATGGAAATCCCCGTTTTTGCCCTGTGGCATGATGGCTCGATCGGGATGGCGAACCGCGCGGCACGGGACTTACAACCCCCCGGCAGGGATGCAAAGAATCCCGAACCGGAAGGTTTCGCGAGCCGGTACAATATCTGGACAGAGGACTTCTCGCGACCGCTCACCGAGGATGAGGTTCCTATTGCTCGCCTCTTGAAGAATAAGAAGGCCCTTCCACCCCAGAGGATTGGAACATTCTCGGCTACCGGGAACAAGATCGTATTTGATACTTGCGGGGAGGGTATATATGATGATGAAACAGGAGAGTTCATTGCCGGTTTAGTTTGGCTTAGGGATATAACCGAGTACGAAGAAAAGTTGGTGACGCAACAGGAAACAAACGAGTTACGGTTTATGACTATGTGCGACAGTATGCCGCAGCTGGTATGTTTGTGAGAGATTCAAAGGTGTAGTTTCTTGTCGACCGGGATCGGTTAACAGGAGGTTGCAAATTTACAGATATGGACCACTAGGCCGGATGGATATCACGATTACTATTCGAAGCGGTGGTATGATTATACGGGACTTACCAAGGAAGATTCCTTGGGGATGGTGGAAAAATCTATCGGTTGTCATCAGGTATGATATTTTTCTTTTGAATATTGACTTTGCTTTCCTTAAACAGGGCTGGGTGTCACCATTTCTTCTAGTAACCTCATGTTATGTTGTTTTTTATCTTGCCTTTTGGTTGGTGTTTGATGCTGCTGTTCATTGGCTGCGTTCTTGCGTTCTTATGAGCAACCCCGTCCCCTCCGATGACAGATTGATTAACCTCTTTGGCTGTTAATAGGAAGACATGGAACTTGTAAGCAAGAAATGGCAACACAGTTTAGCTACAGGACAGGACTACACTGTAGAATACCGGTGTCGACGTCGAGATGGTGTCTGGCGATGGATGCTCGGCAGAGCATTACCGCTACGTGATCCGAAGACCAACGAAATCATCAAATGGTATGGCACCTGCACTGACATTCATGATCTTGTTGAAGCCCGCGAGACTGCCCGCCGCACTCGCGCTCAACTTCGTGAGGTTCTTCAACACTCTCAGATAACGCTTTGGGCGATTGACCTGAGCAATCGCATCACACTATTAGAAGGTGGGGCGATATGGGAGGCGGCGAACGCCTCGAAGGCAGTTATAGGGAGCAACATCTACGACCTGTTTAAGGATTGTACAGAGTTTCTTTCCCCGATAGAGGATGTCCTTGAAGGGAGAGAGAGAGAATTGTTCTCTGAGGCCGCGTTATATGGTAGGTGGCTAAAGACGAAGTACGTCCCAATACTAGGGAAGAAGGGCACTGCCGGACAATACGACGTGAGCTACATTGGTGGAATCATAGGTGTTAGTGTGGATGTTACAGAGATACATAATAAGAGCATGGAGTTGGAGGCCCGCGAACGGGAGAATCAGGTGTTAGTTGCGAATGAGAGTGCTGCAAAGGAGGCGAGTAAGTTGAAGAGTGAATTTTTGGCTTCCATGTCTCATGAAATCCGAACGTGTGTTTTCCTCCCCAATTTCAAATTTTGTTAGTCGCATGGGCTGTCCTAAACCTAGCGTAGGCCTATCACTGGAGTAGTGGGAATGGCAGAAATTCTTCTGGATACCCCACTTGAAGGCGAACAGCGAGAGTTCGCGGAAAATATCCAACGCTCCGCGAACGCTCTCTTAACCGTCATAAATGACATCCTTGATATTTCCAAAGTCGAATCAGGTCGTCTAGACATTGAGGAAGTCCAGTTTAGCCTTCCATTAGTCATCCAGGACGTCACAAAAATGCTCTCTTTGGATGCCGAACGTAAGAAGCTGCAGTTCGATCACATCGTGGACTTTGGCGAGTTTGGCGAGAACATGACGGTGATCGGGGATCCTGGTCGGGTGAGACAGATTTTAACTAATTTACTCACAAACAGTATCAAGTTCACTCACGAAGGATTCGTTAAGCTAGTCGTCAGCGTTGAGAAGGAAGACGAGGACGTAATTGTCGTCAAGTTTGTTGTTAAAGACTCTGGCATAGGCATTGACGAGGATGTTCAGCAGAAATTATTCCAGCCGTTCACGCAGGCTGATTCGTCGACTGCAAGACGGTTTGGAGGTACTGGGTTAGGCCTGACTATTAGTAAAAATGTGTGTCCCTCCCTGGTTCCGAAGCCCTCTATGCTTTTAAAGGTCTAACATCTTTGCAGCTTGTTGACCTTATGGGCGGCTCTATTGGCCTTGCGTCCAGCCTTGGTGCTGGAACAACAGCCCACTTTATCATACCGTTTCACAGGCCCCAATATCAAAATGGTTCGGCGTACCCGCCTGATGTCAGCACATTACCGGATAGACTGCAGTCAGACTTATCTGTGTCTTGCCAATCTTCAGATTACGGCGTCTCGACTCCTCCCGAAAGCCCCGTTGATCCAGCAATCAAGCAGAGAGCAAGATCCGCCAGCAATTCGCAGAAATTGCTGAAAAGGGTTACTCCACCACTGGGACCATCCCCTGAGAATGCAGAAGAGAGGAGGAGAACTCATGTGTTGGTTGTTGAAGATAGTGCGTATCTCCCATCTTCTCACCTAGCCTCTATAACTTGATCTTAGAGTTGGGACTAATGGTGATACTCCCAAAAAGATGACATAAACCAACAGATAGCTATCCGCTTAATCAAAAAACTAAACTTCTCTGTCTCGGCAGTCTCAAACGGCCTAGAAGCCCTCGAGCTCCTCAAAGAAGCCGTACCAAACGGCGCCATCACTACCTCCGCAACTTCCACCTCCCTACGCCCCAGACGCCCCGACATAATCCTAATGGACGTCCAAATGCCAGAACTCGACGGCTACAGTGCCACCAAAATCATCCGCTCGGGGAAACTCTACTCATATCCCTGCACCCCGAACCGCCACGCAAACGTGGACAAGGACCTCCTGCAACTTTCCCAGACCCCGCCGAACCTGGATTCTCCTGTTGCAGCATGGCTCCAAGACGTGCCGATTGTGGCGATGACCGCGTCTGCTATCCGCGGGGATCGAGAGAAGTGTCAGGAAGCGGGTATGGATGATTACCTTGCAAAACCGGTCCGTAGCGCGACCTTGGAGAAGATGCTGTTGAAATGGTGCCAGGCAAGGAGGAAGCCTGCCTCTCCCGTGCCTCAGACTGCGGTATTTCCATCAGCAATAACGACAGCACGACCGGAAGACTCTATCCCAGTTGCTGTGACAGAAAAAGGTATTGTCGAAAACCCTGAAATTAAAGATGTTGGCATTATACAGCGCTTGTCGCAGGAAACGCCCCGTGCAAGCGCTACCCCAAATCCTTTCGAGAAGGTATATGAGAATGCCGGTAGTAGTATGGGTGGGAGTGGCAGAAAGTACACTCCAGGTATTGAACGAGGGTCTTGACAACGAATGGCCTGGTTGCTGCGCTAGTAGTTTTTATTCTTGTTAGTTTTGGTTCCACTTTTCATGGCATTTTTACATATCACGAGCCATTTTTGGTATTTCCAGCGAGGTTACTTAATGCTCTTGATTATTATTTTTCTTCTGGAATTGGAATGGAGGTTGTATATTAGGCATCCCTTGATACATGTGGCATATTATACGATATGATATGATATGGTAGCTTAACTGAGTCATTGATTGGTAAGTTAGGTGTTGATTAGCAGTGGGTACAGTGCATGCCTATCATTTTTTCCCTTTGATTTTCCATTTTTTGGTCGCCTTTGCATTTTATCCACCTTAGCTATTAGCATGTTTCCTTCTTCCCTTATACCCCTCTGGATAGGTTATCTACCTTTTGTCTATATGTATCATTATTGTGAAAAAAAAAAGCCGAGGTTTAGAATTTCTGTCACGGATTTGGGGATGCAGCATGGGGCATCACTCGTTCTAACAGTCCGGTTCTAAGACAAGAATTGGAATGAGTGGAGGAAATGAAGTTACAGTTATAGCCATCCGCTGATCCGAGCTGGCGGCATTTCGCGAAATTGTGATTTTTTTTTTTTTTTTACAAGTTAATTAGGGCAAGTGTAAGTACAATTACCCCCAGCTTTTTAAAATCTGCGCACAAGTTGGCTGGCGTTGTCTTTGAATAATCTCTAAGGGTGCATGATAGCTGAAGCTTACACTGTTTCGCTTGACTTAACATAGCCTCTAAGTTAACTTGGTAGTTTCGCACCAGCTCGATCAATTACTGTCACAAAGTAATGTTCTTGGAAGTTGTAGACTTGCACTAGGGATAGAGTAGAAGCAAATAGTAAGATGGGAGAGTGTAAAGTCTTCTCGCCGGTCCGCTAACGGGTATTCTTATAAGTAACTAGATGCTATTTTGTATCTTAACTCAAGCCATATCTATTCTAGCACGATAACGAGTCTTAATGCCATTACCATTGGGAGATATAAGTCACTCACTCTTCTATTGTGTCCTACTACTCGAGTGAGTGACACAAAGTAGACGTATATCCACTGTTGAGGACGTCAGTGCACAGTATATACGTTACGGTATTTTTGAGTATGAATGCGAACGATCTTCTGGCTGTGATTGCCGCCTTTTCCTAACGAAGGAGCTAGGCAGTTAGCTATTATTGATTAAAGTTTATAATTTTCCTTCTTTTAACGACTTGTCTATTTCTGAGATGCATTGAAATTTACTAATATCAAATAAATATTATGGCATGGCGATCCGCAACCTTAGGCAAAAAACTTCAAAGACAACAGGATAAGTATTTGTTCATGTAGCGATAGGATGTGAAAATAGGTATCATAGCTGGCACAGTAATTAACATATCAAGAAACAATTAACAGGAATCCGATTCCTCTCAAATTGAGCCATCGAAAAATCCGTCACGTAGGGTAGAAGGTTTAAGGAGTCCTGCCCTACAGGATCTGGGAGACTGAAGACCTTAGGCCAACAAGGCTGTAGCGCAAATCACACCTGCTGCGAGGTGGTAGAATCCGACTCTAAACCTCACCCCTAGGGGTAAGGTCCGCAATCGGTGAGGTATGATAGCAGAAAAAAATGAAAATAAAGCCCTGTTTGGCGTGCAATCATATAAAAAAATGTCATTTTTCTTGAAAATAGGATATATGCCATTATCCCCAAAATGGCATTTTTCTGGGCTGAGACCCTAAGTTTTTAGGAAAAATAGTTGATACGAGTGTGTATCCAGGAGGTCCTTGACCTAAAAAATGGCATTTTAATGTGCTTGCCAAACACGGCTCCCTTTATTTATAAATATATGAAGAAAAAATGCCATTTAAATGAGAAAAATGCCGTTTTTCTTGCGCGTCAAGCAGGGGCTGTTTTTTATTTTTATTTTTAAAAAAGTTGCTTTGCCTCTTTAATTTGGAGAGGAAGAGTGACTGCAGGTTCTAGATGCTACATAGATTCTCTAGTCTCGAGTGCTGTACAGCACTATATATGACACTTAGCCTACGAAATACAGAAACAAACCCTCCCGAGGGGCGTATTTACGAGTATTGAAGGGATTAAAAATCATGAAGGAATGTATTTTATCATAACGCCTCACGCCAAAGTCTTTTTTCTTCGATGTTAATATTAAAAAGCCAGCACCATACTCATGGGATACCTTCTGATTAGAGTCCCCAATACAAGTTGCGCCACCCCATCGACATGCGATAAGGTTAGGGGATATATTGTAACACAGGAGAGAACATGCCAAATGCTAATCAGTGTTCCAAGCCTTCCTTCACTATCCCCGGCCTTCCCCCGGCCTCCATCCCCCCCGCCCTTCACTAACATGTCTCACCCTGTAGGGCCCGCCGTCCTGCCCTTAGGGCGCCCCGGACGGACTACAACTAGCCGTCCCGTCCTTCCGGGGTTCTTGACAGTCCCCCCGATGGCAGGGGACCGTGGGGGGCTCCCAGAGACGGTGAGAGTGATATCTCATGAAACAATGAATTGTTCGGAGGTGCACCATTTCAACTCCAGCCAGTACCGGAGTGAAATAATGGGTTTATCAATGCTGTGAGTGAATAGTAAGAAATAGGACATGATATGCCATGTTCAGAATAAGGCAAACCCCAAGAATGCTTTGAAAGCTCTTGAATTTTACAGCCTTGCACAAGTTTAAATGAATGATTTGGATTGCTATAACGAATAACTAAAGTGATGGGCTGGATGAAAGTTATGTTGCTATTTACAACTTCTCCTTTGCTTTATTTTCTTTCACGATAATTGTCACTTGCCCTTGTTTACCTTCACACTCCCAGATATCTAAGTCAATCAGCACTCCCGTTTCAATATAATTTATTCTTAACTAATAATAGAGACACCACCTATCCAGGTATACGGCCACCAAACAGCATTACAGTTCCGAGGTATATATGTGTAAAAAAATCACTCGATTATTAGCTAGGAACAGTGAAGAAAGGCTTGAGATGGTAGGAGATGTCAGGAGAAAGGGGGGTGCAGGGGCTGGTGGGGGACTGCCGGGGACAGCACAAGTGATGTCTCATGATTTCAACCTGGCTGGTACCAGAGGTCCAAGCGCTAGGACTATAGTCCCCTACAGTCCGTCTGGTCCTCCCCCAAAGACAGACGGACTGGAAGGTTGGGAACACTGGACAGTTGGGAACACTGTATAGAGAGTTCCGACCTCCAGTTAGATCGGTTGTCTGACTCATGGCTTTGAGGGGTGATAAAAGTGAACCATCTTCCTTCATGCACTCTAGTAGAGCCGTGATAGAATTCTGGAGAAGACTATTAATGACGATGCCGGAATCCTCACAGATGCAGCATAAGTCCTTGCGTAAGACAGGGCCACGTAACTCAGCGTCTACTTTAGGATTTTAGAAGAGGGGAAAGCAAACAAGAGCCGCGGGGGACCTTGCTAGCATTTTAAGTAGCCTTTTAGGTCAAGAAAAATCGTTCAGGGCCTGTTGGGCATGCCACTTCTATGCCATAAAAGGGGTTTTTATAGCATAAATTTCTCCATCTAAAACTTTCATATTGAGGGGGTGTTCAGCATGGCCAAAAAATATGCCTTTGTTTTTTGGAGTTCCATATTTTTTGTATTGCATATTTTTCAATACTACCAGGTAGGGTTAAGGAGAGAGGACTAAGAAAGGGAAGATATCAAAATTTAATATCTATCAGTTTGGCATTGAATTTGTAGGTAAGGCTGGGAATAATCCTAACTGGAAATAAATGTAACTGCAAATCTATAATAATATTATATTTATAGTGTTATGTGTCACTATTAAAATGAGAGATCTGATCATCTGATAGGCACCTAATCTGATTAGTATTTGGGGGGTAGCCCTTATAGCAGCCCATATACTAAGAAGTCACATTCATATGCAAATAGCTCAGTACCTTTTATCTTGACACCTCTCCCAATTCTCAATATAATTCTTTCTTCTTTCTGTTCTCTCATTCTTGCATACAACCTCTTTTCTCTTTACTTATCTATCACAACTTAAAATATCTTTTATTATACCTTCTACTAGATTGAGATAATTAGGCATTAGTTAAAACTGGCTCCAAGTTGCAATTGTGGGTGGTAAGTAGGATGGTGAAATTCACCATTTTAGTTTTATACACCCTGGCATATTTACTATTTTAATCTTAGATGTTTATCATCTCTTTTATTATATTATTCAATAACAATCAGAGTTATAAGAGCTAGGAGGATGAAACGCTTCTGGTATTAGGAATCTGTAATCAGAATTCATTAAGCAAACCAGATTGCTTTCTACTTTTCACACTTGATATTATTTATCTCTTAGTTATACTAAACACTTGTATTTTTCAGAGTATAATTATGTTTTCTTTTAAAATTATATATTATACTATTTTCTTTTATGATCATAAAAAATATAATGGATATACCAAATATGCCTTCACATCTTTTCTACTCTCCCTCTGTCTGCTCATTTTCCCTCTACCTTATCCTGTTCTTTTATTCAATCTGTTAATACTAGAGCTACCCATTCATCTAGTATGCAATACTTATACAGTGCTACAAAGTTTTGACACCTGATACAATTGTTACAAGTCATTCAGCCATACAGAATACCCACTTAAAGAATACTACCAACTCCTCAATTATCCTTGGAGGCTTTCTGCAATAAGGTTCTATAACTAAAGCTACTAATATTTTATCAATCCTATCTTTTTTGCTGGTTTTAGATAAAAAGCGTATACTTGTTCAAGAGAGAATCACCAAGTATATTATTACTAATAATAATGAATGCTACTAATTGGTAACTATAATATTTATTACAATTGTATGTTCAATTCTATTTTGATCTTACAGAGTCAAAACAATATCAGCAAAATATCTATGACCTTCCTGGTCTACCAAGGGGGGTTTGGTCCTCATAGTGCTCCCTGGTGCTCTCTGGTCTACCCTGGTCTACAATTTTGGTAAAATTTTCAAAAGAGTGGTTCAGAGCTGATCAGAGTGGACCATGTAGACTACGGGTACCACAACCCCCTCTTGGTGGACTAGGAGCATTCAGGACCACGGTGAACATGCGCAAAACCTTTTTCTGATGAAGTTTCTTCAGATCATACTTGATTGTTGGATAGAGTGTTAACTTACTAATTCTGCCAAGTCTAATTAAAATTATACCAAAGATATAGGTACGCTGCCTAAACTCTTATAGTATTTTGGGTAAAGAGAATACATTCCTCACAGATATTTTTTGCTGTCACAAGAAATATGTTATTTCTGCTGGTACCAATCCCTACTAAGTGGATATCCAGTTTGGAATTTGATCTGATCCCAATACTATATATATCAGCCCTGCTGAGTTTTAAACCCTTTAGATTTAGTTTAGTCATAATGATTTGATTATCTACATAAATAACAATAGTAATAATACCAGAATGAGAAAAATTAACTTCTCCTCCGACAGCTTTCTTCTGAGCATGCAGCCTGAGTGGTTGACTAATATCTACTTTTTGTAAACCCTGATGACAGGTTTAAGATATTTCTTTTTAGCACAGATTATGGCTATTATGATTGGAGAATCCTGGGTCTTGTGTATCAAGACCCTGCTTATCTACCCTATTTTTACAAACCTGATAATAAATTTGAAAATTTTCAGAAGATTCAAACTAGCAAAGCTTAGAGTTTAGTTATTTTGTACCATAAGTTAAGTTTGATAATTAGACTTTCATATAAGTTAAGTATAACTCATATTTTAATAGATTGCTTGTTTTGAATAATAACTCACTTGAATTATTTGATGTTATTATTTTATATAAGTCATGATAGGTAGTTGTAATTATATTTTAGTTGACTAAATGGCTGTAGGAAGAACTATATATAAGGAGTATAGAAGTAGAAGATAGTTCTTTACACAACTATTAACTATTATTTCCTGCTTATACTTTATGAATAAAATATCTTTATAATATTCTTATTTCTGAAATTATTTCCAGGTTGATATTTCAATATCTTATCCAACCAATAGATATGAAGACTTAAAGAAGTCCTGAACTTGAAGGAGTATCCAACATTACAGAACATCTACTTAGAGTTTTAATAAGTCAAGACTTTGCAGAAAAGATACAATCTTGACAAGAGTGTTACTCCTATGTGATATAAGATAAGTAGTATCCATAATACTTTATATTACAACCTAGCTTCTCGAGAAGTACTTTCATCAATTAGTTTCAGCCAATATCATAATAGAGAGAGTAGCTGAACAGATAGCAGTTGAGCATAATTTTAAACCCAATATATATAAATTGAGATTGTTGGAAGCCTGTGAGAATAAAGGGAGTTGTACTTTGAAATATGTACCGGAGTGATAGAAGTTGCTTAGAGTGTAATTATTTCTAAAATTAAAAGGGAAGCAGAGCCTAAGCTATATGATAATAGGTAACCTGACTATAAGTAGTACTTTATATATTCATTGAATGAAGATACGGTATCTTGAGAGTTAGGGAGATAAGTGTTACAGAGTAACTAACTCAGAGGAATTATTGCGCACATGAAAACAGCTTACCGTTATTATTAGTAGAGGCTGCATCACCGCATTAGAGGAACGTATGTCTGACCCCAACTCACCATAGTAGTAGCAACTAGAGGCATCTATATTAACTACTCGGGATACTAGAAGAGTTCATATTTCATGATACTAATTACTGATGGAAAGATAAGTGAAAATACTCTACTTCTTATCTGGTAGATATATATATTATACATTAGGCATTGATATCTAGCTATTCAGACTGATCACTCGATAGTTCATGATAATGACTATTAGTATGTTGGTATTACGACCACATATATGAACATAGTCTATTAGGATAAAGAGATTGAAGACTATCTACTGGTAGAGTGGGGACACCCTCAGATGAAATAGATGTTGGGAGAAGCTCTGAGTTTGAGTGGGGCAATTATTTAAGGTCAGATAGTGTTCGCACTTCCTTTGACGAAGCTGAAATCTTAGGAAGATACAGGATTGTTAGGAAATAGGAAGTAGCGAGATTTTAGTATAAGTAGTAAGGGCTATTCCCCAAAGTTTGAGGAAATCAAGCAATGGGGAAGAGACCTTAATAATAACAAGTTATTAAGTTAAGAATTTGAGAACTTAAATTTTATTACTTTACCTTTATCAAAATATTATTTCCTAAGCCTTGCTGACTTATCTCCGATGATTTCACATAACGCACAGCCTAGCTTTCTCTCCCTGTCTGAGTTAGTTACCCCGTAACACTATATTGTTACCCTCAATTCACTAAGGCTCCTTTACGATACCTTATCTTCTCTCATACCAAGGCAATACTACAATACTTTAAGCTTCTTTTAGTGCCCAGTCTGCAAGAAATGCCGACCAGTTGTCAGTCACAACTTATTCCCTGTCTCTTTTTCAGACCATGAAGAAAATCTTGGAAATATAGCATTGCGGACAATTTGGAACATTCACGAAAAAACAGAATTACAACGTCTGAATTGACTGAAGCTATAGGAAAGCCTTTACTATAGCAAAATATTAGTCGACCATTCTGCAATTACTGAATACTACTTTCCCTCAATATTACGTACCTCTCATCATGTCATATCAACGACAACCAGGCTCTTCTATTCCACCACCTACCGGCCTAATAGATATCGATGACAACGATTCTATACCAACAGGCTTCGTACCACCTAGTGACAATACCAATACACCTACTGGTAGTTCATTTATTCTTAGTAGGTAAGGATCGCACTTTCTAGTCACATCCAGTCCGAGTTCCTGAAGACTATCATGAGATTGCCCAAACCTCTATATCGAATTCCGTTACCAATTAGCGGAAACTTCCAGATTTCTTTTGGAAGAAATCTAACAAAGTTAGGATGATTCTCACCTTACCCTAAGTAGCTTTGCTGCTGATATTGAAGCAGCTTATACTAACGTCAGACTATTCGATAGACAATCAGCCAGGAACGAGGGAGTCACCAAAGCAGAATTCTCCGAACATCGACAATACCTCGCACAACTTCAGAATGCCATGAAAGTCGAACGAGAACAGTTAAGAAAGGAAGTCAGAGAAGCTTTTAGACTGTGACAACAACACCGGGCCGGTGATAATCAAAACTCCGAAACCAGTAACCAAGCACTAGCTGAACAATTATTTGTTCTTTAGCAAAGGTTTGATCAACAGGAGACAAGATGGAAGAAGGAACTCGAAAAACAAAAAACCAATTTAGGAAAAATGCTAAAACATTAAGATGAGTTAGCTACCGTCTCGTTAAATGACCAACATCAAAAAGCTCAAGCAGTACTACACAAACAGGCTAAAGAATCCTAGGCCATGCTTACTAAACAGATTAAGGAATCTCAAACCGCCCTTGGTAACCTTGTGTAAAAATACCAAGCACAAATGATGGCTTACTCAGTAGCTACCTCAATTGCGGTAGATGATCAACCCCGACTCTTAAACCATGAACATTCAAATTGCTTGGAAATACTGGATGCTTCCAATAAAAACAAAAATTTACCCATATCTTCTCAGGATAAAGGAAAAAGAGTGGACAGGGCAGGAGAAATAAATACACCACCACCCTCACCTCCGCCACGTAATACTGGTGGAAACTCAAACTCTGGCAACTCTGACATCAGCAAAAAAAAAATCTGTCTTTTGTACTCCACGGTGAGCCATGTTGTTGAGTTTTACGTTTTGGCTAATCGCGAGTGACTTCGGTTAATCATGATGCTTCCGATTGTGTCCCCTAATGATCAGATACTAATCTTAATTTTAGCAAAATATGAGCTATTTTTATCAATATCTCATAGACATTTTACATTATAAAGTTGTATGTTATGAACTCAAATTTCTCAACTTCGGTATGTAAAAGGTCCGTGAGTTCTTAATAAAAATTGCTCATATTTTGCAGAAAGTAGAATTAATATCATCTTCTTTAGTTAAACAAATGGGATTTTTAATATCGCGATCATAGAAATCACGATGTGCCAAAACATAAAACTCAACGACATGAGGCACAGGGGGTAGGCTGTTTTTTTGCTGATGCGATAACTATGATGATGATGGACAAGATGAGCAAGGAAGAAAGGGCAGTAGGCTAGCAGGCACTCCTCGGAAACAGTCCATTTCCAGAAACATTTCCCTGTGTACTCAAGCTATATTACAATTTTTTGAAAGCATTAGCGCTCCACAGTGACCAACAAAGCTGATCGCTGAAGCTCCTTATTTCTTTTGGAAAGAAGATAACTAGGAGGTACGAAATTTGTTAATGGCTTGCAAAGATTATTTCGACCACAATCCTATACAATAGGAAGATCATACTTATAGAATTGTATTTGCTTTAGGCAAAATAACTAGCAACAAGGTCGCACCTCTTTGGAAAAATACTGAAAGATTATAGGGGGATTGAGAGATTACACTCAGGAGGCTGCCTATTTCACTTGGGAATGATTCTGACAAGAAATAACCAAATGATATATCGCAATCAAAGAGGAATGCAGGGCCCTTGAGGAAATGGATAAAGTTATATACATGAGCAGAATCAATACTTACCTTTTTCTTGAAAACCTGATGATCAAACTAGGCCTTACTGGCATAGTGTGGAGGGTAAAAGTGGAGAGTAAACTTCCTAAAGATATTCTTAGGTGACTTTCTCACTTTAAGTTTGCTTACGATGAAGAATAGAGAGAAACACTGTGGGATGTGGGAAGACAAGAGAAGGAGCTTCTTGAAAAAAGGAAAATATCAAAATCAATAACTACTCTGCAAACAATGGTGATGGTTAAGTGAAAACAAGATGTCAAGAATAATAAAGGATTCAACTTAAAAAGGGGACCAGATGAATTTACCAATAAAGAGCACAAAGAATATACTTCTAGGTAGAAAGCTGTTTGAACAACACCTGCCTAGGTGAAGAACAATTCCAAAGATAAGTATACAGATTAAAAGGAGTCATATAAGGAAATCTCTGATAAACTGGTAGCTCAATGAAAAAGAAAAACTGTTGCACTCGCTGCCACCTCGACAACTACAGAGGGTAAAAATTTCGAAGGCAGGCTGTTATGGCAACAACCTTTTTAAATAATAAGAGACAGGATAAATCGAAACTGTCATTCTGACAACGAACAAAGCACTTTAGCCGTATAGTAACCATCTACACACCAAAAACCTACTGTTAAAGTCAACCAGATTCATCGATTCTCTCCTTCAGTCATGTGTGAATTATCGGATACCGAGATACCATAAAATGATTTGTCATTATCTGTCGAGCTCTTTAAGTCTATAAGTCTAAATCAGCCTCGCTTAGTAGACAGATGTTAAAGCTAACCAACTAGTTAAGAATCACAATGAGGCGGCGCTTACCTTGATCCTGACAAGCAAGCAGGAACACTGTTTTTACGGCAGGCAGGAATCATCAAAGAGTTGACATGATCAAAAAAGACATTTGAGGTCATCAAATTAGCTTACAAAATCAATTAAAAATTGTTTTTACCCAATAAAAGTTACAACATTATGCAAAGATTACACCCTATTTGCAAAATTATTGTACATCTCCCAGGAACGGAGGGTGTGAGAGAACCCCCAGTATATAGGAGACCAACAGCCTCCCTCACCACCAGACCTTTTGTACAAAAAGGTATAGGCTGGGTGCCTGCCATTCACATAGGAGAAGGAAGGTGGCTGAATCTAAGCCGAGAGCCTGCTTGAAAGTTCTTTAGTGAGGCAGGGAATGGTCACACTTATATGCAGGAAAAGGGGGCTGTGGATACTAGTAGTGTGCGGCAATGGTTGCCACATACCAAAATGACCCAACCACCTCGCTTAGAACTAAACAACTTTTATGGGCTTATCAGCTACGTTTTTTGTCTTTTTTTTCTTTTTTTATTTTTTTTTGCATAAGTTTGGTATTGGGATTTTTCCTATTTATGAGGTTTATGCATTTGGGAACCCCTAGGCAGGGGGTAAAGACTGCTTGTAGTGGGCTGTCTGGAAGTAAAAAATTAATTTTTAATTGTTTAGTTTGTCTAAGGAGAATTGAGTAGTTACGATAACAAACTTATCGATATAGCATCTAAACGAGCCCAGAACTTTCCTACTCTATCTGGCAAGTGGAAAAACACTATTGCCCAAGAACTTCTACACTATGATTGTCCTACTGGACATGCGCACATCTATATCCTCAGCAAACCCAACTGAATCCTGGTCCTATTGGACTCTGGATCAAACATTTTCCTGATCAACGAACAAATTGTTCGAGAGCTAAATATTCTATATAAATCCCGATCCGATGCAGTGCAAATTCAGGGCTTTACCACCAGAACTATTTCCTCAGATGGATCGCACTATACATACCCCCTCTATCTAGAAATAGGAAGAAATCATCACCACTTTCTTGTTTCCTGCGAAATAGCTCTGGCAGCAAAATATGGTATGATTATGCCATTCGGCTGGTGGTACCAGGTACACCCAATTACCAATATCACAAACTAAGATGCCTGATCATTTGATGCCAATACCTACCAATCCCATTTATAACCTGAAGCTGAAGGAATTTCAGGTGAATGGGATAAAGAGGTTGTTAACGACTCTAACACAGTAGTTATATACAGGATCAAAAGAGAAGATGATGAAAGGGTTACTATTATCGATTGCCTCCCCAATTGCTATCATGACTATCTCGACTTATTTCACTCTTCAACTGCTGAGAAGCTAGCTTCTCGACGTACCTTCGACCATGCGATAGATCTCAAACCTGATATATAACCACCATGGGGTCCGATTTTCCCCTTATCCAAGAAACAACTACAAGGGCTACTCTCCTGTATTATTGATATGACAAAGTAGGGAAGGATCACTGCAAGCAAGTCTCTCGCAGGAGCACCGATTCTCTTTGTACCAAAACCCAACAGTCGTCTTTAATTAGTAGTAGGCTACCGAGGTCTTAATAAGGTCACTATTCACAATAAATATCCAATACCTTTAATGACGGAATTAAGCCACCAAGTTCGAGACGCGAGTATTTTTACAAAACTCGATCTCAAAGATGGTTTCCATCTAATTAGAATCCACAAGAGCAATGAATGGAAAACAGCGTTTTGTAATCAATAGGGCCTTTACGAACATAGGGTTATGGTTTGTCATGTTAATGCACCAGCGATATTTCAGACAATGGTGAACGAAATCCTTGGTGAATTCCTTCATCAAGGAGTTGTCGTTTATATTGACGATATCCTAATCTACTCGAAATCAATTACAGAACATATTTCCCTTGTTCAAAAGGTCTTACAATGGTTACGAGATTACCAGATGGCAATTTCATTAGAGGCGAGTACATTCTATGTCAAATCAGTTGACTTCTTTGGATATATTGTGACTGCGGAAGGGGTTACAATGAATGAGAAAAAGGTGAAAACAATTAAAGCTTAGAAACCCCTGACATCGGTCAAAGATATCTAGATATTTGTCGGAGTCGGAAATTTCTATCCAGAATTTATAGATAACTTCTCGAAGATTTGCGCTCTGATTACGAATCTAGTAAAGAGAGAAAAAGGAAGTGTTATATGGAGAAAGGACCAACATGAGGCCTTCAAATACCTCAAGCAATATTCTGTCACAGCCCTTATCCTCTGTTACTTTCACCCAGAATGCGATACGGTTGTTGAAACTGATACAAGTGGTTATGCCCTCGGATGTATTCTTTTACAATTTCAGGCAAAGAGATAATACCGGGTCATATTCGACTCTCAAAAACTCAATTCAGCAGACATGAACTACAACATTGTTATGCACACTAGAATAGCTCACTAGTATTATTAGTAGAGGTTGCGCTACCGTAATGGAGAAGTGTATGTCCAACCTCAACTCACTGTGGTAGAAATAACTAGAGGCATCTATGTTGACTACTCGAGATACCGGAAGAACTCACGTTCCATGAAGCTGATTACTGATTGGAAAGATAAAAGTGAGAATACTTTATTCCTTATCCGGTGTATATGCATATTATGCATTATGTACTATTATCTGGCTATTCGAATTGATCACTCGATTGTTCATGATAAAAGACTATTGGTGTATTGACATTGCGACCACATATATGAATTTAGTCTATTAGGACGAAGAGATCGAAGACTATCTACTGGTGGAGTGGGTACACTCTGAGATGAAATAGATGTCGGGAATTCTCTGAGTTTGAGTGGGGCAATTATTTACGGTCAAACAGTGTTCGCACTTCCTTTGACAAAGCTGAAATCTTAGAAAGATACATGATTGTTAGGAAACAGGAAGTAGCGAGAATTTAGTATAAGTAGTAAGGGCTATTCCCTGGAGTTTGAGAAAATCAAGTAACGGAGAAGAGACCTTAACAATATAAAAGTTATTAAGTTTAGAATTTGAGAACTTCTACTTTATTACTTTGCTTTTATCGAACCATTATTACTCGAGCCTTCCTGACTTCTCTCTGTTATCTCGAATACCGTATGGCCTAACTCTCTCAATTCTTATGAGTTAGTTACCCTGTAACAGACATTCACGATAAGGTATTGTTGGCTATTCTCATTGCTTTTATGGAATGGAAATATTACCTTCAAGGAACAGAAAAGCCAATTACAGTCTATACTGATCATCAAAATCTCCAATATTTTCTAACTACGAAGGCCTGGACGGTATGCCAAATTCGTTGGGAGTAGACATTATGCGACTTTAATTTCATTATAGTCTATTGGCCAGGCTCAAAAGGTGGAAAACCTGATGCTTTAAGCAGGCAGCTGGAGTACCGCCTTGAGGAGGGAGCTATGAATTATGCACAGCAAATCCTACAATCTAAACACCTTGGCAAATTCCAAATTGCGATTGTTTAGGGCCAAACCTCTTCACCATATTATCAGGAAATATCTCAGTCAGAAATTGAAAACTAAATCCAAGTTCAAAGCCTATCTGAAGATGCAAGAATCCCAACTCGAGAATCCAAACTTGCAGCAGGACATAACCTCTATAGTATTGAAACTCTATTGATTCCAGCTAAAAAACTGCTCTCTCGTTAAAATTGGATTGACTATTGCAGTTCCAAGTGGTACTTACGGTTGCATTGTGCCAAGAAGTGGCTTGGCAATCAAATCTATTTCAGTAGATTCTGGAGTTAGCTTTCATTACGTGGCCTATAAGACCTTAAAAACTCCGGCTCTCGGGTCACATTCCCCGCCCCGTTCTGTTCAAAGCTCCGAAGAGCCCCCTGTAGACTAAATTTCCCCTTCCGGGGCCCCACATTTTCTGTAATTTCCCGCCGAGCTCTTTATTGTTTTTGTATATTCCTGTTCACTTGTCCTCTGATATACAAAAATATTGCTCGGTTTACTGCTTAATAGTCTAGATTCTCGTTTCACTTTACTGAGAAGACACGTCTTGATGTCCTACCTCTATCCCTTATTTTTCTTGTATTTAAGATGCTAAAGCAGTTGTGCCACTCTTATATCTATACTCATAAGTCTAGAATCATACGCCTGGCATCATATATTCTGAACTGTCGCTCCACATAATATACTAAGAACTATATGCTGAGAACAATTACCTAGAATCATAGGCCAAGTAGTATTTGTCTGAGCCATATACCAAGAATCATATATACACTCAGAACCATACACTCAGAAGCATTGCACAGCATCATATGCTCAGAATCATACGCCCAAAATTATATGCCCAAATTATATACTCAAATTATATCCCACAAATCACATGCCCAAAATCATATATTCAAAATTGTACGCCTAAAGTATACTCGCTGTACGATTAGTTAGTAACTATGCAGAGTCAATCACCTTCTCAGCTTCAGGTCAGATGTGATTTGGAACCATCATTAGAGCTTTATAATATATATTTATGTAAAGACTACATGTGTAGAGCAGAAGAGATAAAATACCCAGCCCCCTTCAGTAGGGTCCTATATATAAAATGATAGAAAATATTTAAAGAGAAGGTAATTCTAGTTGAAAATAAGAGTTAATCGAGAAAAGGAAAGTAAAGGATAATTCTCAGACATGCTTAGGCCTCACTACTCTGGCTGGTAGTCCCAGCTCCCAACTTGCCACCACCACCCCCAGAGCATATGCGAATCGAACTCGTCCACCCTGTCCCACTCCCACTACCTGTCTGCCTACCAGTAGTTCAACGGGTTGTGAGTGACCACTGAACTAGAGTGCTCACGGGGTTACTCCTACCACTAAGTCTAGATAGCCCTCCTCTATCATCCTGAGAAACGGTGCCTCCTGTAGCATCCCTGGCAGCACTCCCAGCTGCACTTCCAACAGCACTCTCAGCAGCCCTTCTAATAGCACTCCCACCTGCACTACCACTCTCACCGGCAACAAGACTCCCAGCAGCACCCATAGCAGTACTACTCCCATTGTCTTCCCTACTCCCTCATGCACCAGCTGTCCTGATACCCCCACTACTACTACTACCTCCTGCCACTGCTCTTGTATTCCTACATGGGTTCCCCCCATACCAACCCTCCTTGCACCACTCGTACTGCTACTAGCACCAGTCCCACTAGCTCCTACAGGTTCAGAAAACAAGTGACAGTGCACAGGAGGGTGAGGATTAGCGTTGGAGCTACTATCATCACTATTGCTATCACCGTGACAACCCCGAGGTGGGGGAGGTAGAGGGAGAGGAGCACTCCCACGTTGAGGATAACTTCGTGGCCCTGGGCCAGGAGGAGGAGGTGGTGCTAGCCCACCGCCATCCAGACTCTGATTTGCCCTAATCTCATCCAGCGTAGCCCAGTCAGGCTTCCCAGCCATGATGTTCATGACATCGTCAACAAGCCTTAGGTACTGGACAATGAGGGTAATACAACCGGCATGTGCCGTACTCAATGTATCAGGTATAAGTAATTAATTAGTAAATTAGATGATTTGGTTAGGACAGAATTCAACTTACTAGTCATTATGATGACTATGAACTCCTCTGCGGCCACCAGGAGGCATTCAATAGCAGACCTCTACTAGCGGGATTGCTGCTCAAGTGTCAAATCTTCCAAGATTTCTGGACAAAGATGATAGAGTGGAGTCTTGGGGATAAGGTATCCCCCATCACGGCAGTACTTAATAATTTCCACCATTGCAACCCTGCAGGCAGGATACCGTGCCAGCTGCTCTACCATACTAACAACTCTGCCGGCTCTCTTTATATCAAGATGCCTAGTTGGGGGCCCCCAATTTCTGCCAGCTATTGGGCCCAAGAAACTCTGATTAGCACTATGGTTAGGAGGCATTGAGCTTGTGTTCCTTTTGTTTAGTTTGTTTGATTTTCTTTTTAGAGGGAAAGGTGAGTGAAGAGGAGAAAGAAGGTTAAATGGTAAAAGATTGGAGAGATTGTGTTTGTGTAATAGGTTTACTCCTGTTTTGATAAATCAATAGAGACTGGCAGTAGGCCTGATAGCACAGGCTTTAAGGGGGCTCCAAGGGATGCGAGGATAGAGAGATAGAGGCTAAGGGCTAGAGGGAACTCAGGATTACCGTTCAACTAAGTATATTCTTAAACTAAGTGTCTGTTGAAGTCTGCCATTCTCCTGCTAGTCAGAAGAGGTGTTTTAAATACAAATTGCCATAGCGATAGCTTCCTGCAATTACGATCATTACTAGGTGAGTGTATCTTTACCAGAATCCTGTAATCCTGTCTGAAACCTAAGACTCATAATACAGCCTCAGTGCCAATGTAATACATGACCATATTCCTACATCTCTTATTCCAAATATAAAGCAAAGTAAATCAAAACTAAACATAGCATAGCTGACCAGTTACAGGTCAATGCCAGGGCTGTAAGCCTCAGCAGAAAAACAGCCTACCCCCTGTACCTCATGTCGTTGAGTTTACGTTTTGGCACATCATGAGTCCTATGATCCTGATATTAAAAATCCCGTTAGTTTGACTAAAGAAGATGATATTAATTCTGTTTTCTGCAAAATATGAGCAATTTTTATTAAGAACTCACTGACCTTTTATATACTGAAGTTGAGAAATTTGAGTTCATAACATACAACTTTGTAATGTAAAATATCTATGAGATATTGATAAAAATAGCTCATATTTTACTAAAATTAAGATTAGTATCTGATCATTAGGGGACACAATCGGAAGCATCATGATTAACTGGGGTCACTTGTGATTAGCCAAAATGTAAACCTCAATGACATGGCTCACCGTGGAGCACAAAAGACAGATTTTTTTTTTGCTGATGAGCAAAGTAATCAAAAAATATAATTATCAAGTGCAAAGTTAACAAAAGAAATCCAAGCACTTCACTTCTCTATACGGTTCTGAAACATGTATACATGTTACATTTCCTTATTCTGAAATTTCACAATCTTTCCCATCCTTCCTGATCATTCTCGCTATAGTGTCTATGCCAAAGTAGGCAATCAGTATTGTAGATAGGAAAGTAATCAACTTCAGAGCTGCTGAAGTCATATTCCTCATCGTCATAGAGTTCCCAGAAATCGTTAGTAGGTGTGCTAGCTTCGCTAGGTGTTGTAGATACCTTCATAGATTTCTAAACTGGTCTAATATAGTGAGAGGTGATCTTAGGGGAGGGATCATTTGGGTGATAAGTGTTCCAGTATTCCTGGATAAGCTCAATGGAGTGTTCAAGGTTCTCGATAGGCTTCCAGGAGTCATCTGCTCGCTCATATCCTTTTCAATATACAAGAAATTCATGGCGGTAGTTGCGGAGACGGTAATTGAGGATGTCCTGTACTTTCCATTCTTCTGCATTGTTGATAAGTATTGGTGATGGTTTGTCCATCCTGCTAGGGGCGAATCTGTCAGGGTCATTTTCGCAGTATTCTTTGAAGGAGAAAATATGGAAGTATAGTTTCTGTCTATCCATATAGTGAGGTAGCGTTAGCTTGTAGTTATCAAGGTCAGGATCATAGTCTGATACAGTAAAAGGTCTGAACCAGTTTGATTCTAGTTTCTTAAATCATCCTGGAAAGGAGGTGTATGGGCGTCCTTTGATCAGGACTCGACTGCCATTCTTGAATGATTCTTTAAAAAGCTTGCGGAGTGTATCTGCTTGGACAGTCTGGCGAAATGTAGTATACTTTCTGGCCAGATCTACTTCCATTCTTGTTGCCTCATGGTTGTTTAGGATCTCGTTAACTACTGGTATCTTGCTAGTGGATCTCAGGACTGGGTTGAATATCTTCCAGAGTTGTCCATAGAGGGCTTGGTATGGTTAGAAGCCCAAGCATTCATGGGGGACTCTATTCACTACTGCTACAATAGCTAGGAGGACGCCGGACAAGTTGTTCTATCTCTTGTTGAAAAAGCTCCTTATCATCTGTTTGAGATTACACATCCTGGGCACAACCTGGCCGTTTGTTTAGTGGTAGTATTGGGTAGCCATCCAGACTTGGATATCTAGGGACTTCAATATCTGAGACCAAATCTTAGATATAAAGTGGGAGTTCTAGTCTAGAATAATATGGAGAGTGAGTCTATAAACATCTAGGATGGTCCTTTGGAGTTTCTTAAAGGTCTTCTTAGATATAGCTGCATCCTTGAGGGGGAATAGATGAGTGTAGGATGTAAAGTGGTCTATGATAACTATAACTGTGGTATAATCATTGGACTTGTATAAGGGACCGGCAAAGTCTATAGCTAGTAATTGGTAGGCTTCTTCAGAGTCAGGAAGGGTAAGAGGTCTCCCTGCAGGGAGTATGGTAGGCTCGTTGTTGATCTGGAACTTGTCACAAGACTGGCAATAGAGGGTAAAGTCTTGTCACATTTAAGGCCACCAGAAGAAACAGGCTGCATAGTTACAGCTTTTATGAGCTGAGAAATGTCTGAGGCCTTCATGAACAGTCTTAAGGCTGAAATCCTGAAGGGATACTCTCTTCTCAAGAGGTCCTACCCATATGTAAAGGTTGTGGTGTCCATTCGTATTCTGGACTATTAAGAGGTCATCAACGATAGAATAGTGTAGTTTGTTCCCAGTCTGTTTAACTCTAGCATAGAGGGGGTCAAGTTCCAAAGCTTTGAGTAGCTGTGGCTAGAATTCATCTATAAGTATGGAGTATAGTTTTCTCATATATGTCTGGACATTTTCTGTTTTAGCATAGCTCTAGTGTGGTTCAATGTAGAGAGGTTCCAAGGCTGGTGAGGCTATTGGTGGTGTATCAAGTATAGTCTGTTGTATATGGATAGGTGGGGTATGTTCAGAGAGGCATGGTATGTCAGGTAAGAGTGCTGGCAAGGTTTCATTGCTGAAGGTAAGTCCAAAATCTTCTTTTACCTTCTCCTTGGCTTGTTTGCTTTACTTTTACTACTTAGAATCTATTCGCCAGTACTTGGCTCCTTCTTTATCTCCTTTATGTATCTCACAATCATCGTTAGTGAATGATCGCTAACTCATTCCGGAGTGTTATTTGTATTTCTCACTGGGAATAGGGAGAGTGACTGTATCTGCTCAGGAATTCCCTACAGAGATTCTGCTGTCATTGCTTGTAACGCCAGGGCCACTTTTGGGTGGGGTCTTGCATTTCTGTGATTGAGTGGTAGTATTGGTTGGAATTTCGTTCATTAGATAGCCAGGGCATAAATAATAGATAGAATTTCAGCTAGTGATAGAGGGGGAGGTGGGCGAGGGTTCCTTGCTAGTCATGGCGTTATCTGAATCAGTTCTAAATTCAAGAGAAGAAGTGTAGTGTGTTTGCATATTGAGGGAATTTGTGCTAGGTCTGATTTGGTTCTCCTCTGTGGTGGGGTCCTAGAGCATTAAATCTTCAGTGTCGCTCTTATTTTCATAGATTCTCGATAGGTAGTCAGCCAGGAAATTCTTTGCTCCAGGCTGATATTCAATTTCAAAGTCGTATTGGCTGATAAGAGTAAGCCATCTTTGCTGGTGGGTGTTCAGGTTCTTCTGCTTCATTAATTTGGTTAAACTTTCATAATCAGTTACTACAGTAAAGCGTTTGTGTAGCAATAAGTAGGTGAACCATTTCATAGCCTCAATGATTGCAAGTATTTCTTATTGGTGAGTGGGATAGTTGCTTAGTGCAGGTGTCAGCTTCCTGCTGTGGAACGCTACAGATCTAGCAATATCTCTTGTTGGTTCCTGTCCAATCCAGGCACTGGTTTCAGTAGACGATACATCTGTGAATAACCAGATCATATCGTGGTTGTTATAGTCGATCGGTCTTAGTACTTCATGTTCCTCAGCCACACGCTTGACTACTAGGAAGTCTGCTTCCTGCAAATTCTCCATAGCTATTTAGCATTTCTGGTAAGTTTTGTGAGTGGGGCTGTGACATTTGCTTCATATGGTATAAACTGTGAGATATAATTAACCATTCTATTAAATCATTAAAGTTCTTTCTGACTATTAGGTCTTCTCCACTGTATAATTTTTCTAATTTATTCTGGAGCTGGGTGGATGCCTTGGTTATCAATCATATGTCCTAGAATATTGAGCTAATTAGCAAAGAATATACTCTTTCTTGGGTTTGCATAAAATACATTATCTTGCAGCTTCTTACATGTATGTTTTATATGCTCGATGTGTTCTTTAAAAGTATTGCTGAAGATAAAAATATCGTCAATGTAAACCCATATAAATATACCTAATTCATTATGGAATAGGTCCTTTATGACTCAAACAAAGGTGGCTGAAGCATTTATATCTCTCTGTATCATAACCTGACTGGTAAATCCTTCAAACCGTGTATTTATAATGTTGTATTTGACACTATCAGGGTGTACTCTTGTCTGAAAATAGGCATCACTCAGGTCTATTTTGCTGCAAAATCTCCCACTGGCTACTGCATGTAGGATAGTTTGTTGGTTCGGAATTTGAAAATGGTCTGCCACTGTATTATCATTTCTGAAGCAGAGGTCTACTAATGAGCGGATTCTCCCATCTGGTTTGGCTTCAAGGAACATGCTTGCTCCTCCTGGTACAGCGTTTCATTCAAGTATTCCTGCTCTCATTTGCTTATTGATCCATGCTTTGAATTTGGGCATGAGTGCTTATGATGCTTGAAATATTGGAGTCTTGAGTAGCTTTGTTGAGTCTTTTAAAGTGACTCTGTATAGGATCTTTCTTATAGGTAGTAGTTTTTCAGGTACTTCATCAATGAAGACCTTAGGGAATAGCGTCAGGAAGTCTTATACTTCCTGTGCTTTGGCCATTGCTGATCTGGGGAGGGCGGATTTCCCACTGCAGTTTAGTCTAACCTTATGCTGTAGAAACTTGAAGTATATACTATTCTTCTGACAATCGATAACTGCTCCCATTCTTATGAGGCCATCCATACCGAGTAGGAAATCATAGTCAGAGACAGGTGTGATAGTTATTTCTCTCTTTGGCATCTTCATTACTCCTATTTGGATGTTCACAATTGAGCTGTAGTTGCTAGTGGATTGTGATCCCTTGATAGCCATCTTCAAGTTTACTGACGTCTTCCTAGGTTTGTAGGGTATGTTATATGTTGTAATAAATCGATTGCTTAGGAGAGTTCCTCTTATTGTTTCTGTATCGGTGAGGGTTCTAGCTAGTTTGCCGTTTATCAGGATGGTAAATTTGAGGACCTGAAAGGGTTTTGCTATGTTCTTAGATTGTCCAATAGTGGTCTTGAAGGTGATAATGGAGTTATCTCCATCGAGTTCCTCGGTATCATCAGAGTCTGTTTTGTATTATACTTCGCTGCTATTTGTATCTTCTGAGAAACGGACGTGATTACTCTTAACTTCCTTCTTAGAGCATTCGTTTGCCATGTGTCATTGCTCTCCCTCGTAGAAACAGGCTTCTTCTGCATTGTGTCGATCTATTTCTATGTTACTAGACTTCTTGTACTTTTGGGCTACCTTCTTCTTCATTGAGGCTTTGCCTTTTCCTTTATTGCTTCTATTGCTGTTGTTGTTGCTGAATTCTCTTTTTAGCTTTTGTGCCTTAGAGCTGGTATTTTGGTTTCCACAGCTGCCATTATAGGATACTGTCTTGTACATGGTTGCATCATAGCATTTTGCTAGTTAGACTATCTGATCCCAGGTGTCTGCTTCTCTGATCTGTAGTTCAAAATTCTGGTACAGTTTGGGATACATAGCATGTAGGAATTGTTGTATTTTTTTAGGAGTAGTCTGATATAGAGTCCCTGGGAAGGGCTTCTTTTAGGTCTGCTAGCTCTCTGGCTACCTTGGATATGCATCCAGGCATTCCTCCTGTCGTTACTTTTACTTTCTACCACTTCTGATAGATTTCATCTATGTTGGTAGATGCTTCAAATAGCTGTCAAAATCTGGTTTGAAACTGGTCAAGGGTGAGCGATGTATTATTATATTAATCTAGTAAGGTGAGGTATGTATTGGGTACTCATTCCTCTGTAAAGGCACCATAGTAGTCTACAATGTCCTCTGTATCGTACTCTATATCGTGCTTTGCTAGGTATTTCCTCACTTCTCTGAACCATCATTTTAGTGTTTCTGGTTTGAGATCCTCAACTTCCCCACTAAACTTTGCTAGTTGGGGAAGCTGGATCTTAGGTTCCCTTGAGGGTCCGCCTTCACTAACATCGTCGCAGATGCCGGAGGAGGTGGTCTTTCAGGTGTTGTTCTCCATCCTCTGGGAGGGTCTGGTGTGTCTGGGAATATATCGGGTGGTGTCTGACCTCTAGGTTGCTGCTGTGATTGTGCTCTAAGGCTGAAGACTTATTCTGCAATGCTCTGGTATTATCAGCAAAATGTATTCACAAGTAAGCTGGTTACCCCTAATCCCCTTGAACCTCTTGGTCTACCACCCAGTACCGAGGTCTAGCCGTTTTACTCGGATCCTAGGTCTGCTGTCATGGTCCATGCTTCTCCTATCCCAGCGATTTCTGGCTACACTTTCCTCGTCCCGGTAAACTCTGGTCCACCCTTCCCTTGTCCTGGCTATCCCATATCCTTGCTTTGACTCTTCTATACTCTCTCACACCTCCCTCACATACCCCTTCTACTCCCTAGCCTCTGCCTGCTTCAGCCCAGACCCATCCAGGTCTATCACCCTTATCCCCTGGTTTACACATTGTTGATTACAATCACCTTTTGTTACT